>VDFB02086081.1:368906190-368999285 GCA_007258455.2 Sequoia sempervirens
TTCATCATCATTTCGGCTTCCTGAAGGTCTTCCATTGCCCCTTCCGCTTAGACCTCCTCATCCTTTTTGCTTGCCATAAAATCTTTTGTTCAACTTCTCTTCCACCTTCAGAGCAAAATGATACACATCCTCAATGGTGGTCATTCTTACTAGGCTTAATTCCTCCTGAATGCTTGGTTGTAACCCATTAAGATATCGAGCTACCTTCTCCTTATTGGCCTTTGTGTGACTCGTTCTGATGATTATCTTGTGAAAATATTTAGTATATTCTTTCACAGATCTGCTTCCTTGCTTCAATCCTTGCAATTTCTTCAATAGATCTAACTCGTAGTCCACTGGTATGAACTGCTTCTTCAGTTTCTCTACCATGCGATCCCATCTAGTGATATTGTCTTTTCCTCTTCGATATCTTTCCAACTGGACCTCTTTCCACCAAATACTGGGATGGCCCTTCAGCTTGATTTTCGTAAACTTAATCTGATCTGGGTCCTCTATTTCCTCATACTCAAAATATTCTTCTAGCTCATTGATCCAGCCGATCAACTCTTTCGGGTTCAGACTTTCGGAATAACTGAGGACTTCTGCTCTGAGTCTTTTCCCGATCTTCGAAATGGCCCATATTAGCCACATTTGGTCTTGATCAATCGCTTCTTCTTCCTCTTCTACATCTAAACCTTCTTCCTCTCCCTCATCCTCACTTTCCTCCCTCGGGTTTAACCCTCTTCTCAACTGCTCTTGTAACACATCAATCTGTCTCTGGATGGCTGCCAGTGCATCTCTATCACGGCATTTTTGTCGCTTCGACCATATAAAGCACCACCACACCTACAAGAATCGCACTCTTAGGCATCTTTCTTGACCTCGACCCACAACCAGGGTCTTGGTGCGAACTGCCTCACGATCGACGATCTGTCCACATGCTCAAGTTCTACAACACATGCAAGTTACAGAAAGCTACAAAATAACTCTTTTACAATATGCGAGCTTGTCCCCAAAAAGCTACCCAAAAATTAGAAACCTGCCCATAAATAGAGCTCCTCTTTAGTTTGGAGCCAAAGCAACATTCGAATTTGAGTTTAGGTGGTTTGGCACCAAAAAATTACAACTTGAAATTCAAATTTCAAAAAAACATTTGCAATTGTATCTTCTAGAAAGTGCGCCAACTTCCCGGGGCCATAACTTTTGATCCAGGACTTTGATTCATGAACCATTTGAACCGTTGGAAAGGTCTTGAAGTCAATAACATGCTTGAAATCATCTACACCAATTTCTGCAAGTTTCAGGGCCGTTCCGGGAACTCTAAGTGCCTCAAATCCAACTCGGAAGATTTTCAGGTGCAAATCTGGGAAACTAAAACTGCAATATCTTTCAACTCAGGAATAGAAAATAAAAACCATAAATTGGAATTTCATTATGACGAAAAGGGTATCCAAAAATGTAAAAACATCTAAAAACTGAGAAACTTGAAATTTAACTATTTTTGGGTGATGCAAGATTGCCCTTACACCACTGGATGCTCCTGCATCATCTTACATCCATCATAACATTACAATAACCATTTACAAAAGTACATCCAAGTATCCACAAGCATAATTATAAACACATTACGTGATACGACCATAATAAATCTCATAAAATGAATGGTTACAAAGGTGCATAAATAATACATCATCATTTAATACATTACATGTTGTCAATAAAGAATACAATGAAACCTCCCATCATATGCGATAAATAGATAGTACAAATAATGTCTAAAATAAAAGATGAATTGTAACACCCCTCCGTTTTGGGCTCTTTGATCGGTAGTGTTTTCTTTGTAATGGTTGTATTTGATTATGCTTTGACTTTGGAACTTGGTTGCTTTTGACCATTATCTGTTAAGCAATGTAAACATTATATTTTGATGCGATGTTATTTATTCTGATGTTATCTTTATGGCATGTTTTGGACTAATTTAGCAAATAATTGATTTAATGATGTTTTATGCTTATGATCATATCAATTGATGTTAGATGCGTCAGTTAGTGATATTGTATTGGTGAAGGGGACAACATTGTATCACTCGCTTGCAAGTGCCCTACGATTATGAGATTTCCTCTTCATGGTGTGTTTGATCATACTATATATATATATGCATGTCGATGTACTATTTTTTTGCAAGTTGACAGGTACATGACATCGACTCCACCTGGTTCACAGGTTTGAGCGTGTCCATTGACCACAGAAATTGATTGGGAGATAGTAGCTAGGTTTTTCATGCCAAGTCGTCACCCTAGTCATAGTGTGTCGTCGAGTTGTTGTTGGGTTGGTTGTTTTAATTCGGTCCTTTGCTTTGAGTATTTATGTAATTGCAAATTATAAAGGTTATCAAGTGGCTTGCATAGTTAAATTGATGTTTATATGTATTTATTTGCAATGTTGAACATCATTTATTTTATTGAATGATTTAATTTAATTAATAAAATTAGATTGAGTTTATTGATTAAATTAGATTAAGGGTGATATATTAAATGTGTTAGTTGTTTTAACATTATTGTATGGAATGATTTAATCAAAATATAAATATAAATCATATTTGGATAGTTGGTGATAAATTAAAATAAATAAATAAATAAGGAGAATGTGTTTTATTTCACTTTTGTAAATTATTGAGAAAGTAAGTTATTTACAAAGAATGTATTCTTTTGTGTTAAAGAAATTTGGAAAATGCATGTGATGGGAATTAGAAAATAGAAACTTGTTTTAATTTAAAAGAAATAGAAAATATCCTCCAAATTGTGCAATAAATTTAGTGGGTGGGGATATTTTTTTAGGGGTTTGACCAATTTGGGGAAAACCTCTATTTTAGAAAAGGAAAATTCATATTATTTTCAATTTGGCAACCTTGGGAAAAAAAAGGTTTTTTGCTGTGGATTTTGGAAGGGGAGATCAAGATTTGGAATCTGGAAAAGCTTGGAGTTGGATTTGGCAACTCATCTTCTCCTCAAGATCTTCTTGTAGACTTCAAACCATAGGTTTTCATGTTTTATTTGTGTAAGAAATTTATTTATTCTTAGTTTAAATCTTGTTTTCAAATTCTTGGTTTGAATCTTGATTAGATCTTTAGAACAAATCTGATTTTCTTTTAAGAAACCAAAATCTACAATAGAAATCTTCTATTCTAAACAATAGAAATTTGAAAGAAGGAAAAATAGAATCAGAAAACTTTGTGTGAGAATTTGAAAACCTCAAGTTCTTTTCTTAAATTAAATGTTGTTGTGTTTCCATTTTTGTTGTTGATTTTCCCAATTTGAGTTGGGAAATGGATGTAGTTTTATATATATATATTTTGGCTTATAAAGCCAAGGAATTCATCCTTTTAAAAAATATATATATAACAGGAAATTTATTTATCTTTTCCCTGTTTTGATCTTTTTTTTTTTTTCCATTCTAGAAAAACACAGGGGCTGTGTTCTTATTTGTGAAAAAAATTATATATAAAAAAATAAAATATAGTTTTATTTGGTTTTGTGGGGTGGGGAAGCCAACCCCCACCACCACCGCCACCGCGGCTGCCGCCCGCAGGGAGGTGGGTGCTGTGTGCAAACACACAGCCACCGCCGCCCATGGGAGGCGGGCGCTGTGTGCTTTGCACGTAGGCACCGCTGCCATGGGGAGGCGGCGTTGTGTGCTTTGCACACAGGCACCGCCGTCATGGGGAGGTAGGGCCTGCATGCCCTGCTTAGGGTTCGCCCTAAAATTATTAAACTTTATTTTTTTTGTTTTATTTTTTTAAAATTATTTCTCATTATATTATATTAATATAATATATGTAATATATATATTATTATATATATAATATAATATTATATGTATATATAATATTTAATATTATTTATATAATATAATATTGCATATATATAATATTCAATATTATATAATTTGAGTTTAAATGAATATCTTGTTTTTACGTTTTAAATATATATATTATTTATATAATTTAAATAATATGGGTTATTGTGAGTTGCAAAATAATCATCAAAGGATTATTTAATAATAATAGTTGGAAAATATAACTATTTTATTTAAAGAATTGTTTTGTTTTGACAATTTTAAATAACCGGAAAATGTTGAGCTTTAGAATGGACTTTAGTGGCACATATTTAAATGATAATTTAGATATCCATTATAGGAATGTTAAAATGATGTTTTCATTATTATAGTTGAAATGAAATTGATGTATGATTAAACGTTTCCTTACTCAAGAAAATATTGATTTTAATTATTTGGTACGATTATGCAAATGACTTTATTTATAAAGATGATCTTATTCTTATCTACTGAATGAGCAAATAGAATTAAAATATTAAATTTAAATTTCTCAATGGCGTCAAATGAGTTGATTTGCTTTGAGTATGAACATATAATGCCAATTATTTAATTAATTTCATGTACTATATCAGTGCTTGGCTTGGGTTTAGGAAACCCTAACGTTAGCTTGTTGAGTTGTCTGAAATGCTTTTTAAATGATGTTGTGTTCTTTCTCGATGTTGGGAAAATGGGGTTAATTGTCTAGTAAGTCTGCCAGAGGAGTCCTCTAGGTGGGGATGTTTTATGTAGTGGTTCGATTCGTAAATCACCTTGGGGAATGTGTAGAGTTGTATTATGTTGTACCCAATTTCCATGAACGAGAATTTGTGCCTCCTTGGGATTAGGAGAGGGTTATGTAGTTTGTGCCTCCTTGGGAAGGAGTGGGGTTTTGTATCTTTGTTTCCTCCAATGTTTGGAGAGGGTTTGACCTTTGTTGCCTCCTTGGTTTGGAGAGGTTGTCTTATCCAGTTGCCCATTGGCTTGTGGTTTTGTTTGGTATGTTGTCAAGTAGAAGAGTGGCTTCTGTTAGGGGCCAGAGCCCAAAGAGGTAAACTGGGAAACCTTCATAAGTGGTTTAATCAAGTGATAACTAAATTAATGTACTTAGAAGTAGGGTAAATTTTCACACTAATTAAGATAATTGAGCCTCGCTCATGGACCCAAGGGCTTGTATAGACTTGGGATGAGTCAGGAAGGCCTGGAATGGCAAGATCATCTATCTCATCCTTGCGAGAGGTATTTGATTCCACATGAGTGAGTATGGGTGCCGAGATTCGATAGAGGCCACCAGGACAACCCATAGTGGGGGCCGGAGCCTAGGAAGATTCCCAGATGGATATCCCATGATGAGCTGTGTGATGACACTCTTTCTACGACAACAGTTGGTATTTGGTTCTTGTAGTGCCCCTCCGCTTTTGCTCCTTCATCATATTCGAGTATGTGTGCCTAAATGAATTATAATGTCATGTTGGTTTCTTGGTTGCCTTGTTTGATTAGCCTTGAGCTAGGTGATAAGTTAGTATTTTGATTAACTTGTCTAAGCAAGGTAATCAGGTTAGAATACCTTTTTATGTAACTATAATAAAAGTTAGAATTAAAATAATAATACAATACAAAGTATATGTTTATTAGTAAATAATTAAATTAAATTATTTTATTAAAAATTTGCCTAATATGGTAGTCTATAAGGTATTACTATGAAAAGGTAATTAATTTAATAAAGATAATTAGTGCCTAATGAGTGAGTTTAATTAAGAAGTTTAAAAGTGAGAAAATATTAAAGTAATTAAATTAAGTTGCTTGCTAAGTAATTCAACAAATTTAGAATTTTAAAATAATAATAGTTACGTAAATCAATTCAATAAAATTGAAAGTAAATGGATATTTATAATTAAAAATAAATAAAATAAAAATGAATTGTTAAAAAAATATTGTTTAGAATGTATTTAATAGAAATAATGGAGAATTTGATTATCTCAATTCATTAAATGGAAAATGGTGATTTTAGATAAAGCATTGTGATAAGATTTTGCTAATTATAATATAAAAGCAGAAAGAGAAAGCTTTCTAAATTTTAAATAAATAAGAAATGCACGATCTTAATTGATTTGTAAAAAGCGGAGAAAAGATGAAAAAAAAACCTAAAAGCTTGCCCATGCACACCATGAAACTGGAATAAGAAACTTGCTATTTTTTTTGAGACTTCTAGAATTGTCTTTTTAGTTGATTGTGGTTTTAAGAGGACGGGGGGAGGAAGTGGCTTGGGGGAGGGATCAATCCGAGGAGGTGATGAAATCATTGGAGAGGGAGATAGTGGGGAGGAACGAGTGATCTATAGCACATCTAAGCCTCCATTGAACGTTGGATTCTGAATAGCTTCAATCGTAGCAGCGGGGTATCACCAGTATAGACGCATTACATTACCTTTATCTTGGAGAAACAATTTCTGGAAGGGGATTTTAGATTTAGCGCATGAAACTAGGTAACTGTTAGTCTTTTCATTTGAGCCTTCATATCCTTTAATGCAATGGGTCGTAAAGAATGAAATGATAACTAGATAGATCTTAGTGATGATGGTTAAGTAGAGTTTGTGAACTGTTTTCAGCATGCAAGAATTTTACTATAATATACATTTTTGCGTGTTGTTCATGATAATTTCATTCTGTTGACACTAATGAATCAAAGGTTTTACATTTTGAGGTCCCAATACAAATGCCCTTGATATTTGGGTCTTCTTTTAGTCATTGTGTTTCATCATCCAAATGATATCTATTCTTTACATCATTTTATCCTTTTGAATTTGGCCAACATTTCGTTGCTCTCGAATAGTTATATTATTTTCTGCTCCAATTTCTATCTAGAAATCTTTCACTCTAATCTGGAGAGGTTGGGTACTAGCTGGAACCCCTCGAGCTACCCAGGGCCACAATACCATCTAGGTGTCACTGATTGATCGTCTCTCTCTTGGGTTCCATCGGCTATCTCACCTACGCCTGACATCATGAAGAGATGGGTTGAGGGAGGAGATGCAGTCACCGAGCCATCACCGGAGCCTATCGGACTTGACGCTATTTCCATATGGGATTGCGCTCCTATCATTCCGTTCATCGATGAGATAGGAAAGGTCACCCTGATTCATAATATATTCTTTCTGCCTCTCCCGTGGTGACGACTATATCATTGAATATCACACACATGCTTTCACTTTGGGAGTCGAGTAGTGGGGGGCTGCATTTCAAGTCTATTCTCAGTTTTTTTTATTTTGCATCATCTATGTCCTTCATGGCATATCCTTTGGATTGATTCGCTTCTCACCTATTCATCCCCTTTAATGCTATTTAAGTCACAAGCCATGTTTTCTTTTAATCCATGCATATCAAAATGGAACTATCAGTGCCTATCTAGTTTCTGCAAATATATATATATATATATAAATCAAAAATTGAAATAGGTGATTACTTAAGTGACTTGATAATCAACCTCCTTGACTCTGTTGACAATTTAATACAACTGCGACATTGGGACACAGAAGGGTATGGGCGTTTAAATAATCTCCTCGATTCTTTTATAATCTGTCATAGCGACAACACTAGAACCTCCCTATTTTTTTTTAAACTTCTCACAGATGTAGCACTTGAACATATAATGTTGTAGAGGTTTAAATCACGTCTCTGATTTCAGTGTCGACCTGTCTAAGCTACAGTGCTGGGGAATAATAGGAAGTTTAAGGGTTTAAAGAGTCTTTATGATTTCATTGGTAGCCTGTCACAGTCGCGCACTTGAACATAATAGGAAGTTTAAAGATTTAAACAACCTGCTTGATTCTTCTGACAATCTATCGCAGTTGCAACACTTGAAAATAAAATATTGTCAATTACTAACATAATACTTCCCCTACCCATAAGTCACGTATTTGCACCTCACTTGTCTCCTTCCCTTCAGGCTTGTGGATCACATATGAGAGTTGATAATAATGCAAGTAGATGGCGACATTTCCAAATTCCATTATTCACTTTCTTATATACTTGGCAACCTGTCACAGTTACAGTATTTAGGGTTGAGGTATTACACATAAATAAATCAGCCTCCCTGAAACCTTTGGTAATTTAACACAGCTACAAATTTTAGTCTTGCAAAGGTGTAGTAAACAATATAGCCTCTCTGAAAGCAATAGAAAATTGTTAAGGAAATAATAATTCAATTTATGAGTTTTAAATAAATGTTGGGGGATTGTGAGCTTAAGTAGGTATTATATATATATGAATGCTTGTTTCTTATTTAATGAGAAATGATTAGTGTGGCCTAGTATTTATTTAAGGAAGTAGATAGTAGATTGAAAAATTAGTTAGGATTAAAAGAGAAATGATTATATTATATGTAGTCAAAGAAGGATTTATTTAACAAATAAAACAGAGTAGAAATGTACAGCTTGTTGAATTCCTTAAAAATTCTAATTGATGAGTATCTTTGACCATGGTGAAGTATTGTAGTAAACTCTGTTTGACTTCATTATGGTAGTTTTATAAACATGAGTCAACGAAACAAATTGTTCCTTGAATTGAGTTTTCGTTCTTAATTATTTCATTTGGATTGTTAGTTAGTGGATAACTTTATGACAATTCAAGTTTCTAATCAATGAGATTTTATATGGACAGTTATTTAGAACCTTGAGATTGTTATTGATTTGTTTGTTGAGTAGGTTGGTTTTGTTTTTAATTGAGGATGTGTATAGACTATTGTTGTTGTTGCCATGTTGTTGATTTTATGAAGGTGATTTACGTGCCATTGTAAGGGGTTCTTGCGAGGAGAAAATTGAGGTCTCCCGTGGAATGCCTAGTTGGTAGCTTTTGGATGTTGAGTGATTATTATTGAATTAAATGTTGTTTTTCTTTTGTGAATCTCCTTTTGAAGTGACACCATTGTTGAATTGTGGATGGGGTTTGATGAAACTTTCTTTGTGTGGCTTTTCTAAGTTAATCTCAGACTTGAGGGAAATATTATTCTTGTGTTGAAATTATTGGGAAAAGCTCTTGTTGCTTCATTTTACCCTTGTTTGTGGATTGCCGTTCTTTTGGCTTCTAGAGGCTTGAGATTATGGTTAGTTGATGTTCTCTCTTTATGTGCCCTTGATGTGGCAAGTGTTTTGATATCATGATTTTAAAAGGGTTGTACATGAATTGTTGAGATTTTGATTATGTGTTTATAGCGAGATGGTTAATGCCTCACGTGGTTTGGTCTTGAGATTATTTTCTTTATCTGTTACGGTACAACCCTTGCCTAGTTTGGTTTATGTTAGGGGTCTTAGGGAGAGTGGCTCTTTGTGGGCGTCGGCACCTCGGAATGAGGAAGGGCTCAGGATAACCCACGAAAGAGTAATTAAACAAGTGATAACCTAAACATTAGAATTTAGGGGGATGGGTAGTAAAATACACAAGATAATTAAAACTGGATTCCTCGTCTATGCATTTGGGCTACCATAGACTAGTGATAGACTGAGAAGGCCGTGGTTGGCAAAGTCATAGTCTCGTCTTCATGAGAGGATTATCGGCTCCACATTACCTACCCTATGGTGCCGACGCCTCAGTTAGGAGGAAGGGCCAAGAGATCCATAGATGGGTGTCGGCGCCTCAGTTGGAGGAAGGGCCAGAAGAATCCCATGAGAGCTATGCGATGACACTCTCCACTAGACACCCTTGTTCTTGTTTCTTGTCGCCTCTGGATATTATAATCTTTATGTTGTTTCAGATTCTTGTGAAAATGATTTATGAATGTTCTTTGGTGACTTGCTTAATTTTTATTGCTTGGGTTAAATGTGATGAGTTTTCATAGCTTTATTTGATTTTGTTGACTCATGAATGTTGTTGATTATTTCATTGTAATCCTTGAGTTTTATGATACCTTTGTATGACGTGGAGTCTTGTGGTTCCTTGTTTGGATGTTCTTGGTTGAGGTCTCTTCTTGTCATCTCCTTAGCACGGGGGGTGGGTATTTGGACCCACATGGTCGGGTGGAATGTGCTAAGCACCCCATTGGGTCCCCAGTCGAGGATCGAGAGGTGTGGATTGGTGCTGTTGCGGCGACTCCAGAGTTGTATCTATACTAGAGCCAATTATGATATTGTGTATTCATCTATTCATTTGTATCATGTTATCTTGATTGTATGGTTTCCGTTCATATTTGGAAACACTTTTGTATCCTTGTACCTCTGGAACATTGTACTGTAATGTAACGTTAAACCTTGTGTAAATATTGGACATGGTAGTTGTTATTCAATGTGTTGAGTTAATCATGTATACGTTGTATTTATGTACACAAATGGTTTCTTATCATTGATATATTATGTATGTGTTACATTTATTAATGTTTACTTTGTTATGGATTATATTATTAGCTTTTATTCTTTTTGTCGTTGTGTGGATCTAAGTCTCATAATGACTCCTCGTGTACCCCAAGGGATGTATGTGTTAAATGAATCTACTTAAATGAAATTCATGTTATGACTTAATGTGTATTACATGTATGTTATGTTAACTTTTAAAAAATAAATTATGTAGTAATTATTGTTTAATTGTCCTTTGGGGTTCGCACGATGGGGCATTACAGTTCTCTTGAGTTTGGACTTCTTAAGATTACTCGATCTATTTTACTTCTGGAAGTAATGTGACTTATGTCAGTGATGTTAGTTTTGTTCTTGTGTTATTCTTACGGTTGTATGGCTCATGTGGTTGGTTCTGTCAGTGTGAGTTAGCTTGTGTCTAGTGGTGGATGGTCTTGTCTGGAATTCCTTGTTACTTTCTCCTAGCACAGGGGGTGAGCCTTCGGGTATCACATGGTTGGGTGGAACGTGCACCTTTTTCTGTTGGGTTGGCCTTTTGGTTCGTGCGGACAAGATTTCCAGTTGGAGAGCTCATGGGATCCTATTTCTTGTCATGCTTTATTCATTCTGTTGATCTTGTAATTTTATTGCCCCTTATTTGTTATCGAGGTGGAATTTGTAGATGAATCATGCTTATTGGTTTAATCTCATTTGGGGAATGAGTGTTGTAATCTTATTGTAATTAATTGTTATTGGAATCAAGTGGTATTGCATATTCTTTGTTGTAAATCCTTATGTATGTGAATTTAATTGTTAAGAAATTAATAGTATTGATTTAATTCACGTTTCTTGTTTGGGTTTAAGTAACTCAGCCTCGTAACCTTAGGGGTTTTTGGCAATTGGTTAGGGAACTTGCTTATTAATTGTTCTTTAAAAAAAAAAAAGTTTGTTTGTCTAGTAAATTGCAACTTCCCCTAGGGTTGCGTGGCGGGGTGTTACATGAATAACTGGTACAAGCTCCATCTGAAGAATACTGTGAAGAACGAATGTTGATGGGGAACCCAACGAGTGTGGAGCACATTCCACCTAACCACGTGGGTTATAAATAACCCACCCCCATGCTCAGAGGTGACAAGGAAGCAATCACGACCATGAATGCCATAAGACAACTCCAATAAAGAATAACATAGTACAATACTCCAATAACAACATCAAGAATACATAGATCATAAACAACAACAATAAATACTCAGTCACAATAACTTAAACCATAAAACACATCATAAATAAACCAAGGAAATAACCATTAACCACATGCCAAGTAAACCAAAGAGACAAAAATTATGACACACTTCCAGAGGCAAACAAGAAAACAAACATAAGGGAAACAAGTGGAGAGTGTCATCACACAGCCTACATGGGTTATCCTGGCCCTTCCTCCAACATGAGGCATCAGCCCCCATCTATGGTTATCCTGGCCCTTCCTCCTACCTGAGGCGTCAGCCCCGTAGGGTGACTCATGCAGAGCTGTTAACCTCTCCTGAGGATGAGGTTATGACTTTGCTGACCACGACCTTCTCAGTCTACCATTAGTCTGTGATAGCCCTAATGACTAGATGAGGTATCCAAGATTATCTTATTATTTTATTACTACCCATCCCCCTAAGTTCTATTATTAGGTTTTCACTTGTTAATCTACTCTTACATGGGTTATCCTAAGACCTTCCTCCTATTTGAGGCGCCGACCCCCACAAAGAGCCACTCTCCCTGAGACCCCAAAACATAACAAATCAAAACGAGGGTTGTACCATCAAGAACAAAGCATTAAGTCTCAACGAATGACTTGTGAGGCATTACCCATCTTGCTAAAACACACAAAAGTATCACAACAAAACCTGTACAACCCTTCTAGAATAAAGACACCAATATCTAAGAGCACATAAGACGAAGGTAAACATTCCACAATATAAACATGCCTCTGGAATTCTGAGGATCACAACATCCATATATGGGTTTCTAACCCAAACTGGGTTCCCTAAACGAAAAAACCAAAACCATAATAATATAATGACAATAAGATCATCCAAACAAATATATAGGATTTAATAACTCAGAAAAAAATATTATTCTTTGTACATTGTTTTCACAGTACAAAAATCAACAACTGATTAATTCCCTTTCCTAACCCTCATTTTCCACAATACAATTTTAAATAAAGTTCAATAACGATTTTGTCATTACTATTTAATTTGTTTCATTTTAATCAACCAATATAACCCAATTTTATAATTTTCACAATTAAAACCAAATCAATACATTCTAATATTTATATATATATTATATATATATATACATATAAAATATACATAAATATTTACTTTTCTATTTTCTTCAAAATTAAATATATAATCTAAATTGGTTAACTTTTTTTTGCTTAGACTAAACTTACACATGAAATATAAATCATATATATATATATATAGATATGTAATTAAAACATAAGAAAAAGAAAACAAATATAATCACAATTTTTGACTCTCGTATAGGGAGGACTGCACAACAATTTGTAGGACTGTTGTGCGCGACAGTCTATAGACTGCTGTGGCAGCCATCCGCAGCCAGTGGGGAGAGGGGTAGGTACGGCCCAGCCATCCCCCCATAACCTCAAATAAAAACATATGTATATATATTTTTTAAACCCCTTCACAAAAAAAAAACAAGGGTGCCAACAGATCAATAGTTCAACCCATAATTCAATTTTGAAAACACAGTTTCATTTAAATGTACATGCTATATATATATATATATATATATATATATATATATATATATATATATATATATACTTCGATACAAATGTGTATATATATATATATATATATTTATCAAAACTTCCTTTGTAAGAGACTGATCATTAAAATCAACTATATACATATATTATATATATATATATATCCCAATATTTACTTATATATATGTGTGTATATATATATATATATGAATATATATTCAAACAAAAAACTCATTTATTTCAGAGGGGGGAAATAATTTTTCAAACACAAAATTATAAAAACATATTGAACATTTTTAGAGGTTTGAACAATAGATCTTTCTTTTTTATATAGCCAAATTGTAAAAACACAGAACATTTGCAGAAACCTAGTTTAATTCTTTCCATTTGCTTGCATCCCAGAAAGATTTCTAAAACCCCATAAAAATTATTTTCTTTCACAACAAACATATTTATTTATTTTTATTTTTCTATTGGATCAGAAAACTAAAGAATAAGACAATGGAAACTGGAGTCTTGCACTGTTGAAAATTTGATGCAGCTTTGCTTGTTCCAAATAGCCTTTTTGAAGAGCTCTCATACCTTCCTTTATAATTTTTTCACTCGATTCCCTTGACCAATCTTCTAATCTAAAATTTACTTCAGAAGAACCTCTCCTCTAAAACAATGAAAAACTAAATAGATTTCTACATAAAAGATCTAGAGAGAATCCAATTCTCAAAACTCAATATTTTGGTGTAACTTCTGTAACTTTTCTCGTGAATCAAAAATCTCACAAATTTTCTATTAAATAAAAATACATCCTCATTTTTTTTTTCAAAAACTCCATAAATCAAAATTAAAAGAAATTTTCTAATTTCATTCCTAGCTTTACAGCCAAGACTCAACATTCATTGGTCCTTTTTATCTTTTCTTTCTTTTATTGATTTTTTTTCCATTTCACAACACTTTTTGTTTTAATTATGATTTTGCAGGCTTTACTTGTAATTCACACAATTTAATATCTTTAATTAATTTATTTCATAATTATCCTCAACATTCTTATTTAATTAAATTATCAAAATACTAATTTTAAATAATTTAATTTACACTTTTAAATAAATCACATGACTTTTATATTTTAATACAAACTATTCCAACCATTAATTAACATCATTCAATTATTTAAATTACATCATAGAAAACAATAATGTAAAATAAATACCAAAGGTACACTCAGACAAGCTACTATAAAAAAATGCAAAAATGACAAAATACAAAGGTGCACAATACCACAAGACAAGACAGTTTGACAAACATGGGATAGGGTGACTTCCTTGTCATCTATGTTTCAACTTCATCCCGTTGGGTTAAATTGATGCTCGCTCTGTCCTACTGACGTAGGTGGAATCAAGACTCTGTATCTGCAATTCTTGCATATAAACAAAGTTGTGTACAACATGTATACATATAATCAAAACATCACATTGTGAGAAGGATTGCAGCGTAGCAGGGCACTCATAAATGAGTGGTGCTACACCGTCCTCTCACCAAAACTATACTAACTATTACAACATTAAATATAAAGTAACATTGCTAAACTAACTGATCTCATCAATTCATCATAAAATGATTACTAATACACTGCATCATAATATACTATTGAAATCAAATTAAACATCATCAAACCAATGTAACCATAATGTCATCAACAGAAGTAGCATAATCATCAATCAGTCTAAACTAACCAATCCACCAAACCAACCAATAAATAGTACTATCATAGCCTCAAAGTATCAAGCAAAAGCATAGAAAAATAATAAGTTCCAATAGCAACATGAAGGGTATTACAATGCTCCTACATCACATATACATATATATACATATGCATATGTATATATGTACACATATGTATATGTATATATATGTATGTATGTATGTATGTATACATATACATACATATATATATATATATACATATACATATGTATCTTTATACATATATATATATAAACATATACATATGTATATGTATATATATATATACACATATGTATATGTATATACATATACATATACATATGCATATACATATACATATGTATATATATATATTTATATATATATACAAATATATAGGTATATATATACATATGTATAGATATACATGTACATATAGATATAATGATTTTATACCTAGATATTTTCCAATTACCTTGACCTAATTTTTATTTTTATTTAATAAATTCAAATGCAATTGCAGTGCATGTGTGCAAACAAAAAGCATTAACCCATAAAATTAGACTCAGGTATATGCAAAATGCAGAGTGCACACGTAGACATATATATACATATGTACATATATATGTACACATAGCTACATATATATACATATATATATATATATATATATATATATATATACAGATAGTTACATACACATACATATACATATGCATACACATATATACATATGCACATATACAATTATATATACTTATATATATGTATGTATGTACGTATGTATGTATGTAATTATGTATGTATATATATGTATGTATATATATACACACATACAAGCATATATATACACCTATACACATACATATATACACATAGATACAATGATTTTATAACTAGATATTTTCTAGTTACTTAGACCTAATTTTCATTATTGTTTAATAAATTCAAGTGCAATTGCAATGCATGCGTGCATACATTAAGCATTAACCCATATAGGGCAGAGATACTAAAAAACTATAAAATGACACTGTGGAAGATATAGGAACTTACAAAAGTTTCATTTTTCAGTTCCAAAATGGTAGACATAAACCCTCTCAAAAGGCACCGATTTCACCCTCATCGAACAATCTGAGCAAATAACAACACTACTTATAAATGAAATTATACAAGATATAGGAATTTACAAACACCACCTTTCTCGCTTCCAAAACCATAGATGAAAACCCTCCCAACAAACACAAATTTCAGCCTCATGAAACAACCTGAGAAAATGAACAAATAATGCAAATAATACTTTGCTCAACAGACTTAAAACTTCACACCATAAGCTAGAATGATGTCTGCACTTCAGTCCACTCATAAAAAATGAGAAGACACAAATAGTAAATGCAACTATATTGCTCAAGACGCCGCACATCCCTAGGTAGAGTCCATGCCAAGACACGACTATACAAACAAACTCATGAAATATTTCCAATAGCAAAGCTCTCTACAATAATTATTATTATTTTAAAAATTTAGAAAATGCCAAAACCATAAGGAGAATTACAACCGCCAATCACAAAATTGCAAAAACAAAAAAAAAAAAACTTTTTCTAAATATTCCCCACAACATCACCAAAACCATATCTTTATTTTTCTGGCACCATTCCCCAAGCACAATTTTAATATGCAAGATTGAGATGATAACACTAGCCCCTAGCCTTAAAAAGGTAGAGACTAAAAATACTAAACAAAGATATTTGAAAGATTTGAAAATTTTATCATTAAGAATGGAAGAAATATTTTCTCTTGACGTATACACTACAACTACATTTCAATTTATAAAATGAAAATGAAAATCAGGTCTAAGCAGTTGGAAAATGTTTGGGTGTAAAATTATTAATTTTGTGTTTGTTGAGAGGGATTTGATATGGTTTTCCTCTCGCACTTGCTCTTTTTGTGCATGCATAGCATTCTAATAATGGGCTTATGCATATATAGTGTGCCAATTCTATTTAATGTCAATAGACTGGAATGAAACTCTCATTAATGAATTCTACAATAAAATTCAATGACTTGTGTTTATTCATTTCCTTACACTAGCTCTCAGACAAGGAAACTTGGAAAAAAGTTGTTGCACTGTCATTTGGGTATTGTTTACTCACTTGCTCAGATTGTTTGATGAGACGGACATCTTTGTTTGTTGACAGGATCTACGCCTTCCATCTTCAAAACAAAGAAAGAGTTGATTGTAATTTGATATGTATATGAAATCCATGTCTATTGAGAAGGTTTATACATATCATATTCACAGCCAAAAACAAGTGATTTGGTAAGTTCCTATATCTTGTTCATACTATTTTTTTGCATTGTTTATTCATCTACTTAGAAAAACTGATTAACATCAAAATTGTGTCTCCTACCATGGATTATTTCTATCATGTTTGAAACAAGAAACAATTCATTTGTAAGTTTTAACATCATTTACACTATTGTGCTCTAGTTTTTCCTTTCTCTTCCCTCTTTGACTGAGTCACTGTCTCCTCTTCAGCTACAGACTTAACACCATAATTCATCAATGTTTGCTTCTTTGTTGTCAACAACTAGAAAAAAGCATCTGATGGACTCAAGTGCACTCCCCATCAATGGATTTAGGTATCAAGCTCTTTTCCTTTCTTCCTCATCAAGAGCACTCAAAAGGACATTTGTAACATTTTTTCATTTTGGATTTCTTCTATATTAAACAATTTCTTTTTCTAATATTTACATGTTTTATTCTTTCAACTATTACTTGCGTAACCTAATTGCTACTTTTAATCTCTCTATGTAGTTACCTATATTAGTGAAGTTTGATAAGGAGGCTTAGTTGGTGCCGATTAATATTCATGCACCTATAACCACAATGAAATTATCATTTCTACATACATCAAGTTGACTGATTCTATGTAAATAAAACTATTTGGATTCCCATAGATTATACATTACATTATTCATTGTAATCTATCAGATATCATATTTTGTATACACGCTACTTAGTCGAGCATATTTATCCTGGGTTTGATACAAACACTTTATTAATACAAGTGTTCATACAATGTTCATTTGACTTCATTTTCATTCTGGTCGGTGGTATTTTCCTCCGACTTTTCTCATTCTCCCGATTTTTTGTAATAATAATAATTATTATAGCGAGCTTTGCCATTGTAAATATTTGAATTTTGTTAATATACTCATGTCTTGACATACATTATTCTTCATGAAGACTTCACATGATAATGTATTATTCATGATCAAGAATGGAAGTAATATTTCCCCCGCACGTATGCAATGCTACTACACTTGGATTTATTAAATGAAAATGATAATCAGGTCTAAGTAATTGGAAAATGTCTAGATGTAAAAATCATTAAATCTATGTCTACTATAGTGTGATTGTAAAAAAAGGAATTTCTAGCTTCGCATGACTTTTACAATGTTGTTTTATAGTTTTCCCACTCCACTATATTTTATAGGCTAATGTCTATTGTTTCTTGTTGTATGCATTCTCTTTGCACATGCATTGCAATTGCCTTTGAATTTGTTAAATGAGAATATAAATTAAGTCTGAGTAATTGGATATTATCTAGGACTAAAACCATTGAATTTGTATATGTTCAAATGATTTACAATTGTCAATTTGTATGTCTTTTACAGTGTCATTTTATAGTTGGTTATGTGAAGGATCATTGTAACACCCTGCCATGCAACCCTAGGGGAAGTTGCAATTAACTACTCAAACACAATTTTTTTTTGGTTTAAGTACAAATAACATGAAAATTCACTACCCAATGCCAACAACCCCTAAGGTTATGAGACTGAGTTTACTTAAACCCACACAAGATACATGAATTAAAATCATAACATTTAATTACTTAACAAATTAAATACACACACATTCCATACATGATAAAATTACATCAAAGCATAAGAGATACCACATGTTTCCAATAATATAATTTACAATACGATTACAACTCTCATTCCCTGAATGAGGTAAATCCAATAAGCAAGGTTATAAATTACATCTTCCACCTTGATACAAAGAGGGGCAATAAATTACAATAATAACTGAAAAGAATAAATCATGAAAGTAACGGATCCCATGAGCTCTCCAACTGGAAATCTCATCCACACGAACAAGAAGATGACCCAATGGATTAAGGTGCACGTTCCACCCAACCATGTGATACCCGAATGGTCACCCCCCATGCTAGGAGAATGTAACAAGGTTTCCTAGACAAGACCAACTACCTCTAGACACAGGGTACACAAGACTGAACTAAAATTAAATACAAGTACAAAATCACATAACACAAAGGTTACAATGCTTCTAGAGTTAAATAATCAATTGCATCACTATTACAAACATACTACTGACTTAGGAGAAGTGTCATCACAATGTCACATGGGATATCCTGGTAAGTCTTCCTAGGTCCTAGGCCCCATCTTGGGATATCTTGGTAACCTCTAACGACATCTGGCCCCTCATGCAAACCAATGCGGAATCAGCTATCTCTCGTAGAGAGGAGATAACGATCTTTCCATTCCAGGCCTTCTCGTCTCATCCCAAGTCTATACAAGCCCTTGTGTCTATGAGCGAGGAAAAAATTAATCTTGTTAAGTGTTTGATGCAACCTAAGCCTCTAATAATTTTATTACGTTATCATTGAGTTAACCAACTTATAAAGAGTTTCCCTAACACCACTTTGTGTGTCGGCCCTCATTGCAAGCCACTCCTCTAAGACAACACATGGAATAACTCCACACCCAAGGGTACACAAGTGTGACCTAAAGAGAATGACTCCCTACCCACGACATAAAGTCCACACATCTCATTCTTGATAACCAGGAATAACACTGGATACATTTAGATGTAATGCCCTGTCTTGTAACGTAAATAATGTTGCATTGACTATGAAAGTGTAATAATTTTTTTTTAAAAGTGTAAACATGAACTTCACTAATGCAAACATTCCCGAAGATACATGACAACACACTACATGTAAATCCCATAGATGACATAAGTAACAATCATAGCATGTATTTAATTCACATAAACTTAAGAGGATACATTCAATAACAAATAAATTATATCAATGGAGATATAAGGAACATATATAAATCTTTCTTTACATTGCAATTTTAATAACATTTACAATACTCATTTCCAAATGAGGTAGGTCATTCAAAAGTGTACAATTACATGTTACAAAAGTTCTCCCCGATTACAATTGAGGAGTGATACAAAAATAAAGTTTCCACTGTTACAAATAAGAAAGTACATTTTCACGTATGAGCTCTCAATCCAAGAAGTACTCGTCACCAGAAACAAGAACTGGGGATCGAATGGTGTAAGGTGCATGTTCCTCCCAACCATGTGGTACCTGTGGGCCCACCCCCCATGCTAGGAGATAGTAAAAAGGTTCCCTAGACATAACCTACAAATTCTAGACACAAGCGAAACCATAAACAAAACTATACAAGTGCAAACTTAACTTAATGGTTACATTGCTTCGAGAATTGAATGATCAAATGCACTAAGTTCACAAGGATACTATTATTATAGGTGGAGTGTCATCACAATATTGCATTGGTTACCCAGGTGAATCTTCCTAGGTTCTGACCCCCATCTTGGGTTACCTTGGTAACCTCTTACGAAACCCAGCCCCACATGCAATCTATTGTGGAATCGAATATCTTTCATAATGACTAGATATCAATTTTTCCATCCCAGGCCTTCTCAACTCATCCCCAAGTCTGAACTAGCCCTTGAGTCCATGAGGGAGGCTTATTTAATCTAATTAAAGGTTTTAGACTACCTAATGTGTTGATTTAGTTTTCACTGATTAAACTAACTCTACATGAGTTACCCAGGCATCACTTTGTGTGTCGGCCCTCATAAAGAGCCACTCCCCTAATAATAACACAAGGAAACTATTTTCACTAAGGGTAGACAAAGTGCACATAAACTAATATCAAAATAAACAACAATATAACAATAGATATCACAACCCTTTCAAAGAACCAGGTGTCGAAACTGAATAAAACTATGTGCACTACCCTAACATGTTCAAAATATGAAACCATCGTATAAACAACTCCCTCATGAAGAAACTGTATCTGGAAGACTTATAATCCCATATAACCCCAATTTCCCCAACAAGAGTAAAAATAATTTCAAAGCAATTCAGGCAAAATAAGAATCTATTATTAGGATTTTCTAAATCCAATCAAATCAATAACATAAAGCATGAAATTAATCAACTAAAATATAATTTCATTTTTCAATCAATATAAAAATTAAAACTAACATATAACTCCAATTCCGCATTCATGCATTATAATGAAAATTTCAATTTCTTTACCTAATATAATTCATTATAAAAAAATAAATCTATTCATAGTTTTCTTTCACTAAAAAACAATATTTTATGCATTTGAATAAATACACATTCAAATTAATATATATTTCAATAAATATTTATATATATATATATATATATATTGTCAAAAATAAATTTATCAACATTATTATTTTAAACAAATTATAAATTTAATATAATTATAATATATATATATATTATATATATATAACATATATTATAATAATATATATTATATATATATAATACATACATATTAAAATTACAATTTTAAATAAAAATAAAACAAATTAAAAATTTAGTATAAACAAAAGGCAGGGTCGGCTGCCAACATAGTCGAACCCCTCAATGGGGGGCGTGGCTATGCAAGCAGTGCCGACGTTGCTTGTGAAGGCAGCACTAGGCACTGCCCTCACAGTCGGCTCCCCTATGGGGTCAACCATGGGGGTAGTGCCGCCTGCGCCTCCCATTACCATTGATTATTTTTTAATATCTTTTTTTCTTCTAAAACTCCAAAAAACCTGCAATTTAAAATCGCGTACGGAAATTAAACAGAAAAAAAACAAATTTCTATTGAGCATTTTTACCAAATTATCACGTTATATGTATATTTATATATATATATGTATATATATCTTTTGTATACATACATACATACATACATATATATATATATAATTTAATCAATAATAAAAAAAATATTATAATAGGGCAATTATTTTCAATAGGGTTTTCTATAGAAAATTGAGAGATCAAGCAATTTAACAATTTTGTGAGAAATGAACAATTTCCAAAACAAAGAGTTTCATTTTCAATCTAGATTCTCAAAAACTTTTCTACAGTATTAACAAAGTTTATCTCAGAGGTTTTTGTTTCCTCAAATTAAATAGTGAGTTTCATTTACAAATCAACATATATTTTCTTCTATTTCCTTTTGAGAATTTTCTACTATTTAACAAAACCTTCTGTGTTGCTCTCTGATTTTACTATAAAGCTTTGTTTCAAAAGTCTACACGGAAAGGTAACAAATTTTCTACAGAAATATTTTACCGAGAAGAACATAAGTTTCAATCAAATATTCTTCTACAGGAAATCTTTTAATTTAACAACTTAACAAAACTTCTAAAAATTAAATCTTTATAAAGAAAATCTTTTCAAATAACAAAACTAAATAAATAAGTAGAAAAGAACCTATATTCCTATAGCTTGAAGAATTGATAGTTTGAAGGAAAGCTTTTCCTGTTGTGTGTAACTTCCAAAGCCCTTTTCAAATCTCCACTTTTGAAAAGAATGCAAATTACTGAACAAATATAACCCTAAGATCTTCTTCCAATATTTTTAAATCAAAACCCTAAAACAAAAATCACAATTTTTCCAGCAATACTCTATTTCTTTTCTTTCCGTGAAGTGCCTTCTTGCCTTTCCCAATTCTGGCAATATTCTCTCCGAGAAAATCCTCAAGAAGAATTTTGCATTTAATTTTACTAACATACATGGAAAATCAAGAAAATATCTTTTAACAAACTCACGGATATTTTCTTCTAACAATTATCAAGAATTTATTTTATTTTAAAGAATTTAAAATTTCACAAACTAATTTCATATTTTTATACATATTTAAAATTCCCATTTACACAAAAGCATTTAAACAATATTTAATCTATTCTAACAATAAAGTAAATTTAATCAATTAATTAATTTATTTAATAAAATAACTTTAATCACAATGATTAAATTATTTTACCAATAAACTAATTTATTTAATTAAATAAAATATGAAGCTTTTATCTACAATATTTAAAATTAATTAAATAAGCACTACACTATAAAGAACATTAATCTAACATTAAATTCACAAAATTAAACCTTACATAATAAATAATCAAGACAGACACAGATGTGACAACCAAACACACTAGACCTAAACTAATGGCATAATGTGTCTAGGTTTGAGGCTAGAATAGGAAAAACCTCGTTACTATCTCCCAATCAACATTACCATTGAGCCTAGACACACTCAGACCTGGGAAACCAGGTGGAGTCGGTGTCATGTACCTACAATCCTGCAATCAAACATATAACATACATATATATAATTCATGATTCAAACACACCGTGAAGAGAAAATCATGAAAATCACAAGGCACTCGCAAGCGAGTGATGCAACTCCATTCTCTTCACCAATACAATATCACATCGAACTGACAAAATAAACATCAATTTAAACTACCATGAACATATATAGCAATAACATCTCAAGTAAACATATATGCTAACATAAAACATGTCAGAAATAATCACCACCAAATAGTATATCATCACATCATAAATAAATCCACCATTGCTCTAACGTCAGCGATCAATACATCAAAACAAAGTACCAGGGTCTATCAAAGTGAAAACATACTGTCAAAAAATATAAGCAAAATGGAGGGGTACTACATTAGACGCACTCCCCAAGGAAATACGACAACCCCCCAACCTCAAAGGAAACCCAATCTAGAAGACTTACATAACAATTGACACAATTGCCGAACACCGAGAATGAACAAGAACATCACTAGAAAGCATTTCAGGCAATTAAATAAACTAATGTTAGGATTTCCTAAATCCAATTAGCTCAATCAACGTTACTTGCAATTATTCAAAAATAAATAGAATTTAATTTGCAAAGTTGAGAAATTTAAAACCAAAGATTTAACTATGTGTTTCTCAATCATACAAAATAATCAAAATCAACTTGTTAAATAAAATAATTTGATTAAAAAATCAATTTTTTATTTCAACTACGATAATGAATAATCACCTTAAAATAATTTATATTTAAATATAAATTTATATTAAATATATGGCTAAAAGTACATATATTTGGTGTATATACAATACATATACATATATATTTAATATATAATTATTATTTAAATATAAATATTTAAAATCAACTATTAAATTTTCAACCCAATTATTTAATAATACATAATATATATACATTATATATATAAATACACAATATATGCATATATACATATACATAAATATATATAAAAATTATATATATATAAATAATTATAAAACAAATTTTATTTAAATCATATTATGATATATATACATATAATATATATACATTATATATATTATATATAATATATATAATATAAAAAATAAATATTAACAACCACGTAGGGCTGCGGGCCCCTCCGAAAGGGAGAGGTCTAGCTGCCTACACAGCCTCCCCCTTTGGGGGTGCGCTATGTGGGCAGCGCTGCTGCCTCCATAGTGCCTCCCATGGAGGCGACTGTGGGGCAAGGCCCAACCCCTCCAAAATAAAAATTATTTTATTATTTTATTTTTTTATTTAAATTCTTTTATATAAGAAAAACAACTTCCACATTTTATTATATATTATTTTTTTTAAAAGAACATAGAGCAAAACTCTTTTTGTTTTGTTTCTGGGTTTTTCTTCAAAAGAAAAGAAAAATCTAGGTAAAAGAATTTTGAAAAAGAAAATTCCCAGCATAAAATTTAATACAAATATATATAACATATATATATATATATATATATATATATATATATACAAATTTTCATTGTTTAACAGTGAAGCTGTGCAAATTTTTCCTCCAAAACAAAATACATAGCAAAATAATTTGCAAGCACAAATTCTTAATTTCTAATTCATAATACAAATTCCTTTTGTTCAACTTTCTATTTTCTATGGTTTGATTCTTTCTTTGTTTTCTTTTTTCATGATTTCAACAGAGTTTTTACAAGTTTTGGAGCAATATTTGACATGGGTTTTCCTTGCAAATCAAACAGAATTTAAATCTTTTGAACAGCATAATAAAAATTTGAAAACTCTTTCAAAATGATAACAAAAATCATAGAAAGAAACCTGGTTTTTTCTCTAAAGCTTGAAAGATTGAATCCAAGAAATCCAATCTTTATCTTCAAATCCAAAAAGAAACCACAGCTAATCCTTTCCTCTTCTCTTTTTTTTCCAATCCTCTTTTTTTTTGTCTCCACAAATTGATTTTTTTTTTTTTTCCAAATGAAATGCCAAAACATGCTCTCATAGAGTTTCCCCAAATTTAGTCAAACCCCTAAAAATATCCCATCCACCAAATTTATTGCAAATTTAGAGATATTTTCATTTTTAAAATTTAAAAAAAATTGTTTTCAAAATGGATTTTTCATATATTTTAAAAAAATATCTTTTCAACAAAAAAGGTATTTAACTTTTTTAAAAAGAAAATTCTTTTACACAATATTTTCAAAAAGTGCAATTTAAAACATATTTTCATTTTTTTGTAATTTAAATCTAAATATCCAATAATGCAAAATAACTAACTTAATTCAATTTATCACCATTAACTTAATTAATCAATAAACTAAATCTAATCCAAAATAGATTATTTTATTAATTAAATTAAATTAATCAATAAAATAACTAACATTTCAACATTGCAACTAGATATATTTAATCATCATTTTAACTACAGAAGCCATTTAATAACCTTTAAAATTTGAAATTAAATAAAAACCAAGGTGGAATGGACAACATTAAAATGACTAAACCCGACTACAACCCGATGACACACTATGATGAGGGTGATGACTTGGCACAAAAAACCTATCTACTATCTCCCAATTGATTATCGTTGGTCAATGGACACACTCAAACCTGTGAAACCAGGTGGAGTCGATGTCCTGTACCTGTCAACCTGCAAACAAAGAGTATATCGAACATGCATATATATGATATAATAAAACACTCTATGAAGAGGAAATTTCAGAATCGTAGGGTGATTGCAAGTGAGTGATACAATCCCGTCCCCTTCACCAATACAGACTTTCTAACTGACGATTCTAACATCAATAATATAATCAAAAGCATAAAGCATCATTAATTAAATTATATGCTAAGCTAATCCAAAGCATGCCATAATGATAACATCTGAATAAAATTCCATCACATCAAAATATAACATTCACATCACTTAATAGTTAGTGGTCAAAAGTAACCAAGTACCAAAGTCAAAGTGCTAACAGAAATAAAGCATACATAGAAGAACTTTGTTCGATCAAAAGAGAAAAATGGAGGGGTGCTACATCCTCCCCGCTAGGGTCAGGCTTACTCCTGGAAGCTTGCAAACAAATAGGGATAGAGCTCACTCATTCTAGCTGCATCTTCCCAAGTGGATGACGTGTCATCCCCAGGATCCCACTGGACCCTAACCTGATCAATATCTTGCCCTTGAAGAGTGAGCATTCTGTGCTCCACTATGGCCACGGGCTCCAAAGCCAGCTGCCCGTCCTCTACCTGTAATGCATTCCAATCAAGTACATGAGAAATGTCTGGATGGTATGGCCGAAGAACTGAAACATGAAAAACATCATGAATATGCGAGAGACTAGGTGGTAAAGCAAGACGGTAAGCAACTAGACCAATCTTCTTGAGTATCTCGAAGGGTCCGATAAAGCGAGGCACCAACTTAGAGCCCTTCCCATAACGGATGGGACTCTTTTGTGGATGCACCTGCAAGAAGACTCTATTTCCCATAGAAAACTTACGATCCACTCTATGCACATCTGCATACTTCTTTTGTCTATCATGCGTTGCCACCAAGTGCTCTCTAATCCTATCCACCCATTGTTCCATATCCTACATCTCAAGACCCAAAGTCACTTTGTCCTCAAGTAGATCCCAACTCAAGGGAGTGTGACATGGTCGCCCATACAATGCCTAGAATGGAGGCATGTTGATAGAACTCTGAAAACCATTATTATATGCAAACTCTACCAAATAGAGATAATTTTCCCATCGTGTCTGCTGGTCCATTACATACATACGTAACATGTCCTCAAGGATCTGATTGACCCTCTTAGTCTATCCATCTGTCTCTAGGTGGTAAGCTAAACTGAAGTTTAACTGTGTCCCCATCACATACTGTAATAAAGTCCAAAGAGCTAAGGTGAATATTGGATCCCTGTTAGGAATAATCCAACATGGAATACCATGTAACCTCACTATGTCCTCCATGAACACTCTAGCTATGAACGATGTAGTATAAGAAGAGCGAATAGGTGAGAAGTGTGCCACCTTCATCAACCTATCAACTATTACCATAATTGCATCATGTCGTCTTGAAGAGTTGGGTAAACCAACAATGAAATCCAATGAGATAATATCCCACTTCCATTCTGATACTAAATGTGGTTGTAAAAGTCCTACTGGATGCTGGTGTTCAGCCTACACCCACTAACACTCAAGACATCGCGACACATAGTCTGCAATATCGCATTTCATCCCTGCTAGAAATATAACTGACATAGATTTGCATACATCTTCTTCACCCCAGGATGGGTTGAATAAGGTGCACAATGTGCTTCAGTCATGACCAAGGTGCAAAGATCACCTAATGAAGGAACGTATATGCATCCCATGTGCCTCAATACCTCATCTGAATCTAGAGAATAACCTGAATACCTACCCCCAAGGGGTTTCCTGCCTCAATCTCTGCCCTAACCTCCAACTATCCACTGGAAGGGCAGAAATAATTTGACTCCGCAAATCTACAAAAAGAGTCAACTCAGATATCTCATGTCTCCTCCTACTAAGTGCATCCACTACGACATTCTCTTTTCCCTGGATATACTTCACCTCGAAGTCATATTCACAGAGAAACTCCATCCAACGCCTTTTCTTAGAATTAAGGTTGGGCTACGTAAAAATATACTGAAGGCTTCTATGATCACTGTGCAACTCAAACCTATGGCCAAGAAGGAAATTCCTCCATCTTGTGAATGCATGAACCACTACCGCTAACTCAGGAACATGCGTGGGATAGTTCATCTCATGATCCTTGAGCTTCCGTGACTCGTATGTAATGACACGACCCTCTTGCATCAAGATTGCACCTAATCCTTCCAAGGACACATCTGTACAAACTACAAAGTCCCCAGTCGGATCCGGTATCGCAAGTATTGGTGCACTGGTCAGCTTCCCCTTAAGATCCTAAAACACTGCCTCACACTTCTCTAACCACTCAAACTTCTTCCCTTTCCTCTAAAGGGAGGTGATAGGATAGCCTATTCTCGAAAAGCCCTGCACAAAATGCCTGTAATAACCCACTATCCCCATAAAGCTACGTATCTCTACCACATTCGTGGGCGTAGGCCAATTTGAGATTGCTTGGATCTTTGCAGGATCCACTGAAATACCTTCTCCTGAGATCACATGACCAAGGTATTGGACCTCAGTCTTGAAGAATTCACACTTCGACAGTTAGCATAAAGCTGATTATCCCGTAAGCACTGTAATACCTGCCGTAAATGTCCCCCATGATCTTCCACTATCCTAGAGTATATCAAAAATTCATCAAGGAACACAAGGACAAATCTATCTAGGTATGTACGAAATACCCCATTCATCAGACTCATGAATACAAAGGGGGCATTCGTCAACCCAAATGGTACTACTGTGAACTCATAGTGACCATACCGTGTTTGAAACACTATCTTATGGATGTCCGATTTGAAGATACGAAGCTGATGGTATCCTGACTTAAGATCAATTTTTGAAAAGATTGTGGCACCCTTGATCTGGTCGAATAGATCATCAATCCTAGGAAGTGGATATCGATTCCTGATGGTCACTCTATTCATTTATCGATAATCAATACATAACCGAAGTGAACCATCCTTCTTCTTCATGAAGATAACTAGTGCTCCCCATGGAGAAACACTAGGGTGAATAAACCCCTTCACTAACAACTCCTCAAGTTGCAAACGAATCTCTTTCAGCTCCTGGGTAGTCATATGATAAGGAGCTCATGAAATGGGTTCTGATCCAAGTACAAGGTCTATTTTGAAGTCTATATCCCTTTGAGGTGGAATCTCTAGAATCTCACCTGGAAAGACATAGGAATACTCTTGAAGAATGGGGTGACTATCAAGAGAGACTTTCTCCTTTCCACCTCCTAGATCCAAATCATCCACTGTAATAGCAAATAACTTGCAACCCTGACGCACAGACCTTCTCAACTGCATAGCTGAGATGATCCTCAAGGAAATCGGCCTCTAAACTCCCACTGCCTCTACTACTCTACCAGATGCCTCAATTCATCAAATCAACTTACATCGGCAATCTATGATTGCACTATGCACCTCCAACCAATCCATCCCTATGACAATGTCATAAGAACCCAAAGGAATAACTCGAAGGTCCAATGTAGTATGAAGAGGTCCAACCTCCAATCTACAATCTGGAACAATGGAATGGAATGCAACCTTCGTAACCGAGGCTAACTCAACCTATTACCTATCGAATTGCCTTACCGCACTCAGTCTACATCGCGTCACGACAGAAGAAGAAATGAAGGAGTATAACGCTCTAGAATCAAACAAAATGGTAACTGGGTTACCTGACAACATACCATATGACTCAACAATGGTACCTTGATGCTCTGCCTAGCGGTTATCAACCACTGCGAAAACATGATGCCCTCGACCAACATCACCAACTATAGGCTCAGATGCAGATGATCCCTGAGAAAACCCATATGTGCCCCTGTTGGGACACATTCTATCTATATGGCCCTGTTGGCCTCATACGAAACACTCAGTACCTCTACCATAGCCCCTGCCTCCAAATGGTGCGCTAGACTGCTATGCACTACCCTTGAAGGTGGACTGAGAACTCTGAGCTGGCTAATCAAAGTTGAAGCATTTAATATGCCTCCAATTCCTGTCCCCCTGCCTCTACTAGAAACCTTTATGTTTCCCTTGCTTATGTTGCTACTGCCCACTCTATGATGGTCCTTGCTGAGCTCTGGAAAGTGCACCTCCCTGAGACTGACCTCCTCTAGCACTAGACCCCACTGTCAAACTGTTGCCTATCTATGCACCCATATGGCCTACTAGTGCCAAGGAAAAATTCTCCTCTACTAGGCATGCCTTCTCCAATGTGACCTCCATGGTCTTGCGTTCGAAAACCCTCACACCTCCACTAAGACAGGCATTTAAGCCCCTGACAAAATGGTCGACCAACATACTCTCATCATCTCGTATCCCTGCATACTATTTGAGCTCTTAAAAGCGTCACTCATATTGCTCAACTGATGGGGCCAACTGACACAAGGCATGAAACTCATCACCTCAACCCTAACGACAGTGCTCAGATAGGAAACGAGCTCTAAACTGCTCTAAGAAGATCTCCCAAGATACAGAGTTCATGTCTATGTGGAGATTTTTCTCCTCTAACCTCCACCAAGTGGATGCAAATCCCTACAGGAGCATGATAGCGCATCACACTTTGGTATTGCTACCGTACAGAGGCATCCCAAATCACCTATCCAAGTCAATGAGCCAAGTCTCAGCCTCTAACCCAGTACCGACTCCATCATACAATGGTGGGCATGCCCTAAGCAAATCTCTCATGTGCATCTTTGGCTGAGGTGGAACTTCCCTCTTAGTAGGGTTACCCTGAATCATGACCTGTCTCTGACCAAGGAGTGCTAATGCCTCCTCAAGAGCTCTATGTGCAGCCTCAATCCCTGGCGGATCCTGCTACTGAGCTATATCCCCTGAAACATTATGAGATGCTTGGTACTCTTCCTGATCTAGTATAATATGAACATCAGGAGGAGAGTCATGCCAACTCTCATTGCGACCACCTACATGGCCATGACCACACCCTCTACCTCTTCCGCATCTGGGAGGCATAATCCTGTACAGACAAATAAAGGTATTAGGCAAGGTACACAACTTAAAGCCTACACAACTAAAAGCTTAATGGGTTCATCATAATCCCAAAGTACCGAATGTTTAAACTCAGACTCTGATACCATGTGTAATGCCCCGCCACACAACCCTAGGGGAAGTTGCAATTAACTACTCAAATATAATATATATTTTTGTTTAAGTAAAAATAACATGCAAATTCACTACCCAATGCCAATAGCCCCTAAGGTTACGAGACTGAGTTTACATAAACCCACACAAGATACATGAATTAAAATCATAACATTTAATTACTTAACAAATTAAATACACATACATTCCATACATGATAAAATTACATCAAAGCATAAGAGATACCACATGTTTCCAATAATATAATTTACAATACGATTACAACTCTGATTCGCCAAATGAGGTAAATCCAATAAACAAGGTTACAAATTACATCTTCCGCCTCGATACAAAGAGGGTAATAAATTAAAATAATAACTGAAAAGAATAAATCACGAAAGTAGCAGATCCCATGAGCTCTCCAACTGGAAATCTCATCCACATGAACAAGAAGAGGACCCAACAGATTAAGGTGCACGTTCCACCCAGCCATGTGATACCCGAAGGGTCACCCCCCATGCTAGGAGATAGTAATAAGGTTTCCTAGACAAGACCAACTACCTCTAGAAATAGGCTACACAAGACTGAACTAAAATTAAATACAAGTACAAAATCACATAACACAAAGGTTACAATGCTTCTAGAGTTAAATAATCAATTGCATCACTGTTACAAACATACTGCTGACTTAGGAGAAGTGTCATCACAATGTCACATGGGATATCCTGGTAAGTCTTCCTAGGTCTCGACCCCCATCTTGGGATATCCTGGTAACCTCTAACGACTTCCATCCCCTCATGCAAACCAATGCAGAATCAGTTATCTCTCATAGATACAAGATAAGGATCTTGCCATTCCAGGCCTTCTCGTTTCATCCCGAGTCTATACAAGCCCTTGTGTCCATGAGTGAGGAAAAAATTAATCTTGTTAAGTGTTTGATGCAACCTAAGCCTTTAATAAGTTTCTTACGCTATCACTGAATTAACCAACTTACAAAGAGTTTCCCTGAAACCACTTTGTGTGTCAGCCCTCATTGCAAGCCACTCCTCTAAGATAACACATGGAATAACTCCACACCCAAGGGTACACAAGTGTGACCTAAGGAGAATGACTCCCTACCCACGACATAAAGTCCACACATCCTGTTCTTGATAAGTAGGAATAACACTGGATACATTTAGACGCACTCCCCAAGGCAATACGACAACCCCCAAGCTCAAAGGAAACCCAATCTAGAAGACTTACATAACAATTGACACAATTTCTCAACATCGAGAATGAACAAGAACATCACTAGAAAGCATTTTAGGCAATTAAATAAACTAATGTTAGGATTTCCTAAATCTAATCAGCTCAATCAATGTTACTTGCAATTATTCAAAAATAAATAGAATTTAATTTACAATGTTGAGATATTTAAAACCAAAGATTTAACTCTGTGTTTCTCAATCATACAAAATAATCAAAATCAACTTGTTAAATAAAATCATTTGATTAAAAAAAACATTTTTTTTAAATTATTTTAACTACGATAATGAATAATCAGCTTAAAATAATTTATATTTAAATATAAATATATATTAAATATATGGCTAAAACTATATACTTGGTGTATATACAATACATATACATATATATTTAATATATAATTCTTATTTAAATATAAATATTTAAAATCAACTATTAAATTTCCAACCCAATTATTTAATAATACATAATATATATATACACAATATATGCATATATATATATATAAATTATATATATATATATAAATAAACAATTATAAAACCAAATTTTATTTAAATCATATTATGATATATATACATATAATATATATACATTATATATATAATATAAAATTATTATATATAATATATATATTATATTATATATATATAATATAAAAAATAAAATAAAATTTTAGAAAATAAATATTAGCAACCACATAGGGTTGTGGGCCCTTCCCAAAGGGAGAGGCCTAGTTGCCTCCACAGTCTCCCCCTTTGGGGGTGCATTGTGTGGGCAGCGCTGCTACCTTTGGAGGCAGTGACGCTACTTCCACAATGCCTCCCATGGGGGCGACTATGGGATAGGCCTAGCCCCTCCACAATAAAAATTATTATTATTATTATTTTTTATTTAAATTATTTTATATAAGAAAAACAACTTCCCCATTTTATTATATATTATGTTTTTAAAAAGAACAAAGAGAAAAACTCTATTTTTTTTGTTTATGGGTTGTTCTTCAATAGAAAAGAAAAATCTGGGTAAATTTTTTTGAAAAAGAAAATTCCAAGCATAAAATTTAATACAAATATATATAACATATATATATATATACATATATATATATATACATATATATATATACATATATATATATATGTATATATATATATATATATGTATATATATATATATATATATATACAATTTTTCATTGTTTAACAGTGAAGTGCAAATTTTTCCTCCAAGAAAAAATACACAGCAAAATAATTTGGAAGCACAAATTCTTAATTTCTAATTCATAACAAAAATTCTTTTTTTTCATCTTTCTATTTTCTATGGTTTGATTCTTTCTTTGTTTTCTTTTTCCATGATTTTAATAGAGTTTTTGCAAGTTTTGGAGCAAGATTTGACATGGGTTTTCCTTGCAAATGAAACAGGATTTAAATCTTTTCAACAACATAATAAAAATTTGAAAACTCTTTCAAAATGAAAACAAAAATCATAGAAAGAAACCTGGGTTTTTCTCCAAAGCTTGAAAGATTGCCAATGGTGCTTTCAAATCTTATTTTGTTTCTAGCTCATCCAAGAAATCCAATCTTTTTCTTCAAATCCAAAAAGAAACCACATCAAATCCTTTCCTCTTCTCTTTTTTTTCCAATCCTCTTTTTTTTGTCTCTACAAATTGATTTTTTTTTTTCCAAATGAAATGCCAAAAACATGCTTTCATAAAGTTTCCCCAAATTTAGTCAAACCCCTAAAAATATCCCATCCACCAAATTTATTGCAAATTTAGAGATATTTTCATTTTTAAAATTTAAAACAAAATTGCTTTCAAAATGGATTTTTCATATTTTTTTATAAAAAATATCTTTTCAACAAAAAATGTATTTAACTTTTTTAAAAAGAAAATTATTTTACACAATATTCTCAAAAAGTGCAATTTAAAACATATTTTTATTTTTTGTAATTTAAATCTAAATATCCAATAATGCCAAAACAACTAACTTAATTTAATTTATCACCATTAACTTAATTAATCAATAAACTAAATCTAATCCAAGATTAGATTATTTTATTAATTAAATTAAATTAATCAATAAAATAACTAACATTTCAACATTGCAACCAAATATATTTAATCATCATTTTAACTACAAAAGCCATTTAATAACCTTTAAAATTTGAAATTAAATAAAAACCAAGGTGAAATGAACAACATTAAAATGACTAAACCCAACTACAACCCGATGACACACTGTGACTAGGGTGATGACTTGGCACATAAAACCTAGCTACTATCTCCTAATCGATTATCGTTGGTCAATGGACACACTCAAACCTGTGAAACTAGGTGGAATCGATGTCCTGTACCTGTCAACCTGGGAAAAAAGAGTATATCAAACATCAATAATCTAATCAAAAGAATAAAGCATCATTAATTCAATTATATGCTAAGCTAATCCAAAGTATGCCATAACGATAACATCTGAATAAAATACCATCACATCAAAATATAATGTTCACATCACTTAATAGTTAGCAGTCAAAAGTATCCAAGTACCAAAGTCAAAGTGCTAACAAAAATGAAGCATATATAGAAGAACATTGTTTGATCAAAAGAGAGAAATGGAGGGGTGCTACAATCATCATGGAAAAAATAGGCCCTTAAGTGGGAAAAAATTTAGAAAAATTAGAGTTAGGGAACTTGACATAATTTTTTAAATAATTTATCTATATTATTTCTAATATATGTAAGAATAGAATATGTAAAAATAAAAATCTATTTGGTGAAAAATTGAAATTTCAATGCAGTAGTACTTAAATTTCAAGGAAAAAATAAGTAGGTGTCTATCTGACCACCCTAACCACAATAAAATAATAATATTTTTTTATAATATTTTAGATATAAGTAGAGGACTCATGTACTGATGTGATGCATATTTTTTTGTAATTACTTTCCAAGTAAATAATTAGTTATGAATTTTTTATTAAAACTTTTAAAAAATATAAAAAACTCGTATGTCTGACCACCTTAACTTGGTAAAAAATTAATGAAATTATTATTATTATTTTTAATCCTATAGTATGTAAACCATAGCATGTGACGCATGTTTCAGATTCAAAAAATGTGATATCGTTTGAAAGCTATGGATGTTTTTCAAACAACCTTTCAATTAGGACTTTAGTCATAATTCAAATAGAAAATGAATATTAATTATTTATTAAATTCAAAGTAAAGCATAATTTATATTGGTGGAAAGCTGAGAATCTCCTTTAAAAACCCTTTTCATTTCATCAATTTTGGGTAAAAAAAATTCGTTAGCCACATACCCTACACATACCCATCATATCACCACTTTTTGGCCCATCATGATCCTACACATACCCAGTTGTTTTGCACTCTTGCATTTTATGGGTCAATGTCCTTCCTTTCTGATTAAATAAATAAAATCAAAAAAATGGCTTGCATAGACAAAATCCTAATTATGTATATGTCTACATATTATCTATATATACATCAACATTCATGTGTATCATGAATAATACAGATACACATGTAAAATGCATATAGACATATATATCTACTATCCATAAATGCATTCTACGTGTACATATATATGTATGTAAACATGCATACATATACATGTGTGTATATATATGTATGTATATGTGTCTATATATATATATATCTATATATATGCGTGTGCAATTCAACAAAATATAATAATACATAGTTACTATATATACAAAGTTTATTTGGCTTTATCTCATCATAGCACAACATTGCATTCTCTTGCACCCATTTCTCATTTATCTTGTTGAATTCCTTAAGCATTGTTCATTATATCTTGATGAAGACCTAACATGAAAGTGTTGTGACCATGAGCAAGAATGGAAGTAATATTTTTTTTGCACACATGCATTGCAACTGCACTTCAATTTATTAAATGAGAATGAAAATTACATCTAAGTAACTAAGGAATGTCTTCATGTAAAATCAGTATATCTATGTGTAACGCCCATCGTGCAAACCCCAGAGAACAAACATTGCAAAGATTTTTTTTTTTTAAAAAATAACATAAAGTAAACATGCATTTGTACATTAATTACATTTACATATTAATTACATTTACATTGCACATTAGCAACTTAACGTTACATTCTCTGGGGCACGTGAGGTTACTTCGCCAAAACAACAATAACAAAAAGTAAAAGATAATGATAAATAACATATCTATTAACATTATAATAACCATGAATAAGAGTACATCCATAAACAAAGAGTGAAAGTATCACTACATGATTATACAAAATCTCTCACAATAATGTTACAAAAGTCCCTAACTGTTACATCAATAGTTATACAATACATTACATGATTTGATGAATGAATTACAATACAATTCCCAAACATGTGGGAAGATACAAAGTACAATAATATTTGAATTACAAATGATCCACTGGAACAAACTCCAACTAAAGGAATGTTGCAAACAAAAAATGCTGATGGGGAACCCAACGGGTGCGGAGCACGTTCCACCCAACCATGTGAATTATGAATAACTCACCCCCCGTGCTCATAGGTGACAAGGAAGTTAACTCGACCATGATTGTCAAACTGACTCCATGAACAACATAGTACAATTACAATTACAACTCAAGGTTACAATGACATAGACCACAATATTCACGAGTCAAGAAATAAGATAAAGATAAGAAACTCGACACAATTAATCAAAGCAATGACAATTAAACAAGTCCAAAGAACATTCGTAAATCATTCTCAAAAGAATCTCAAACACATTACCAGAGAATTGATACAAAATTCAAAATACAATTCCAAATAAATCTAAAACAATAAATAGAACATGATTCCATATAAATCTGAAACAATAAATAGAACATGATTCCATATAAATCTGAAACAACAATTCAGTACACAATTCCATAGGCAACAAGAAACAAGGCAAACGGGTGTCTAGTGGAGAGTGTTATCACATAGCTCTCATGGGATCTCCTAGCCCTTCCTCCAACTTGAGGCGCTGGCCCCCACGAAGAGCCACTCTCCCTAAGACCCTTAACATAAACCAAAACCAGACAAGGATTGTACTAAAATAGATGAAGCAAATAACTCAAAACCAAGCCACGCGAGGCATAACTCATCTCGCGATAATTCATAAACAAAACTCAACAAACCATACAACCCTTCCAAGCATAATACCAATAAATTTCAACTTCAAAAGTACAACCAAAATGAGGTTAACATTCAAAGATTAAAACATGCCTTTGGAAAGCAAGGTTCACAATAACTAACATTGACTCAAAAATACAACAGAGTTCCCACATCAAAACAAAGAAGCCAACAACAACAGAATGGAAAAATAAATAAGTCCCTAAGGTTCAACATTTCACACAACGTACTCAACAATACATCATTTCTTATCATAATCCCAATTAAACGCTCAGGTTATTTGTATTTACAATCCCATTTTTGATAAATATAAATCAATGAAACTGAAATTGTATAATATAAACATTATAAGAAACTCATTATATATACACATCATAAATATATGCATTACACCATTAAAAAAATAAAAATCTAAAAACAAATAATAATTTATTTATACATAACGATAAATAAAATAAAAATAAAAATAAAAACAAAATATAATTATATATATATATAATTTAAAAACCAAAATGAGGAAGTGGGTTGTCGTATGGGGACTGCACAGCAGTCCCCACGGCCTGCTGTACGCAGCAGTCTATACGGACTGTTGTGCACAACAATCCGTGTGGACTGTTGTGCAGTCCATGGGCCCCTATGGCTTGGGGGGAAGGGTATGGCACTGCCGTCCTTTCTTCCTCCCCAATTAAAAACTTTAATTCCCTAAAAAAATTTTAGTAAAATTTCTTTTATAATTTTTTTTTATAAAAAATGAAAGTCCATCCTTTCTCACAGGTACGGATTCTGACGAACTCGGAAATAATTTACAATAAAAAAACAAAATATAGAGTTCAATAAAATATACTCAATATAATATATATATAAGCTCTACAATTTATATATATATATATATTTCCAGAATACACCAACAGAAGGACAGGCAACTACACAATCAAATATATAAATAATATATATACTTATTTATAAAACTTCAAATCTATTGCTTGCAAAAGAAATCATATTTATTTATTTTTCTCTAATTCTAACACAGTCAAGTTGGATAATTTTTAATGAAAAACCATGATAAATTTAAACAACCAGATGGGAAAGACACAAATGTTTTCAAATCAACTGGATTTTCTCCATACGATTTGCTATTACTTAAAATCTAAATTCCAAGATTTTCATTCTCTTTCACAGAATATTATATTTAACTAAATCTCAGCCCGATATTTCTTTTGCAACACAGATTCATTCAAGACATAATTTTCTATTCCTTTTGCAGATTCAAAGAAATCAAAGGTGGAGAAAGGAACCTGGAATCCTATGCTTATTTTAAAATCTGATGATGTTTGCTTGTTTCTGATGGCCTCTATGAAGAGCTTCATGTTCCTGCTTCGAAATCTCCTCTCCAGAATACTGTGCTCGAATTCGAATCCAATACTTTATTTAGAAAATTCTCTCCAACATAATACAAGCAAAAGATTGGAAAACCCCCTTTCAAGAACTCAGATGAACTAATGATAACAGAAAACTTCAGAAGACTCAATAGTAGAGAACAATTATTTTGTGCAACCCTTGTCTCAATAATCCTCTGTGTAAAAACCCTCAAAATTTTTGATTAAATAAAAGATATTACCAAATTCTTCCAAAAGCTCTCAAAAATCCACAATAAAAGAAATTATAACTTTGAAAGCAAGCTTTTCAGTCAAATCTCAATTCTCATTAGTTCACATAGCTTTTTGTATTCTTTTATTTATTTATTTTTCTATTTTCAATACTTTTTGTTTTAATTTCTGTTTTTACAACTTTACTTGCAAAGCACATTATCTAATTTATTTAAATAATTTATTTTAATAATTATCCTCAACAAGATAATTAATTAAAATAATAAAACACAATTTAATATTTAATTAACATTTAATAAAACACATGACTTAATAAAAATAAATAAAACATTTAAATATTGAAATACAATTTAATCTAACATTATACTAAACAATTATTACCATCATTTAATTGAATCAGTCACAACTTATAAAATACCAACATAAGTAACATACGACAAAACACAAACGACAACCACAAAGAACGACAATTACAAGAATGCACAATACCATTCAAACAAGATGGTCTGACATCATGGGACGGGATGACTTCATTACCACCTCTGTTTCAGCATTATACAATTGGGTTATTGGTGCTCGCCTTGTCCTTCCGAAGCAGGTGGAATCGAGACTATGTACCTGCAATCCCTACATACAAACGAAGTCATGTACATGTGCATACGTATATAAATCAAAGCATTGTATTGTGAGAAGGAATCGCAGTGTAGCAGGGCACCTGCGAATGAGTGGTGCTACACTGTCCTTCATCACATCTATCCAAACAATATAATATAACCGATAAATTAATCATTTCTAAACTAACAAATCATATTATAACATAATTTACTAGATTAATGCATCACAATGTTACTGAAATCAAACTAATATCACCGACCACAATATCATATCAATAACCATGTCCTCAAATGTATAGGCATAAACAACAAGGTCTATTAACCAAACCAAACAATAACAGTCTCATCATAGTATCAAAGTACTAAATTAAAACATAGAAAAAACAAATCTACACAGTAACAGGAGGGGTATTACATCCTCCCCCCCATAAATTTGGCTTACTTCTAGAAGCCGAAAAACAAAAGAAAATAAGATTCCCTAATACAGGAGGCATCCACACACACCAAATCAGTGAACTAGTCACCATCACAAACCAGTATCACACTAACTGATAAGAGTAACAAATAGTAGCAAAGAAGGTCAGTATCATGGGGGTATTACACAACATAAGAAGCACTACATCAGTCTCCTATATCGTAGAACTCTCAAGAATCTAAGTACTATATCCATGCATTATTCACATACACACAAATTCACATCACCGGGAATCACATAACGAGGCTACACAAGGGTCCATCTGGGCGCCGAAAAGCAACATACTAAACCATGAAACAAAATCCATGAGACAAGAGCCAATATCCATCTCACATAAACCATACCTCACACTCAGTGGCTTGATGGAGTTAGGCCACACACACATAGTGAGACCATCCAAGCAAGGCCACAATGATCTATCTCTTGTTGTATAAGGTGGTTAGCCTCCAAGAGATAGTCATCACACATAGGTGGGTAGTGGGTCCTAGCTATAAAATAGCCTCACATACCCCCATCCTCAAGGTTCCCTATGTCTACTTCCTCGTATACACTCACCAAGTCCGCCTCATACGTCCTTGGAGAGGAATCACAATACGACACATGGCCGACCTCAAAAACAACAAGGATAAACTAGTTTAGCCACCAAAGTCATAAAATAAACATCAAATAAGATTCAATTTCAACAGTAAAGCAAGAAATGCGTGCAATGTCAACACTAAATCAAATCTAACCACGAGGGCTACGAGAGAATAAGTCACAAAGTGTGGCTAAACCATTACAATCAAACATAAACAAAATGTCAGCCTTCAAGGTCAATTGAAAATCATCAACAATCATATAGGAAGTCCTCAATCTTCAAAATTGCACAATACAACATTGTGTGACTAGATACTAGCCACCAAATGAGGAAGGATGGAACATCGTCTGGCTATAACAATAGCCCTCATGTGGTGTAGAGTGAGCATGCCATCCACATGACCCAGAGTGTGCTCCTCAGCTACACCGTGCCTCGCGTCATCATGCAACATGGTCATAGGCCAGCCGGAGAAGGCACGCACTGACGTATGCCGCATGGCGGTGTGTCTGTGGCTCTGCAAAAGTAGGTACGCACAGACACACCCTACATAGCAATACCTCGTGGAGAAGGCACACACAGGTACTCGTCGTCGCCAGAGGTATACATGGCTAGGACATACCCATATGCTAACCGACCCAAACAATGTCGAAAGAAAACATGAGTATCCCTCTACAAGTGTGTGAGGCCCCATTACACTCATCACACAAGTAGGCTATCATAACCAAATCTCATAGTGCACCTTCACATGTCTAAGCACATGGCATCGTGTCCTCGAGCCCAGCTCGCTACCATCAGCAACACGTCATCATCACCAGCACTGTGTCAGAACATCAGTGGGGTGTGGCATCGTATCCATTGCATCATGTCAGAACATGTACAGATATGGTGTATGCAATACATATATGAGCATATCAATATGGGGCTACTCGAGCTTCACCTCTTATACAGATGAGGTTGACTCGCTAATTCCAGGTCAACGTCCCTATGTACGGCCATGCATAAACTAACAATCCAATGTTGCTATACTCAAAACTGTGGGATTTAGGCTAGCACATATGGATCAAGTACCTTGATCCATCATAAGGGGAAGTAGTGAGTACGTTTCATCAGGATCGGTTGAGCTAGACTACTCTGCGTCGCAATATGCATACGCTGTACACTCCGCCCAAGGAACTTTGTGGCTGCTACTACCCCTTCACAAATTGAGGGACTAGAGAACCAAAAGAAAAGAATTCATGAAACTAGCTTTTGGCTACTCTTATATGTATAGATTTTCAACCACACATGGGTTGGCCCTCAATCAGGTAACAAACATACAAACACACATAATGGTATGGTTAATCCCACACCAAATACAACATATTCAAAATGGATGGGTACATCGTATCTCCATCCTAAGACCTGTGGGTTATGGGCCCACAAAGCAAGTATGAGGTATTCACAACACTCAACCAATGCACAGTTACTGGTTTCTCACATTTACAAGGGAAGTACAATTACATACATAATTCCACAAGTACACTTACTTTCCAACAACTACGTGGTTAAAATCTTTACATCCTTTCCACAATCCAACATGATCATCGTGATCACTTAAGAACTTCACTTAACAAATTCACTAGGACAACATAATGGGCTCATATGAAACCAGAGTGCCCAGTATATGAACCTAGTGCTCTAATACCAATGTTGTAACGCCCGTCGTGCAAACCCCAGAAAACAAACATTGCAAACAATTTTTTTTTTCAAATAACATAAAGTAAACATGCATTTGTACATTAATTACATTTGCATTGCACATTAACAACTTAACGTTACATTCTCCGGGGCATGCGAGGTTACTTCGCCAAAACAACAATAAAAAAAAGTAAAAGATAATGATAAATAACATATCCATTAACATTATAATAACCATGAATAAGAGCACATCCATAAACCAAGAGTGAAAGTATCACTACATGATTATACAAAATATCTCAAAATAATGTTACAAAAGTCCCTAACTATTACATCAACAATTATACAATACATTACATCATTTAATGAATGAATTACAATACAATTCCCAAACATGTGGGATGATACAAAGTACAATAATATTTGAATTACAAATGATCCATTGGAACAAACTCCAACTAAAGGAATGTTGCAAACAAAGAATGCTAATGGGGAACCCAATGAGTGTAGAGCACGTTCCACCCAACCATGTGAATTATGAATAACTCACCCCCCGTGCTCATAGGTGACAAGGAAGTTAACTCGACCATGATTGTCAAACCGACCCCATGAACAATAGTACAAATACAATTACAACTCAAGGTTACAATGACATAGTCCACAACATTCATGAGTCAAGAAATAAGATAAAGATAAGAAACTCACCACAATTAATCAAAGCAATGAAAATTTAAAAAGTCCAAAGAACATTCATAAATCATTCTCGAAAGAATCTGAAACACATTAAGCATACAAATTCCAAAACACATTACCAGAGAACTGATACAACATTCAAAATACAATTCCAAATAAATCTAAAACAATAAATAGAACATGATTCCATATAAATCTGAAACAATAAATAGAACATGATTCCATATAAATCTGAAACAACAATTCAGTACACAATTCCATAGGCAACAAGAAATAAGGCAAACGGGTGTCTAGTGGAGAGTGTTATCGCATAGCTCTCATGGGATCTCCTGGCCCTTCCTCCAACTTGAGGCGCTGGCCCCCAGAAAGAGCCACTCTCCCTAAGACCCTTAACATAAATCAAAACCAAGCAAGGGTTGTACTAAAATAGATGAAGCAAATAACTCAAAACCAAGCCACGTGAGGCATAACTCATCTCGCGATAATTCATAAACAAAAATCAACAAACCGTACAACCCTTCCAAGCATAATACCAATAAATTTCAACTCGAAAAGTACAACCAAAACGAGGTTAACATTCAAAGATTAAAACATGCCTCTGGAAAGCAAGGTTCACAATAACTAACATTGACTCAAAAATACGACAGAGTTCCCACATCAAAACAAAGAAGCCAACAACAACAGAATGGAAAAATAAATAAGTCCCTAAGGTTCAACATTTAACACAACGTACTCCGCAATACATCATTTCTTATCATAATCCCAATTAAACAATCAGTTTATTTGTATTTACAATCCCATTTTCTTATAAATATAAATCAATGAAACTGAAATTGCATAATATAAACATTATAAGAAACTCATTATATATACACATCATATATATATGCATTACACCATTAAAAAAAATAATCTAAAAAAAAATAATAATTTATTTATACATAACAATGAATAAAAATAAAAAAAAATTAAAAAAAATTATAATTATATATATATATATAATTTAAAAACCAAAATGAGAAAGTGGGTTGTCATATGGGGACTGCGCAGCAGTCCCCACAACCTGTTGTACGCAGCAGTCCATATGGACTGTTGTGCAGTCCATGGGCCCCTATGGGTAGGGGCGAAGGGTACAACACTGCCGTCCCTTCTTCCTCCCCAATAAAAAACTTTAATTCCCTAAATTTTTTTTTAATAAAATTTCTTTTATAATTTTTTTTTGTAAAAAATGAAAGTCCGTCCTTTCTCACAGGTACGAATTCTGACGAACTCGAAAAGAATTTACAATAAAAAATAAAAATACAGAGTTCAATAAAATATAATCAATATATAATATATATATATATATATAAGCTCTACAATTTATATATATATATATTTTTCCAAAATACACCAACAGAAGGGTTTACATGCAACTACACAATCAAATATATAAATAATATATATACTTATTTATAAAACTTCAAATCTATTGCTTGCAAAAGAAATCATATTTATTTATTTTTCTCTAATTTGAACACAGTCAAGTTGGATAATTTTAATGAAAATCCATGATAAATTTAAACAACCAGATGGGAAAGACACAAATGTTTTCAAATCAACTGGATTTTCTCCATACAATTTTCTATTACTTAAAATCTAAATTCCAAGATTTTCATTCTCTTTCACAGAATATTATATTTAACTAAATCTCAGCCCGATGTTTCTTTTGCAACACAGATTCATTACAGACATAATTTTCTATTTCTTTTGCAGATTCAGAGAAATCAAAGGTGGAGAAAGGAACCTGGAATCCAATGCTTATTTTAAAATCTGATGATGTTTGCTTGTTTCCGATGGCCTCTACGAAGAGCTTCACGTTCCTGCTTCGAAATATCCTCTCCAGAATACCGTGCTCGAATTCGAATCCAATACTTTATTCAGAAAATTCCCTCCAACATAATACAAGCAAAAGATTGAAAAACCCCCTTTCAAGAACTCAGATGAACTAATGATAATAGAAAACTTCAGAAGACTCAACAGTAGAGAACAATTATTTTTTGCAACCCTTGTCTCAATAATCCTCTGTGTGTAAAAACCCTCAAAATTTTTGATTAAATAAAAGATATTACCAAATTCTTCCAAAAGCTCTCAAAAATCCACAATAAAAGAAATTATAACTTTGAAAGCAAGCTTTTCAGTCAAATCTCAATTCTCATTCGTTCACACAACTTTTTCAATTGTTTTATTTATTTATTTTTCTATTTTCAATACTTTTTGTTTTAATTTCTATTTTTACAACTTTACTTACAAAGCACATTGTCTAATTTATTTAAATAATTTATTTTAATAATTATCCTCAACAAGATAATTAATTAAAATAATAAAACACAATTTAATATTTAATTAACATTTAATAAAACACATGACTTATATAAATAAATAAAAAATTTAAATATTTAAATACAATTTAATCTAATATTATACTAAACAATTATTACCATCATTTAATTGAATCAGTCACAACTTATAAAATACCAACATAAGATACGACAAAACACAAACGATAACCACAAAGAACGACAATTACAAGAACACACAATACCATTCAAACAAGATGGTCTGACATCATGGGATGGGATGACTTCATTACCATCTCTGTTTCAACAGTATACCGTTGGGTTATTGGTGCTCACCTTGTCCTGTCGAAGTAGGTGGAATCGAGACTATGTACCTGCAATCCCTGCATACAAACGAAGTCGTGTACATGTGCATACGTATATAAAATTGAAGTATTGTATTATGAGAAGGAATCACAGCGTAGCAGGGCACCCGCAAATGAGTGGTGCTACACTGATGCAGGAGCATCTAGTGGTGAAAGAGCAATCTTGCATCACCCAAAAATAGTTAAATTTCAAGTTTCTCAATTTTTAGATGTTTTTACATTTTTGGATACCCTTTTCGTCAAAATGAAATTCCCAATTCACGGTTTTTATTTCCTACTCCTGGGATGAAAGATATTACAGTTTTAGTTTCCCAGATTTGCACCTAAAAATCTTCCGAGTGAGATTTGAGGCACTTAGAGTTCCTGGATTGGCCCCGAAACTTGCTGAAATTGGCATAGTAAATTTTGAGTGCGTTCTTGACTTCGAGACCTTTCCAACGGTTCAAACGGTTCGCGAATCGGAGTCCCAGATCAAAAGTTATGGCCCCGGGAAGTTGGCCCACTTTCTAGAAGATACAATTGCAATGTTCTTTTGAAATTTGAACTTCAAGTTGTAATTTTTCAGTGCCAAACCACCTAAACTCAAAGTTGAATCTTGTTTTGGCTCCAAACAAAAAAGGAGTTCTATTTATGGGCGGGTTTCTAATTTTTGGGTAACTTTTTGGGGACAAGCTCACATATTGCGAAAGGGTTGTTCTATAGCTTTCTGAAACTTGCATGTGTTGTAAGAACTTGGGGATTTGAGATCCTCTGCATGTAAGAAACTCCATTTTCTGAATAATAAAATTATTCTCTTATTTGTGGGTTATTTTCTAAGTCTCGGGTTGCACCCTCATCAAGTGGTATCAGAGCAGGTTTTCTTGAGCATGTGGACAGATCGCCGATTGTGAGGCAGTTTGCACTAGGACCGTGGTTGTGGGTCGAGGTCAAGAAAGATGCATCCAAGAGTGATGCCTGGTAGGCATGGTGGTGCTAGAGGTGGTCGAGGCGGCAGAAATGTTGGTGGAAGAGATGCACTGGCAGCCCTCCAAAGACAGATTGATGCGTTACAACAACAGTTGAGAAGAGGGTTAAACCCGGGGAAGAAAGAGAGGATGAAGAAGAGGAAGAAGGTTCAAATGTAGAAGAGGAAGAAGAAGCAATTAATCAAGACCAAATGCGGCTAATAAGGGCCATTTGAAGATCGGGAAAAGACGAGAGCAGAAGTCCCCAGTTATTCCGGAAGTCTAAACCCGAAAGAGTTGATCGACTGGATCAACGAGCTAGAAGAATATTTTGAGTATGAGGAAATAGAGGAACCCAGATCGAGGTGGAAAAGAGGTCGGTTAAGGAAATAAATGAAGGAAAAGGAAATATCACCAGAGATGGGATGCATGGTAGATGGCCCGAAAGCAGTTCATACCCGGTGGACTATAGAGTTAGATGTTGAAGAAATTGCAAGGGTTGAAGCAGAGAGCCCGGATCTGTGAAAGAGCTATGCAGACATATTTTCACAAGATAATCATTAGAATGGGCCTACGAGAGGCCCCTAGCTGGGAGAGTAGCCCAATATCTTAATGGGTTATGATGTCCGAGCATTTAGGAGGAGTTAGCCTAGTGAGACCAGCCACCATTGAGGATGTGTATCAGTTTGCTTTGAAGGTGGAAGAGAAGCTGAACAAAAGATTTGATGGCAAGCAAAAAGGATGAGGAGGTCAAAGTGGAAGGGGCAGTGGAAGACCTTCAGGAAGCCGAAATGATGATGAAAAGAAAAGTGAAGATATGGGTACCAGCTGAAGCCAAAGGAATGACAACTCCTACCACCCTCGTGATCAAAACAGTGGTGATCAAAGAGGTAGAGGACGAGGGAGATATGGACAAGGATCTGGAAGAGGTGGTTTTAGAGGAACGTGTTTCCGGTGTGGTGAAGAAGGGAATCGAGCCTATGAATGTCCACAACACCAAGGAAGGGCAGACAAAAGGCCAGAAGGTCATGGAAGGGTTGCTTGCATGCAGATGAGGAGGCCAATCTAAACATTCAGATGATGTTGAAAGGGGAGAAGCCCTAGTGATTAGGAGAGCCCTAGTATTGAGGAAAATGAACCCGTATAGAGGAAGACCTGTTTACAAGGCAAGTGTGAAGAGAAAATGTTGTGATGTCATTATTGGATGGGAGCACCGATGGTGTCGGAAGAGATGGTCACAAAGTTGAAGCTAAAGAGGAAAGGCACCGTGATCCATATCGGATTGCCTGCAAAAGACCACAAAGTTTTGGTCAATGAGCATTTCTAGTAAAGTTCAAGATCGAGCTACCATGATGAGGGGTACTCGTGGATATCATCCCCATGGATGCATGTCACATGTTGTTAGGACGTGGTAGTTGATAGGCGAGCGCATATACATGATGGGCATGCAAATATTCCTTGACAAAGGATGGGGTTCGTCACAAGTTGAAACCCCACGAGAAGGAGAAAAGGTATGCTTGAGTGCTAGAATTTGTTATGTAGATGGAAGAAAAAATTTAGAAGGTATGAAGCATGAGCGTGTGTGTTATGCATTGATTCCTAGAGTGAGTAAGGAGGATAGTGAGAAGGTTCCAAAAGAAGTTTTTGGGATGTTGGATGAGTTTCAGGATATTGTTTCTGATAATGTACCTGAGGGTTTACCACCAATAAGGAAGATCAATCATCATATTGACTTGATTCCTGGAGCCAGTTTGCCAGATAAGGCAGCTCATAGAATGACTCCAGTAGAAAATGAGGAGTTGAACAGAAAAGTTCAAGAGTTGAGAAAGGGTTTGATACAGGAGAGTTTGAGTCCATATGTAGTACCTATAGTACTAGCACTAAAGAAGGATGGGGAGTGGAGGATGTGTACAAATTCCCAAGCGATAAACAAGATAACAATCAAGTACATATTTCCCCTGCCAATGATGGATGACCTGATGGACTGTTTGAGTGGAGCTTAGTACTTCACAAAGATTGATCTGAAGAGTGGATATCACCATATTCAAATTTGAGAGGGAGATGAATGGAAGAATGCATTCAAGACCAAAGAGGGACTATACGAGTGGTTAGTCATGCCTTTTGGGCTAACTAATGCACCGAGCACATTCATGCGGCTCATGAACGAGGCACTAAAAGAATTTCTGGGAAGTTTTGTTATTGTGTATTTAGATGATATTTTAATTTTCAGTAAGACGTTGGATGAGCATCTAATGCATATTCAGAGAGCCTTTGAGAAGTTAAGAGAAGAGAAATTGTTGATTAATCTAAAGAAGTGCAGTTTTGTGAAGAGAGAGTTAGTGTACTTGGGGTTTGTTGTCTTAGCAGAAGGTCTCAAGATGGACCCAGAGAAGGTGAAGGCTATTCTGGAATGGCCTACCCCAAGAACTGCTACCGAGGTGAGATCTTTCCATGGTTTGGCTAGTTTTTTATAGAAAGTTCATTAGAAACAGTAGTATTTGTGGACCCCTGGCTAAAACAATGAGAGGGGATAGAAAAAATTCAAGTGGAGCACCGGAGCGGAAAAATTTTACCTGTTGAAGCATAAGGTGAAATAGCAACTGCTCTATCCCTCCCGCATTTCAACAAGGTGTTTTAGGTGGATTGTGATGCTGGTTGTTCCATTGGAGCAGTGTTGAGCCAAGAAGGTAAGCCCATTGCCTATTTCAGTGAAAAGTTAAATGATGCCAAGAGAAAGTATTCTGTATATGATCAGGAAGTTTATGCAATAGTTCAAGCATTAAAGAAATGGAGACATTATTTGTTGCCAAAGGAATTTGTTCTATATACTGATCATCAGCCTTGCAGTACCTAAATAGTCAGGGAAAATTAAATCAGAGGCATATGAAATGGGTAGAGTTTTTGCAGAGTTATACCTTTGTTTTGAAACATAGGAGTGGGAAGTCAAATAGGGTTGTAGATGCAGCAAGTAGGAGGCATACATTGATGACAAAGATGCATTGAAGTGGTTGGGTTAATGAACTTAAGACACTGCACCTAGAAGATCCCCGATTTTGCAGAGGCTTGGAAAGCTTGCAAGGAACCTATTACAAGGACAGACAAGGTGGTCGATTTCATAATCCAAGATGGCATGTTATTTAAGGGAAGTCAATTGTGTATCCCGAGGAGTTCCATGAGGGAGAACTTGATAAAGGAGAAGCATAGTGGAGGAATGGTAGGAAATTTTGGTTAGGATAAGAATTGCCATTGCTCCAGTGAATATTATTGCCTTAGTTGTCAGGATGTAGAGTTTGTACAAAGTTGAGGGTATGTGTCAGATGGCTAAAGGAGTGAGCTAGAATGAGCTTATATCAGCCCACAATGCGGAAGAGAGGCCATGGGAGGATATAAGTATGGAATTTGTTCTTGGTTTGCCAAGGACACAAACGAGGAAATGATTCAGTCTTTGTGGTGGTTGATAGGTTTTTGAAGATGGCACATTTCATTCCATGTCAGAAGACCCATGATGCAGTCCACATTGCTGACTTGTTCTTCAAAGAGGTGGTGAGGCTACATGGTTACCAAAGAGTATTGTTTAGATCGTGACACCAAATTTGTGGGGTACTTTGGAGGACCTTGTGGAAGAAGTGCAACGGTTGAAGTTCAATTCTGCACACCATCCACAAACAAATGGGCAGAAAAAGGTTGTTAACAGGAGTTTGGGTAACCACGAGATGTTTGGTAGGAGATAAACCCAAGGATGGGACTTGATCTTACCCCAGGCAGAATTTTCTTACAACAATTCTGTCAATAGAAGCACTGGTAGATCACCATTCCAGATTGTGTATGGAGGTAGCCCCAGAACAACTCCAGAATTGAGGAAGATGGACCAAGAGAAGAAAATAAGTGTTGAAGCCAAATATTTTTCAAAACACATCAAGGATATACATGAGAAGGTAAGAGAACATATTAACAAGATGAATATGCAGTATAAGGCTAAGGCAGATCAAAAGAGTAGGTATAAGGAGTTTCAAATTGGTGATGAATTGATGGTCCACTTGAGGAAAGAAATGTTTGCAGTGGGAACATATAACAAATTGAAGATGAAGAAGTTCGGTCCCTGTAAAATTTTGAAGTGGCATGATTCAAGGAATGCATATGAAGTAGAGTTGCCGGATGGATTCAACATTTCCCCTGTGTTCAACATTTTAGATTTGACAGAGTATCATGAAGGTTGTGCAGAGGAAGTACCAATGATGGAACAGTGTGGGATTCCAACACCTATTTTAGAAAAGGAGGAGATTGAAGAAATCCTGGATAGTCGTGTGGGAAGGAGTACCAGAAACAGGCAGTATGAAGAATATCTGGTGAAATGGAAAGGAAGACCTATTGAAGATTCATCCCGGTTGCCTAAGGTAGAGGTCGACCATTTGGGTTTTCCTCCACCATCTGAGACGTGATGGGTCACTTCTAAAATTACCCTGGCTGTCTGATGCAGGAGCATCCAGTGGTGAAAGAGCAATCTTGCATCACCCAAAAATAGTTAAATTTCAAGTTTCTTGTTTTTTAGATGTTTTTACATTTTTGGATACCCTTTTCATCAAAATGAAATTATCAATTTATGGTTTTTATTTCCTACTCCTGGGATGAAAGATATTGCAGTTTTAGTTTCCCAGATTTGCACCTAAAAATCTTCTGAGTGAGATTTGAGGCACTTAGAGTTCCTGGATCGGCCCTGAAACTTACCAAAATTTACATAGAAAATTTTGAGCGTGTTCTTGACTTCGAGACCTTTCCAACGGTTCAAACGGTTTGTGAATTGGAGTCCCGGATCAAAAGTTATGGCCCCGGGAAGTTGGCGCACTTTCTAGAAGATACAATTGCAATGTTCTTTTGAAATTTGAACTTCAAGTTGTAATTTTTTGGTGCCAAACCGCCTAAACTCAAATTTGAATCTTGTTTTGGCTCCAAACAAAAGAGTTCTATTTATGGGTGGGTTTCTAATTTTTGGGTAACTTTTTGGGGACAAGCTCGCATATTGCGAAAGGGTTATTCTGTAGCTTTCTGAAACCTGCATGTGTTGTAAGAATTTTGGGATTTGAGATCCTCTACATGTAAGAAACTCCATTTTCTGAATAATAAAATTATTCTCTTGTTTTTGGGTTATTTTCTAAGTCTCGGGTTGCGCCCTCATCATACACTGTCCTTCATCACATCTATCCAAACAATATAATATAACCAACAAATTAATCATTTCTAAACTAACAAATCATATCATAACATAATTTACTAAATTAATGCATCGCAATGTTACTGAAATCAAACTAATATCACCAACCACAATATCATATCAATAACCATGTCCTCAAATGTATAGGCATAAACAACAAGGTCTACTAACCAAACCAAACAATAACAGTCTCATCACAGTATCAAAGTACTAAATCAAAACATAGAAAAAACAAATCTACACAGTAACAGGAGGGGTATTACATCTATGTCTATTGTATTGTGAATGAGAACCGAAGCATTTGTAACTTCTTATGTCTTTTAAAATGTTGTTTTATATTCTCCACGCCAATATATTTTATCAGTCAATGCCTATTGTTGTTGTTGCCTGCATTTACCATATGCGTGCATTGTAGCTACAATTGAATTTATTAAGTAGCTAACTTTTCAACTAAACTATTTTGGAAAATTTGCAGTGATTTGAAATTTCCATGTAAAATAGTCAGAAACCAAGCTTATCAACTACAAATCATGGTGTGAAATTTATAATGATTAGTGAATTGCTCAAATTTATATACTTTTCTATATATATTTGTATATACACATAGATATATGTGTATCATATGTATGTGTAATTGCAAACATATGTGTATAAATTTATAAGTTTAGACACATATGTATGTATATATATAGACACATATATGTACAACTAGTCATACATAGGTACATGAAATGGTATGTGTTTATATATTCTTAAGCTATTCATGTATATATGCATATATACATACATATGTGTATACATAGATATGTATTTACATAAATATACAAACTATACTGAGAAAGTCATGAAATATTTTAAGTAGCAAAGCTCCCTACAATAATTATTATTAAATAAACAAATTAGAAAATGGAAAAACCACGAGGGAAATACCTGCAGTGAATAAGAAAATTGCAAAAAATGATTGGGAAGAAGGCGTTTGCAACTTGCTATATGTTTTACATGATCATTTTTTGTTTTACTTCTTTGTCCTTGTAACAGTTTTTTATTGCTTAATCTCTTTTGTGTAATCATGAACTTAACACCATAATCTAGCAAGCAAGTTTTTTTCTTGCCTATATTTTTTGTGTTAATTTCTATTCTTCGCTATCCTTGACAGCTTTTATGGGTTACTATCTATTGTCAAGTTAAAGACTTAACACTGTATTTCATTAATGTTGATTTCTTTGCTAACCATAATTAAGAATGGAAGTGGCTAGCTGCAATTCAATCTATTTGATGAAAATGAGAATAGCTTGTATTTGAAATAGTTATTGGCTTTGAAGTTTTAAGTTTCTTAACCAAAGTATTATTTACATCGTTTCTCCATTTTCTAAGGTTGTTTATGTCAGTGTATTTATGGATTAGTCTTTCTTGTTTAGTTAAAAACTGAACCAGATAGAAACATGTCTGTCTATTCAAGATAAACCTAGTCTTTGTCCATTTCTTGATACATGGACACCATGCACATATTGGAAAAATGACTGTGTATATCACTGGTGGATAAGTTGCATTGTTCATAGTAGTTGACGTGTCCCATTGGAATTGGAATGCATGCATACATAGATTTTATGTACTATTAAGATTGATAGGTGTCTTCATAATAGAAGCAATAGCTTGCTTCTATAAGACAATCAACATATCTAGCTAAAAAATTCAAAAATCACCTAAAACAAATAGGATTTTGATCTTTGTCTTTGTAGCTACCTTTTTGAGATGCAATTTTCCAGTATTTGAAGAAGCAACACCAATGGCCAGATTCATGCCAACGGATGAAATATAGTTGGGGGTCACCGACTGAAAGCCAGCCAAGATTAAAACATAAATTTGAATAGTCAGTATTGCATTTCACATAGATCATATCACCTTCACTAAAGATCATCTAACAAGCACATGTCCATAACACATTATAAATATGAAACATAAACAAATCACGAAATATGATCCAAAACAAACCTGTATTGTTATCTATTACTGAATCCATGCATTTGGAAAAACTACAAAGTCTCACTAAATAGACTATGCATTTGTAAGATCATTTCAATAATTGTAATGCCCATAATTTTACACTAAGGAAAAATGCAACTAACAAATTTTATTTGAATACTAATATAGAATACTAACATTCAATGACCATGCATGTGCATGGTAACTCACTATACGCATCAAGTGACGTTGCTCGTGCAACATCATCACTGACATGAAACTGAGGGTAGGGTGTGTGGGGATGGTGAGGCCGGGTGTGTGATGTCCATCACACACACCCTTGAACAAGTGTCATATTGGTTCAAAAATAACGGTTACATGGATAAAGGGGTGTTATGGATAACTCCCGATAATAAAATGATATTTACACCAATATATCAATAAGATTATGAATATTCTCATCAACAATTTTTTTTTGTATTAATAATATTAAGATTAATCCCACTATTAATATTTATATTCATAATAATGTTAATTTGACAAATATCACTGTTAACAATAAAACTAATATAACTTTCCTTATAATTCCAAACAATAATCTATGTAACATATAAAAATATTTATTTTCTTATAAAAATTATATTTATTATATAATCCCACTTTCTCTTTAATATAATTAAATCACTTATTTGTTTATTAAATAATAAGTTCATATATAAATTAATCACTTTAACTTTCTATTAATATATATCTCTTTTTGTTTTGACTTTGTTATCTTCCCCTTTCTAAAAGTTTATGAGAGGAGACTTTTTAATTTCCATGTACACAAGGTAGATATTAATGAGCCATGTTTCTTTTAATATTAAGCTCTCCCTTCTACCACTCATAAGTGGGGGAACTTTTAGTTATTTATTTTTAAACGGAACATACGATAGACTTTTGAAAGAATATTACCATGCTCGAATCTTTTAAATTGTGGGCACTGAATAAAGGAGTGTAAATTTACGTAAATATTATTTTCTTTGTTCATATTATTCCTAACCATGCAATGCCCTAACAAAAACTTCATTTAATCTTTTTTCTCTCTTTTTTTTTTGTACCATTAATATAGCACTTATATCAATCTAGTGTATCGAGATAACGTCATGACAAACCACGCATTATAGTGGAAGGATATTAACTAGATCTTTCAATGTAATAATGTTTGCTGAAAGTTCATGTGGATTGTTTATACACATAAATATGCTTATGATAGTAATTAGTAAAGTCACCCACCTCATCTTTGTGTTTGTTAAGATGCCACGATAAAAACTATTTAATTTTAGTATGACTACACATCGTGGGCTCCACTTAGAATATCGTTTAACCTTTTTCAATACATGATGTACAATTGTTCAAGAATTTAGGAGGATTGCAATTGTCTACTTACCTAGTTTAGGAATTCTTGTCGTTAGTAGCCAGTGTATTTTTTTTTGGTATGCGTTCTTTTTATTTAATTCAAAGTACTCAACGTTAGTGTCTACACTCGTGTGCCTTTAACAATAACAATGTAAGATGTTTCATCGTATTTAATCTTGAGTTGCATTAAATTGAATTCCATGAATCATACCCAAAGCTAAGATCAACGGTCTTAATAGAATTCGTGCCTAGTTCAAACACAGAAATAGAATAATAAATTGTAGCTGGTCATAACATTTTCCAAAGTTTAATAGGGTGAATGAATATCTGGATATCGAGTCATCTTTATATATATCATGTTTTCAATTATAACTACCTTAAACATGCCGGATAATTTCTTTTAACCCATGTCCTCTCTATTTTACTAGTCTGATGGACATTTACTCCCAATCATAAAGGAAAAGGAAGCAATCGCTTCTTTTCCACTGAAACCGTTGCATGAAGCTTGGAGACTAAGTATACTCAGCAGTATAAATATTTTTTTTAAAGACTACCTCACAAAAATTCATGCAACCCCGAATGCTTCCCGTGACTAATCTGACCACACATCGAGATAGAGCATAAATCAAAGAGGAGTTAACACCGTCTTGAGGGAAGGTGGTGGCCCGAGCTTGCCATTGGTCACATACTGATCAGGAGCTGAAAATGGCATCCATTTAATGCTAGCAAAATGAACCTATCACTAAACAGCTTGGGTACATATGCAAGCGAGGCACCTCTTCCCAATCTGATTGGAGGATCCTCTAGCGCTCCATATCTAATTGAACCCTCTGCTTAAGGAGGTGAGGATTGAAAGGTAGCTAACCACACATCTTGTTGCACTAGCCAGGGGGTTTGACGCACACACATAACTGAACGCAGTATATAGAAGAAAAATATCCTGCCATTCCGTAAGCTAGGTAATCATTCAATATTGGTTGGATACTTGCATTCAACATTTGAAGGTGTCACTTCAAGCATGAGGAAAATGCATTAACTGCAGACTTGGGACCTCTAGGCCATCGATCATAACATGTGGCAGGGGATTGCATTAGGAAATGTTGGTTTATGGTTTGGAAGTGAATAAAGGCCCATCTTAACTACTTACTTAAGGATTATCCAGTAACCTACCAAGAAAATGGTGGCATGGTCCTGGAAGAGGGAATATGGTGCCACGATTTAGGAAGTATCACTCAAACTATTGTATTTTTTGTACTCTTATATATGTCTTCAGATTTGTTTTTTTAGTTTTTTTAATTTTTACAAACTTCATTTTCCTAGGTTTTATCTTGTCACTGCCCTATTCTTTTCTTTTACAGAAGCAGTGCAGCTTCCATCCATTGCATTAGAACTCTAAGCGGACATTACTGACTGCATGTTTACATATGAAGATAATGCAAGAGAGGATGAACTCTAGTTCCTAGATGCAATAAGGCAAGAGCCAATGGTGAGAATCTCTTCCCCACAAAGTCCTGATATCAGCACAACTTATGTTTATACTGGAAGTCTAATGACCCCCTAATCTCCATTTTATTTATCTACTCTAATCCGTTATGATAATAAACTAGCCAATAATACATGTATCTTAAAATTTGAGAACAAACAGATAAATGAATCCCATTTAGATTTCGCATATTCTTATGTAATGGTTTATGTGTATATTTTTTTATGAAGACTTCACTTATCCCAATCCTCTATTGATTGCGAGGATCCTCCCATAGGATTCACATCTCCCACAATTACATATTTGGAAAAAACATAGTATCTTATTATTCTATATAAGAGGTAAATTTGGGGCTCAAACCCAGTACATGGGTTGTTATGGTTTGCTAGCTAGATGTTATTTCCTACACAAAATAGTTCAATACAACCACTGCTACTTTTATGTGTACATTCTTATAATTCATTAATGAAATCTATGCTCCTATAGATACCATTATCTATTTATACTTATTACAACTTATTAATAAGTTAGCTTTCTACCTACAGTACTTTCTTATATCTCTGTTCTCTGTTTAATACTGAATATGGCAAATTTATTTTGTCAATAAGCTAAAATTCCCATATTCATGAAACCACATTAGCTGAGTATACAAGGAAGTGAGAGGTACAACAGATTTGCATTTCTCTTGACAAAATATTAAGCTATAAATTTTAAATTTAGAATAGCCCCCTAATGCATTGTTCTTAGAAAATAAAAGATATTTTGCATACAAGTCAGCAACATGAAACCGACCAAGCCACTCATATATGTTCCACAATAGAATATAGTATACTCCTTTAAGCCGAAAAATGAAATATAGTAGCTTTATTTTTGTATTCAATTTCTTTTCCTTTGTAAATGAAATGCATATTCTCTTAAATCAAAGGATAATGAAATTGATTTAACAAGTGATTCTTTTCACCCCTAGTTAAAGAGTCACAACATCATGCAGATATACACCACTATCACACATATACACTTTTCTCCCACATCTACCAATAAAGGTAGTCACATTTTTGTGAGGTTATTTTCACCTCATAGGCATAAAGATATGACAAATAGCTGACCTTCCCAAAGTTTGCAATACTGCTCATAACTTTCTCCAACCTACACAAGACACAAACAACTTCTCCATAGCCAAGGTAGTGCTCACCTCCCAACCTTTGGTTGGAAAACCAACCACCCCCAAGCTAGGAGGAAACCGAGGGAACTGGGTACAAATAAAGCCAAGCAAAACAATATTTACACACATGATACATACAAGATTATTTTCACACCCACCCAAGGTATTTTCACATAACTGTAGGATTCCATCAAGAATCCAAAGTGGGGGGATGGGGGTGGACTATGCACTCCATATGGGGTCTTATAATAATAGCAACAAGAACAAGTCAATATCATACTCCTATCATTTCACATGTGTTCCTTCTTTAATATCTTCTCTTTCTTCGAAACCCATACCACCATAACCTTTTCTACCATTTCACAATTACATATGGGTACTCATACCATTTTTGAGCCTCTCCTCTTAAGGAGGGATTAAACTTCCCCATGGAGGTTCCTACTCCATACCATCCCCAACAAGGGATGCTCTTCCCAACTTGGGTGAGCCTATCCCTACACAACCCTTTTTCCCATAACACATAATACATCAAAAACACAAGAAGATATGCTCCAAGAGAAATTTGAAATAAACATACAAATCAAACACAATAGATAAATTTCAAGCACATCTTTTCACCTACACATATAATCTTTCAAATACAAACATGAAGAAGTAGAAAACAAAAGTGGTGAATCTACCTTAAAACCAAGCTCAAGGAAAGATGGGTTGAGGATCCACACAACTCCTCTTCTTCCAAGATTTTTCTTCAAACTCCTCACTCCCCCAAAATTCAACCAAAATCAAGAATGCAAAAGAATCCCCTAACCCTTGTTTTGAGTTTGCTTTATAGAAACTCAAGTTTTAATTCCTTTGAATAGGGAGCTGACATTTGTCAACCTTCCATTCACCCTCCCAGGCACACTCACCCATGTGTTCTCACACATGTGTGAGGACTTGGGAGACTTCCAAGACAACATGGAGAAGTGGGATTGGAAAGGGACTAGTCCCCATCCCACTTTCCAAACCTTATTTTCGTCAAACCTCTTTAAGGCCTCAAAAAGAGTGCCCTATCTTGAGACTGACCCATGATTTTGAGCTAAAAAGGTACCTAACCCATAGGTACCTACCCTAGGGACCTTAAACCCATAAAAACACTTTAAAAAATATCACTTTTCAATCCCCAAAAAGTGCCTAAAAGTTCAAATCCGAGTTTGTCCACTTGGATAGACAACTCACCTCCTGGATGGACTGACGTGGCAATAAAAACCAAATTAAAAACATTCACAAATAACACCAATAATTACATGATGGAACTATAGTCCCTTCATATGGACTTTAGCTCGGTTTCACTGGTTAATTTACATAGGGTTCCCAAGAGTTGCCTCCAATTTCCATTGGCCATGGAAAATGTTCCTGCACACTCAATACACACGTTAATCCATCCAAGTAAATCATATTCATATAATAATCAAATCATTTGAATCACAATTGCATTCACACAAGTTTCATAATTTGTATAGCATAAAGATCCTATAACATAATTGAAAAATCATTAGCCACCTATCTTATCTCATTTTCATTGACATTGATTTTCATACTCATCTAATTGCAACATGATTGGTTCACAACACTTGTTTCATTCCTTCATCATTAAGTTTTCAGATTCAAATTGAACAAACTCAATAACTAACATAAAATTAGATCAATCATCATAGTTAGCTAGCATGTCGCATAATCAAAATCAAATAATCATATTAAATTAAATGTTCAAATATCCTGTCATTAATGATATCAATAGGGATAGACAAAAACCAAACTCAAAATAATCCAAGTACTAGATGTAGCATAGTCATAATCAAACCATCACAAGAATACAAATGTCTAAATCTCCTATCATCAATGGTATCATAAGGCATAATCAATATTTAAACTTAAAATTGTTCACTTACTGGATGTGACATAGAGGTGGGCCTCACATCCTCCCCCTCTAGGAATGAACTTCCTCCTGGAAGTTTTCAAAGTGGCGAAAAAGGAGTGTCACCCCACAAATTTTTGTTTTGTTTTGGTACACCTTATGCTTAAGATTATCTACATGGATATTGTATAGTTCTGTGCTCCCCTTTACCACATATGAAACAAGAACATTTACACTTAACTTGAATTGACTGCACTCGATTAAGTTGAGATGACCTGGGTTTATCCACATAAAGGGGGTCCCTTAGAAACTTGTTGTGTTCCTACTAGACCCACACCTTGCTCCTGGGGCCTGTGATCTATTTGGGTACTCGTTACTTGACCTACCTTTAGGAAACCCCTAGGTGCACCTCGTTGACATTTTCCTTTCCAACCTTTCCTTTGTTGTTGTTTTTGGTATTGCTTGTGACCTTGGATGGAGTGTATGGAACTCTTGGTGATTCCTATGAAGTGGCCTTTGAGTCCTATTTTCTACAAATGTTTGCATTTGGAATCTCCTAAGGTAAACCATAGGAGTAATGTCTCTTATCCTCTGTTTAGATTTCTAATGGCTTGCTCTAGCTAAAACCTTTCATTTCTAAGATGATTCACTTGTTGCAATAATTCCATGTATCACTCCTTGAACTGAGCACCTATGAGTTCTTGTTGTCCTAATTTATTGTGTTCATCCCTATTGCTCTTATGGGTACATTTCCAATAGCCAAATAAGGGTCCTTGCTACCTCCTTAACTTTCTCCACCATTTTCTCCTACAAGAAGTTGAGGGTGTTTGTCATGATGAGCTTTGACTTTTGGAGGTAACCTCTCTTGAAGAACTTCGGTCATCTCTTGTATCGCATGAAGAATTTGAGAGTTTTGTTCTGATGGGGGTCCCTAATGAGCATCCACTAAAGTATGAGGGCTAAGATGGAATGGAGAAGGTTGTGTACTTCTTGAAGCCCTACCAAATCGACATGTTCTCCTAGCCATTCCTTATAGAAAAAGAGAAATTTCTAGTCAATTCATAAGCCTCATAAACCACTGTATCAAAATTCAAACATTTCGCTTTCATTACTTACCAATTTGAACCATTATATTTACTTTACGATCTCATTCATTCATAGCAATACATGTACAATATGAATGTACTACCTACATTATAGCTTAGAACAAGATTATGTTAGAAGGAGAATTGGTGCAAAGTTTAATAGCCACGCTTACTTCATTCATCAACAATTTACTAAGGCATTGCTTAAAGTATGACCTAAAGAACCCAGTCCAATATTATCCATATAATAATTCCATGAACTTTAACCCCTTAATGAGATACTCACATGATATCCACATATCTAACAGAGTTTAAGCATTTTAGTTCCAAAACTTCCTACCTACTCATATGAAAACACAATTGACCACTCCACTAAATGATGGGAACTTTCCAACTTTTATCATACTAATGATTATTCATCCAAATCTATATCTAAGGAAAGTCCAACTTGGTCATCTCTATGTCTAGATTTGATGGGTCTTCCATCTATTTACCGTGTACCATTATAATTTATTTCATTGAAAGAAACAAACCTAATTTACATATACATTATTAGTATGTAATAATCCTTGTATATTCAAAGTTCTTTTCGTAAGAATTATAAGAATAAGATGTAATCAAATACCACTCACACATATGCATCATGAGACGATAGTTATATAAGTAATAAAATTCCATACATAGAAAAATATTATGAAGCAAAGTAGCATGTATTCATGAAAAATCATGAAGAGTTCATATATTATGGACTAGTTTAGTCCCAAATGCCCAGTTTAGCCACAACTTGTATTAAAGTGTCATTATTTAATTTATGCCTCGTTATCTAAGACAACTATGTCTTCTTCCTTTGTATAGGTAGGTGTTGACCTAGGGTGTGTTTTCCCATGAGATGGATTTCTCTTATCCTTTTCTTGCTTCAGTCGCTTTATAGCCATAGCTAGGGTTTCTATATCAGAGATTTCTGGTTCTTCAATTGGTGGCCCCTTCTTAACTTTAATCAGGGGTACATCTATAATCTTTGTCTTCTTGGCCCGCTTCCACATTCATCTTGCTAAAATATCTTCCCACATCTCTGACACCAAGAAATGACATTTCTAAATTAGGTGTAAACTCTTGGCTAGAAGGGTTAAGACTTCACACTAGACTTACAAAGCCACTATTTAAGGGCCTTAATATCATACATATTTTACATACTTACAAATAAACATGATAGGAATACATCCTATATAAGAAAATTGATATCATCTAGAATCTTATGAAAATGTTATTACTCATATGTTGAAATAGCGAATACTAGTTTTGAGTAGGTTTATTGGTTAAGAAATATGTATTTCTAGGGGGTCATAATAAAATCAGAAACCCCTTTACTTCTTGTCCACCGAGTGGTGGTCATGAACACCATCTTTCATAGTTCACATAAATGAGATAGAACACCTTAACATTATTTCCTGGGGTTTAATTAAGTAGTTAGAAGTATCTCTACAAGGTGAAAATATTTTATTGACCTTATTCGTTAATTAAACATAGGGAACTCCTATTTGATATTGAATCTTAGCGTTACTACAGAGGATCCAGTCCAAGTCCCTTCACAATTAACTTCCATTATTAGTGTGTACTTCCTTTCAATTATAATAGCTATCCTAGTCTTGCGTAATGTTACACGTAGCATCTAAGTTTTATAATATTTATATCATGAAAAACCTCATGACATGATGCACAATTTCTTTGAATGTTTTATATTTTCTTCAATGGGTCTCAAAATCCCTTGCCCATTATGGCCTTAGTGTGACTACTAGCTATGGGACCATTTCTAAATCAACCCTCTACTTTTCCTTATTTGATTCCAAATATGTACCTTCCCCCTAGGAGTGTGAAAGACTTATGCAAATACAAATAACAACAATGTTGATAAAATCCTCAAAACAAGGAAATTTCAATAAGGTAATCAATAAAATTTCCAAGCAAAATCAGCCAATGAAATTTTAAATGAGACAATAAAACTTTCAACGGTGGCCACCATGAAACAATTTCAAATTTTAAGCCATAAGTCAAATCGAAATAGTCCTTGAGGAAAAAGGACAATTTTGAAGTCCAATAGATCAAATAACCTTAACCATTTCAAATAGTTAGATAAATAATAACAAAATAAATTAAACAAATATGATCAAAATAAAGAAATATTAATAAATAAATACATAAATCATCACTTGCATAAATTTCACAATTTAGAGTGACTAGGTGACTTTTATCAAGTCACCCATAGGGAAGGAGGAATGATTATACAACATTCTTGTAATCAAAAAGGTCGTACTAGGATCATGACCAACTTATTTTGTCAGTTCCTACATTTAAGATCCTAAATTATAGTTTAATAATGTGATGCCAAACATTCCAGTGTGATCCCTAAACTATGCCCAGAGTTGAAACCTAGGCTCTGATACCAAAATGTAATGCCCATAATTTTACACTAAGGAAAAACACAACTAACAATTTTTTTTTGAATACTAATGTAGAATACTAACATTCAATGACCATGCATGTGCATGGTAACTCACTATACGCATCAAGTGACATTGCTCGTGCAACATCATCACTGACACGACACTAAGGGTAGGGTGTGCGAGGGTGGTGAGGCTGGGTGTGTGATGTCCATCATGCACACCCTTGAACAAGTGTCATGTTGGCTCAAAAATAAAGGTTACATGGATAAAGGGGTGTTATTGATAACTCCCAATAATAAAATGATATTTACCCCAATATATCATTAAGATTATGAATATTCTCATCAACAATTTTTTTTTGTATTAATAATATTAAGATTAATCCCACTATTAATATTTATATTCATAATAATGTTAATTTGACAAATATCACTGTTAACAATAAAACTAATATAACTTTCCTTATAATTCCAAACAATAATCTATGTAACATATAAAAATATTTATTTTCTTATAAACATTATATTTATTATATAATCCCACTTTCTCTTTAATATAATTGAATCGCTTATTTTTTTATTAAATAATAAGTTCATATATAAATTAATCAACTTAACTTTCTATTAATATATATCTCTTTTTGTTTTGACTTTGTTATCTTCCACTTTCTAAAAGTTTATGAGAGGAGACTTTTTAATTTCCATGTACACAAGGTAGATATTAATGAGGCATGTTTCTTTTAATATTAAGCTCTCCTTTCTACCACTCATAAGTGGGGGAACTTTTAGTTATTTTTTTTAAAAGGAACATACGATAGACTTTTGAAAGAATATTACCATGCTCGAATCTTTTAAATTGTGGGCACTGAATAAAGGAGTGTAAATTTACGTAAATATTCTTTTCTTTGTTCATATTATTCCTAACCATGCAACGCCCTAATAAAAACTTCATTTAATCTTTTCTCTCTCTTTTTTTTTTTGTGCCATTAATATAGCACTTATATCAATCTAGTGGATCAGGATAACGTCATGACAAACCACGCATTATAGTGGAAGGATATTAACTAGATCTTTCAATGTAATAATGTTTGCTGAAAGTTCATGTGGATTGTTTATACACACAAATATGCTTATGATAGTAATTAGTAAAGTCACCCACCTCATCTTTGTGTTTGTTAAGATGCCATGATAAAAACTATTTAATTTTAGTATGACTATCATGGTCTCCACTTAAAATATCGTTTAACCTTTTTCAATACATGATGTACAATTGTTCAAGAATTTAGGAGGATTGCAATTATCTACTTACCTAGTTTAGGAATTCCTGTCGTTAGTAGCTAGTGTATTTTTTTTTGGTATGCATTCTTTTTATTTAATTCAAAGTACTCAACGTTAGTGTCTGCACTCGTGTGCCTTTAACAATAACAATGTAAGATGTTTCATCGTATTTAATCTTGAGTTGCATTAAATTGAATTCCACGGATCATACGCAAAGCAAAGATCAATGGTCTCAATAGAATTCGCGCCCAGTTCAAACATAGAAATAGAATAATAAATTGTAGGTGGTCATAACACTTTCCAAAGTTTAATAGGGTTAATGAATATGTGGATATCGGGTCATGTTTATATATATCACGTTTTCAATTATAACTACCTTAAACATGCCAAATAATTGCTTTTAACCAATGTCCTCTCTATTTTACTAGTCTGATGCACATTTACTCCCAATCACAAAGGCAAAGGAAGCAATCACTTCTTATCCACTGAAACCGTTGCATGAAGCTTCAAGACTAAGTATACTCAGCGGTATAAATATTTTTTCTAAAGACTACCTCACAAAAATTCATGCAACCCCGAATGCTTCCCGTGACTATTCTAACCACACATCAAGATAGTGCATAAATCGAAGAGGAGTTAACACTGTCTTGAGGGAAGGTGGTGCCCCGAGCTTCCCATTGGTCACATACTGATCAGGAGTTGAAAATGGCATCCATTTAATGCTAGCAGAATGAACCTATCAGTGAACAACTTGGGTACATACGCAAGTGAGGCACCTCTTCCCAATCTGATTGGAGGATCCTCTGGCACCCCATATCTGACTGAACCCTCTGCTTAAGGAGATGAGGACTGAAAGGTAGCTGACCACACATCTTGTTGCACTAGCCAGGGGGTTTGATGCACACACATAACTGAACGTAGTATATAGAAGACAAATATCCCCCCATTCCATAAGCTAGGTAATCATTCAAAATTGCTTGGATACTTGCATTCAACATTTGAAGGTGTCACTTAAAGCATGAGGAAAATGCATTAACTGCAGACTTGGGACCTGCAGGCCATCGATCATAACACGTAGCAGGGGATTGCATTAGGAAATGTTGGTTTATTGTTTGGAAGTGAATAAAGGCCCATCTTAACTGGTTACTTAAGGATTATCCAGTAACCTACCAAGACAATGGTGGCATGGTCCTGGAAGAGGGAATATGGTGCCACGATTCAAGAAGTATCACTCAAACTATTGTATTTTTTGTACTCTTATATATGTCTTTAGATTATTTTTTTTGGTTTTTTTTGTTTTTACAAACTTCATTTTCCTAAGTTTTATCTTGTCACTACCCTATTATTTTCTTTTACTAAAGCAGTGCAACTTCTAGCCATTGCATTAGAACTCTGAGCTGACATTACTGACTGCATGTTTACATATGAAGATAATGCAAGAGAGGATGAACTCTAGTTCCTAAATGCAATAAGGCAAGAGCCAATGGTGAGAATCTCTTCCCCACAAAGTCCTGATATCAACACAACTTATGTTTATACTGGAAGTGTAATGACCCCCTAATCCCCATTTTATTTATCTACTCTAAGCCGTTATGATAATAAATAAGCCAAAAATACATGTAGCTTAAAATTTGAGAACAAACAGATAAATGAATCCCATTTAGATTTCGCATATTCTTATGTAATGGTTTATGGGTATATTTGTTTATGAAGACTTCATTTATCCCAATCCTCTGTTGCTTGCGAGGATCCTGCCATAGGATTCACATCTCCCACAATTACATATTTGGAAAAAAACATAGTATCTTGTTATTCTATATAAGAGGTAAATTTGGGGCTCAAACCCAGTACATGGGTTGTTATGGTTTGCTAGCTAGATGTTATTTCCTACACAAAATAGTTCAATACAACCACTGCTACTTTTATGTGTACATTCTTCTAATTCATTAATAAAATATATGCTCCTATAGATACCATTATCTATTTATACTTATTACAACTTATTAATAAGTTAGCTTTCTACCTACAGTACTTTCTTATATCTCCGTTCTTTGTTTAATACTGAATATGGCAGATTTATTTCATCAATAAGCTAAAATTACCATATTCATGAAACCACATTAGCTGAGTATACAAGGAAGTGAGAGGTACAATAGATTTGCATTTCTCTTGACAAAATATTAAGCTATAAATTTTAAATTTAGAATAGCCCCCTAATGCATTGTTCTTAGAAAATGAAAGATATTTTGTTTACAAGTTAGCAACATGAAACTGACCAAGCTACTCATATATGTTCCAGAATAGAATATAGTATACTCCTTTAAGCCAAAAAATGAAATATAGTAACTTTATTTTTGAATTAACTTTCTTTTTCTTTCAAAATGAAATGCATATTCTCTTAAATAAAAGGATAATGAAATTGATTTAACAAGTGATTCTTTTCACCCCTAGTTAAAGAGTCACAACATCATGCAGATATAAACCACTATCACACATATACACTTTTCTCCCACATCTACCAATAAAGGTAGTCACATTTTTGTGAGGTTATTTTCACCTCATAGGCATAAAGATATGACAAATAGCTGACCTTCCCAAAGTTTGCAATACTGCTCATAACTTTCTCCAACCTACACAAGACACAAACAACTTCTCCATAGCCAAGGTAGTGCTCACCTCCCAACCTTTGGTTGGAAAACCAACCACCCCCAAGCTAGGAGGAAACCGAGGGAACTGGGTACAAATAAAGCCAAGCAAAACAATATTTACACACATGATACATACAAGATTATTTTCACACCCACCCAAGGTATTTTCACATAACTGTAGGATTCCATCAAGAATCCAAAGTGGGGGGATGGGGGTGGACTATGCACTCCATATGGGGTCTTATAATAATAGCAACAAGAACAAGTCAATATCATACTCCTATCATTTCACATGTGTTCCTTCTTTAATATCTTCTCTTTCTTCGAAACCCATACCACCATAACCTTTTCTACCATTTCACAATTACATATGGGTACTCATACCATTTTTGAGCCTCTCCTCTTAAGGAGGGATTAAACTTCCCCATGGAGGTTCCTACTCCATACCATCCCCAACAAGGGATGCTCTTCCCAACTTGGGTGAGCCTATCCCTACACAACCCTTTTTCCCATAACACATAATACATCAAAAACACAAGAAGATATGCTCCAAGAGCAATTTGAAATAAACATACAAATCAAACACAATAGATAAAATTTCAAGCACATCTTTTCACCTACACATATAATCTTTCAAATACAAACATGAAGAAGTAGAAAACAAAAGTGGTGAATCTACCTTAAAACCAAGCTCAAGGAAAGATGGGTTGAGGATCCACACAACTCCTCTTCTTCCAAGATTTTTCTTCAAACTCCTCACTCCCCCAAAATTCAACCAAAATCAAGAATGCAAAAGAATCCCCTAACCCTTGTTTTGAGTTTGCTTTATAGAAACTCAAGTTTTAATTCCTTTGAATAGGGAGCTGACATTTGTCAACCTTCCATTCACCCTCCCAGGCACACTCACCCATGTGTTCTCACACATGTGTGAGGACTTGGGAGACTTCCAAGACAACATGGAGAAGTGGGATTGGAAAGGGACTAGTCCCCATCCCACTTTCCAAACCTTATTTTCGTCAAACCTCTTTAAGGCCTCAAAAAGAGTGCCCTATCTTGAGACTGACCCATGATTTTGAGCTAAAAAGGTACCTAACCCATAGGTACCTCCCTAGGGACCTTAAACCCATAAAAACACTTAAAAAATATCACTTTTCAATCCCCAAAAAGTGCCTAAAAGTTCAAATCCGAGTTTGTCCACTTGGATAGACAACTCACCTCCTGGATGGACTGATGTGGCAATAAAAACCAAATTAAAAACATTCACAAATAACACCAATAATTACATGATGGAACTATAGTCCCTTCATATGGACTTTAGCTCGGTTTCACTGGTTAATTTACATAGGGTTCCCAAGAGTTGCCTCCAATTTCCATTGGCCATGGAAAATGTACCTGCACACTCAATACACACGTTAATCCATCCAAGTAAATCATATTCATATAATAATCAAATCATTTGAATCACAATTGCATTCACACAAGTTTCATAATTTGTATAGCATAAAGATCCTATAACATAATTGAAAAATCATTAGCCACCTATCTTATCTCATTTTCATTAACATTGATTTTCATACTCATCTAATTGCAACATGATTGGTTTACAACACTTTTTTCATTCCTTCATCATTAAGTTTTCAGATTCAAATTGAACAAACTCAATAACTAACATAAAATTAGATCAATCATCATAGTTAGCTAGCATGTCGCATAATCAAAATCAAATAATCATATTAAATTAAATGTTCAAATATCCTGTCATTAATGATATCAATAGGGATAGACAAAAACCAAACTCAAAATAATCCAAGTACTAGATGTAGCATAGTCATAATCAAACCATCACATGAACACAAATGTCTAAATCTCCTATCATCAATGGTATCATAAGGCATAATCAATATTTAAACTTAAAATTGTTCACTTACTGGATGTGGCATAGAGGTGGGCCTCACAATAATCTTCTAAAAAGCATAAGAAAACAATATAAGAAAAAATGGAAAAAGACACTGCATTGTCTATTGTAGATTTAATCCCCATACTTCACTCAGTCTAGGGAATGTTTAAAAGTGAATATACAAGCTGAAATAATTAAAACCTTACTCACATGCTAGTTGAACTTCTCAATGCTTATCTCTACTTTATGATCAGCTGGCATTGTCATAGATGGAAATTCCTCTCCAATTTGACTGTCTTCTTATATGCACAACTTCAACACTAGTTCAAATAGAAGGTCATAGACACGTACTACAATGTATTAACTACAACTGTTAAGCATCAAAAAAATAAATGACATTGCAATTTACCTATTTTTTTCTTTATACATGGCCAGTGACGGTATCTACGGATGCGTAAACTGCTTTAGAGCATACTTCTTCACGTTCTTTGTAGCAACACATTGATTTGTACAATCGAGGTAAATTTGCAATCAATAAACAATTGGCATAGATTCCTACAAAATTGACATCCACTGCAAAAAATGATGTGTTATGTTTATACACACACACACATATATGTGTACACACACACACATATGTGTGTGTGTATACATACATATATATGCACACAGATATATATGCAGATATAGATATATATACATACATAGGTATATATGTCTACATTTATATACATATGCACATATATAAACAAATACATATATGTAAAAAAAATATGCATATATGTATACACACATACATATATATGTATGTACATGCATTCATATATACAAATGTATATGTGAGTGTATATATAAATGCATATAGGTATACTTGTATATATACATATATATATACACACACATATAAATACATATGTATACATACCTTTTTTATAAACATATATCTATATCAACATATACATATATGGAAATATATGTGTATATAAATATATATACATACATATATATATATACACATACATATATATGTATGTATATATATATATTTATATATATATATATGCATACACACACACACACATATATATACACATACATGTTGTCGTTATTGCAATCATGGTTATGACAATGTTGTTGGTATTGCCTCTTCAAATGTTACAAAACTAGTTCTCAAAAAGCTAGCTAGAATCAGAGGCATCAAAATCCTATTTACTTGAAAAAAAAAAAATCTCTGCTACATCTTTTGATTTCCATATAGCAATAACGTATTGCTTCTATTATCAAGGCACCTATCAATCTTAACAGTGAATAAAATCTATGCAATCATGCATTGTAATTTACAATTAGACATGCCAACTACTACTGACAATGCAACCTATGCTCGTTTTAGAATAGTTATGAATCATCTCGATAGACATAGATGTTACACCAGAAAATTTTACAATTACTTAGGAGTAATTCCCATTTCTTAGATTTAAGTGCAATCAACATGCATGCTTGACAGAGAAAATATTAGTTCCATTGTTAATGATCACTAACAAAGAGATCACAAATGTCTTTTTTTTGATAGGTTATATTGTCAACAAATAATTTGTCAAGATGTTTAGAAAATGCAAGTAATGCTTTGCTCAACAGTCTTAAAACCTGATGGAAGAATCAATTAATGCCAACTGCATTTCAATCCACTGGCAATGAGTGGAATTAGTGACTAGGAAATGCTAAAAGTCCATGTTAAAACAACACACATTGAATTTTGTACTTACCTAAGCTTTATAATTAACCATAGTTAGCAACATTAATGAATTTTGTTGATAATTGCTTAACTCAACAACAAACACCAGGCCATGAAAATAGTCAAAGATAGAAAATAATACACATTAACACACAAAATACAGAGAACAACAAACAATACACATTAAGCCATAAAATGGAAGAATGTAAAAAAATTATAGAACAACACTGTAAAAGACATATGAAGTTACAAATGCTTTGTCTTTCCCTCCCCATACAATAGACATAAATCCTTTCAACAGACATAGATGTAATGATTTTATATCAAGACATTTTGCAATTACTTCAGGGGTGATTCCACAATAGTGGTTTACAATTTTTTGCCAAACTGGACACTGATTTTTTTTAACAAAATCTTCACATTCGGGCACCTATAGCAGTTAAACCGTGATGAATTTGAAGATGATGCAAACTAGAGTCTTGTCACATTTTTTCTGTAGATTCTAAAAATATTTTTTTCAAATTTTTTTGAATTAGATTGCACTTATTTTTCCATCTCCCACGAAAATTGGTTTTTTTCAAAAATAGCATTTTTAAAAAGTGATGCACACCGTATAATGCATAACTTTTTTTCCTTGAAAGATAAAATTCTAATTATTTTGAATTTAGATTTGTAACTCCGATATCTAGTGCTTCCACTTGGTTAGATAGTTTTTTATTGAATAATTTTTTTTAATCAAGTTTCAAAGTCAAATCAATTACAATTCAGACATAACGTGATCGTATAACGCATAAATTTTACTATATGTATCAAAATTCTTTTTTTTCTTTTTTCTTGGATCAAGGATACCAATATCTGGTACACTCATATTTTTAATTTTTTTTTTTGATAATATTCTACTTTTCCACATGTGCAGAACATAGAGTTTTGTTTTCGATGAAAAATCTATATTTAATAAAACTTAAAAAACAAATAGATAATATAATCAAAAAATATTAAAATTATATTCATTGGATAGCTCATTTTGAGGGAAACCTGATACCAGTTGGGTTTCTGAGATCTCCTCCATTTTCATTCTCAAATTGAGCTTTGAAGTGCAAAATTTTGAGCAATTTTGGTGCCTAAGAGAATGTGGGTGAAAATAAGTGGGTTTGGTCGAACAAAAAATTAATGTTCAGTCGAACCCCCTTTATTAAAAATTAATATTTAATATTAATATAAATATAAATTATATTCTTTTTAAATTATAATAAATAATATACTTATTATTGCAATATATTTTAGTAATTATATTATTATTATAATATATAACTATTATTATAATATTAAACTATATAATTAAAAACTATATATATTATTATTATAATATTAAAATTATATAGTTAAAAACTATATATATTTTTTCTAACCATGATTTTTCAAATCTTGGATTTTCAAGCTCAACACGAGTGTCATGAAAACATTCTCCTCAGGCAGGATAACGAGAAGCTTCACTTGGAGAACATGGAAATTAAAGAAGCCATGAGAAATCTCATATGCACCAACTATAGAGCACCTATTCTTATTGCAGAAGTCTATCTTCAAGAGAAACAACTGAGTATTGAGAATATTTAGTTGAAAGATGAGGTCCATTTGCACAGCCTAACTAATTTGATGATATGCATATTCCAAATTTTTGTATTCTCAAAATGTAAACTATGGTTAAAAGGATTATGAGCCACTCATTTCTTAGTTGTTCCTATTTTGATTCTAATTTATTTACAACCCTACGAACCTCCTAGATTTTATTTTCTCTAGAAATCTTTTTAGTGCAATGATTTTCCCACAATGATGAAATTGCTTCATATCATATAGTGTATAAGATTTAGAGACCCAGAAGGTTATTTTATTCTGATGCTTTAAATCACCTAAGCAATGAAGTTGAAGATTCGTTAGCTTTGTGCTTATGGGTATTCTAAGTTTTTTTTAATGGGCCTGCATGGATTTTTTCCGCTAGAGAGAATGGCAAGTATGGCTGGAAAATTTTATAGAAGGCCCATATCATTGACTTGAGAGAGAGATATGGAGGGCGATACTTGAGAGAGAGGGAGGGGAGAGTGGGAGAGAGATAAAGGGTAGGGGGTATAAGGATATAGGGTTTAAGGGTTAAGGGTAGAGGGGAGAGAGGGAGAGGGGGTAGGAGGGAGAGACTTGAGAGAGAGAGGGGGGGAGTGGGAGAGAGATAAAGGGTAGTGGGTCCTAGGGTTTAAGGTTTAAGGGTAGAGGAGATCGAGAGGGAGAGTGGGTAGGAGGGAGAGACTTTCAGAGAGAGAGGGGAGTGGGAGAGAGATAGAGGGTAATTAGAAGGGTTTAGGGTTTAGGGGGAGGCGGAGAGGGAGGGTAGAGGGAGAGACTTGAGAGAGAGGGAGTGGGAGAGAGATAAAAGGGTAGGGGGTGAAGGGTTTAGGAGTTTAAGGGTTTAGAGGGGAAAGAGGGAGATTGGGAGGAGATGCTTGAGAGAGGGGGCGGGAGAGAGATCTGGGTAGGGAGGGTTTAGGGTAGAGGAGAGAGGGAGAGGGTGGGAGGGAGACTTGAGAGAGAGGGGAGTGGGAGAGGAAAAAGGGTAGGGTGTACAAGGTTTAGGGTTTGAGGTTTAAGGGTTAAGGGTGGGGGAGAGGAGAGGGTAGGAGGAGAGGTGAGAGAGAGAGAGGGGAGTGGGGAGAGATAAAGGGGTAGCATTTAAGGGTTTATGGTAGAGGGAGAGAGGGAGAGGGGTGGGTGGGAGAGACTTGAGAGAGAGTGTAGGGAGATGGGAGAGAGATAAAGGAGTAGGATTTAGGGTTAGGGTAGAGGAACTCGAGAGAGTAGGTAGGATGGAAAGAAGTTCAAGAGAGAGGGGAGAGTGGGAGAGAGATAGAGGTAGGGAGTAGAAGGTTTGGGGTTTAGGTTAAGGGGGAGAGGGAGAGGGTAGGAGGAGAGACTTGAGAGAGAGGGGGTAGGGAGAGAGATAAAGAGGTAGGAGGGTTTAGGGTTTAAGGGTTAGGGTAGAGGAGAGAGGAGAGGGGTAGGAGGGAGAGACTTGAGAGAGAGGGGGGGAGTGGGAGAGAGATAAAGGGTAGGGTTTAAGGGTTTAGGGTAGAGGGGAGAGAGGGAGAGGGGGTAGGAGGGAGAGATTAGAGAGAGAGAGAGAGGGTGGGAGTAGGAGAGAGATAAAGGGTAGGGGGTGTACAAGGGTTTATGGTTTAAGGGTTAAGGGTAGAGGGGAGAGAAGGAGAGGGGGTAGGAGGGAGAGACTTGAGAGAGAGAGAGGGGGGAGTGGGAGAAAGATAGAGGGTAGGGGTTACAAGGGTTTAGGGTTATAGAGTAAAGGGTTTAAGGGTTAGGGTTTTTTTTTTATTTGCATTGATTTATGTTTTATGTCTACAATAATTTTATAATTAGATAATACTTAATTTTAAAATTTACATAATTTCCCATGGAACAATTTGATGAAACAAATTTATAAGGTGTATATAAGTGTATATAAGATTCTTGAACTTAAGAATTCCATGAAACAAATATAAGTTGTATATAATTGTAATTTAGGCAAAATGATTTTAAAAACTTCACTATGTTTCAAATAAGGATTGAAAGCATATATGTGGGTTTACATGCAACCAAAAAAAGTGAGAGATGATGCTATCAAAGATTCTTGAACTTAAGAATTTTCAATCGAACAAATATGTACATATAAGTGTAATTTAGGAAAAATGATTTAAAAAAAATTCACTACATTTCAAATAAGGATTGAAAGCATATATATGGGTTTACATGCAACCAAAAAAAGTGAGAGATGATGCTATCAAAGATTCTTGAACTTAAGAATTTTCCATGGAACAAATATGTACATATAATTGTAATTTACACAAAATTATTTACAACTATGTACAAGTTACTATAAGTTATCATTTGAACATGTATAGGGTTACAAGTGAACTTGAAAACCATGGATATAATCTAAGTCAAAGATTTTGGTTCAGCCCACTCTTCAATAACATGTAGAATTTTTTTGATGATCATCACTATCTAGTCTCCATTTTCTTTAGCCACGTGCATGTGGAACTGCATGAAGATGTAGAGTGGTAGCAATTAGTAAGTGACTATATTGATATACCTTGTTATCAGGTTGATAGTCAACAAAATGAATCCCATGTTGAACAACTTTGACTTTTTTTAGATATGTCCCTTGCACTACAACAAAACTTGCATGATAAACATGAACCTAAGGTAAGACATATGAACGTGTCAACATTTTCATGCTCAAGGTTTGTACAATATATATTTAATGTTTATAATGTAATGTGCACATGTGAATACAATGTATATAAAATTTTAAATTCAAACTCACCTGTGGGAAATGACATTCCATCACTTGTTTTAGGTTTTGTTAGCTTATTCCTCTCTTCTGTGCAACACAATAAATAATAGCTAACACCTTGATGTTTCCAGCTCTGCTATGACTGCAAAAACATCTGTACACCAAATTTACACAAAAAAATTCTAAAAAAATTAGAAATGTCTCTAAATATCATTAACTAGATATATATAATATTTAAATTATTGAAAACTTACACATGTGTACCTTTTCTAACCAATCCTGAAATATGGTCATAATCAATTGAAATCAAAGGAATGTCTTCAAATCTTTCTTCCTCATTTTCATCATATGTTTCTGAAACAACTAGTGGCACTGTATCCCATTTACCAACATATCCAAGTTCTTGATTATTGCATGCATAATCATAGTTTCCCTCAATGCACTCAGTGCAAAAACAAGAGTAATCCCTTGTGTCTAATATCCATCCATGGTGACTATCTAAACTCCTAACACAATGCAAAGATCTTGTTTTTTCTACCCTCTTGCATCCATGCATCGATCTTCTATCCACACCTAGATACATATGTACAACAAAAAACTTATTTGAACAAATATGTATATATATATATATTAAATTTAAATAAATTCAAATTTTTGATTTAATGTAATTTATACATACCCAATATCTCCCAAAACACTCTATGTGGAATGTGTTAGTTTTTTCTTGAAGATGTGCCGACCACATTTGATGCAAAGTGTTTCTTGCACCATTCAACAACATCATGTGCATTTTCTAGATGATCTTCTAGATAACTCATTTGATGCAAGTTCCTACTCCATCATGCTCACCCTTTCCATGCCCACTCTAAAAAAAACTCCAAACATGTGGTATTTTGTAGATTTTATGATATATACAAAGTGCATAGAATGGCCATGAAGATTTGAATTGTGTCACACATCCATCTAACCATACAAAATGATTTTCAAATTTTACACCCCTACTTCTCAAATTCTTGAAAAATATTGTAAATCAATGTTGGACAAAAAGTGTGTCATGCTCTTTATCATCACTAATATAAAAGTGATATTCTTTCTTAATGGATCATTCTTCATCTATAATCTCAACACCATCCAATTATGATTGTGCATGTCGATAACACACATGAACCATAATAGTGATCTACTTTGAAAAGTAATACTTTGATTGAATCTCCTTTTGATGTACAAAGGAGTACTTTTCTGCAAATTCAACTACTGATAGAACTATTCCACGTGGGAAAGTGTATCTCAATGTTTGGAATTGTTGTGCTTACCACTTTGCAAAAAAGGAATGATGTATGTATGGTCGTATAAATTTTTGAAAATCTTCCATAAATTTTCCAATGGGAATCTCCTCTTTTACATAGTTCAACCTTGTGGATTCTTTCCCAAAATTTGTTTGCAACTTTACATACTTGTACCTATGTCAGTAAAATATGTGAATAACTAATTGTTAGAATTGGCTATGGATGCCAAGATCTATGGACCAAATGGAAAGCACAAAAAGAGAGAGAGAGAATATGATAAGAATAAATTGTATTCAATGTCAATGATATGAGATGATTGTTGATTGATTACAAATGAGAGAGACCCCTTGGTTATATAGCCAATGTGAGAACATAGAAGGGCATAAAATTATGACAAGTGGCATAATCTTATGACATGCGACAACTATGAAAATCTATCACTCCACTTAAGGTGGAGAGATAATCACATGATGTGTCCACAAAAGGTGGAAGTGATAAAGTAATGACATGTCAAGTCCACCAAAAGTGGAAAATATCCAACAACCTCCTATGTGGTCCCTAAGTAAACTTAACTAAGGTGTAATCATGACCTAGGACAAGGTACAACACATTTAATTACACCAACACTAATAAACCACACTTGATCACTGAAACATTACATCAAAGAGAATCCAAATAACAATCTATGAGAAATTGAAAAAAATAAACTCTCTAAAAATAGTACTTACTTCTTGCAATTTATTATCTTTGTTAGGTCAGTATCCTCAATTCTTGAAGGAAATTTAGCCAAATTTCCACATGTCTCACAAATTCCTTTTATGCAATTTATTTGAGGTCCATTTTTATGATCACATAATATAGACTTTATGAAAAATCTTTCTTGTTTAGGAGGTGAATTTTTAAACCCACATCTTTCTTCTCTCATCTTTCAAAACACCTAATAGTAGAGATCAAATTCAATATGATAACGACAACAACAAGTTTCAAAAAAAATGTTTATCTTCACATAATATGGCTTTAACCTTTGAAACATTGTTTGCCCAATCTTTATATGAGGATATGCATTACAAAATTTCATATACATCTCAAATTGTGTTATGTCTAGCCAATGTTTGATATGATTTTCATAATTACTAGATCCAATCCCGTGTCTTATAACATCTCTAGTATTTGATGATGGATGAGTCTGATCATGCCAAAACTCGAGACCAAGTTCCTAACAATATCTTCAATCCTGTTAGAATGGGGAAATCTACACATAATTTCCCAATTTCCTTCTAAAATCTCATCCAAAAACTTTCTCTTTTTCTCATATTTTATCAATTTGGTTCTACTATAACCAATATCAGTTGAAAGTGCAGACATTTTTCTTTTTCTTGCTATATCTTGATGTACAATAAATATCAACATCACTCTTCTTGTAGTGGCCTTATCCACTGATCGAGATCCTTTCCCAATGGAATCTAAACCCCTTTTAACATTTTGAACAATATCATTTTGTAATCCAATTTTTTTCTTCTTATTTGATGTTGAATGTACACCCAACAATTGTAATGACTCTTTGAGCTCATCACGAAGAAGTACACATGATAACAATTGGGTTTTTTCAAGTGTATCAAGATGATTGAAATAATGATTGATCATTCCATTTACAGATTAAGTCAAAACAAATGTGTGTTAAGACATAATTTAAAGAATAATCTATCATATATAACTATTATTCCTTGGCACCATATAGCTTGAATTTTGATGTATACATGTGTAACACCCCGCCATGCAACCCTAGGGGAAGTTGCAATTAAAAACACAAACACAATATTTATTTTTTTATAAAGTACAAAAAGCATGAAATTTCCCTACACATTTCCAAACACCCCTAAGGTTATGAGACTAAGTTTACTTAAACCCAAACAAGAAACATGAATTAGAACATAACAATTTAAATACTTAACAATTTAAATGCTCATACAATTAATTATATAACCTATTAATTACAAATTCATTCCATACAAGATTAAATTACGTCAAGGCATAAGAAATACCACATGCTCCCAATAATATGAATTACAATATGATTACATCACTCATTCCCTGAATGAGGTAATTCCAATACACAAGGTTACAAATTACATATTCCAAATAAATACAAAGAGGGGTAATAAATTACAATAATGACTAAAATAATTAAAGCATGGAAGAACATGATCCCATGAGCTCTCCAACTAGATATCCCATCCACACGAACAAGAAGACAACCCAATAGATTAAGGTGCACATTCCACCCAACCATGTGATACCCGAAGGATCACCCCCCGTGCTAGGAGATAGTAACAAGGAATTCCTATACAAGACCATCCACCCCTACACACAGGCTAACTCACACTGACACAACCAATCAAATGAACCATACAACCATAAGGATAACACAAGTACAACTCTAACATCACTGACATAAGTGACACTGCTTCAAGAAATAAAATAGATAGAGTATGATAAGAAGACCATACACATAAAACCAAATACCAACTGTTGTCGTAGAAAGAGTGTCATCACACAACTCATCATGGAAAATCCTCTGGGAATCTTCCTAAGCTCTGGCCCCCACTATGGGTTGTTCTGGTGGCCTCTACCTAATCCAAGTACCCATGCTCACTCATGTGGAATCAAATACCTCTCGTAAGGACAAGATAGATGACCTTCCCATTCCAAGCCTTCCTGTCTCATCCCAAGTCTATACAATCCCTTGCATCCATGAGCAAGGCTCAATTATCTTAATTAGTTTGAAATATTACCTAACATCTAAGTACATTTACTTAGTTTTCACTTGATTAAAACACCTCTAAAGGTTTCTTAGTTTACCTCTTTTGGCTCTGGCCCATAACATAAGCCACTCTTCTACTTGACAACATACCAAACAAAACCAATCACCAAGAGAATCCCAAGTGCATACCAATATGATAAAACCACTCCAACTCTAGGGGGAACACATAAATAAAACTCACTCCAAACACTAGACACAACAAAAGTCAAAACTCTCTCCAAATATTGGAGGCAACAAAGGTCAAAACCCTCTCCAAACACTGGAGGCAACAAAGGTCAAAACCCTCTCCAAACACTGGAGGCAACAAAACACATAATCCACTCCTTCCAAAGGAGGCACAAACCACATAAACCACTTTAAATCCAAGGAGACACCAACCATCCCCGTTCGTGAAAACTGGGTAAAACAACAGAACACGACTATACACATTACCCAAAACAAACCCAAGGTTGACTAACACTTTATGACACCCACGATATTAAAAGAAACCCAATCTGGAAGACTTCAGAATGTTTACTCTATTTGCACATCGACACGAACGAGGGAGAATGTATAAAGAAAGACAAATTGATGATTAATCACCTATTTTAGGATTTCCTAAATCCAAGCCAATAAGGCGATATTGCTTATAATCAAGTACAATTAATTACAACTAATTGCAACTACTCCAAGGTAATAGAAATTACATTTATTGAATCAAGAATTTAGACTGATACTATAACTCTCTATTTCTCCAATTACACCAAATAATTAATGAACTTGCTAATTAGAATCATTTGACTTGAAATAAATCAATCTTAATTTTAATTATACTAAAATAATCAGCATAAATTTAACTATAATCGAATACCCATTTATATATTAAATATATATATAAAAGTATATATTTAATGTGTATACAACTTTTAATATATATATTTAAATATATCACTATCATTTAAATATAACTAATTTAACTCAACTAAATAATTTATTTAAAAAAATACATAAAATATATATATACATTATATATATATAAATAAATTATTATAAAGAAAATTATTTAAATATTAAAATAATGTATATATATATATACATATAATATATATATTATATATATATTATAATATATAATATATAATATATATATATTATAATATATAATATATATATATTATAATATATAATATATATATATTAATATATATATAATATTAAATTAATAATAAATAATAATAATAATAATAAATAGATTTCAAATTTTTATTTTAAAAAAAGAAATAAAGCACTTTCGTTGGGGCATGACCCCTCCCATATGGGAGAGGCTGGCTATCCACACAACCTCCCCCATATGGGGGGTGATGTGTGGGCAGTGCCACTGCCTGTAGGCAGCGATGCTGCTTCCACACAGCGCCTCCCAATGGGGGGTGCTGTGGGAGCAGCACCTCCCAATGGGCGCCATGGGGAGGAGGTGGGGGGGGGGAAACAGGGCTACGACCCTCCCCTCTCCACTCCACACGTTTTTAATATTAATTTTTTTGCTATGAATTTTTTTTAAAATAAAAACTTTCAAATGAAAGTAAAACAGGGCAGTCCCCTGTACAGGAAGAAATTTCATGTATAATTTTTTTTTTTTTTCCCAAAACAAACCAAACAAAATATATATTTATAAATTATATCAGAACCAAAATTTTTAGTTCATTTCCATTTCCAGTTATATTGTGCAAATGAGCAACAAAATTTTGCAATAAAATTAGTAAAATGACAATACAACAAATGGTTTAAATTTCAATTTGATATGAAGATTTTTGTTGGTTTTCTTTCAATTTATCCCATTGTTTGATTGTTGTTTTGGTTTTCTTTCCTAAATCTAACAACAGTTTGCAAGATTTGAAATCATTTTACATGGGTTTTTCCATTGAATCTAAATAGCATTTCCAGATTTAAACTCTTTCAAAATGAAACAAGAAAAAAAAAACAAAGAAGAACATGGTGTTTTCTCCCAAAGCTTGAAGACTTGACAATGGTGATTCCAAATCTTTTCTTCAAAATCCAAATCCAGCCACAACAAAAATCTCCACCAAAATCCAAAAATTCCAATATTATGGAATAGAAAATGCTCAAATAGAGCTTTCCCCAAATTTCGGTCAAACCCCTAAAATATCCCACCCACTAAATTTATTGAACATTTGGAGGATATTTCCATTTTTTAAATTTTAAAACAATTTTACTTTCAAAAATGATATTTCATGCATTTTTTCAAAATATCATTTAAAACCAAAAGAATTTCAAAGTTTGGAAGGAATTTATTTTATCCAAAATTTCTAAAAGTGAAATTTAAAACACATTTTTATTTTTATTTTAATTTAACTTTAAATATCCAACCTGATTTCGCCGATAAGGGCGTGGTTTAGTGGTCAAGTCGCTTGGTTGTAGTGATGGCCACCAGGGTTCAAACCTTTGCTGGGCCAAAGTGCTCGCAGGCCTTGTGCCTCCGCTGGGCCTTTGTGCTCGCGGGTTTGGTTGTTTCTTGTGGTTTGTTGTATCTGGTTCATAGCTCCGGTCAAAAAAGCGTTTACCCCTAATAATATGGGTGCATTGCACCTTTAAAAAAAATAAAAATATCCAACTTGATTTCCATTTTCATTCTAAATTTGAATCTTAATATACAATAATGCAAAAACAACTATTTCATTTAATTTATCACCAATAACCTAGTTAATCAAAAAAACAAAAAATGGTTTTATTAATTAAATCAAATTAATCAATGAAATAAATAACATTTCAACATTGTAACTAGATATGTTAAATCATCATTTTAACTATACCTGCCATTTAATAACCTTTAAAATATGAAATGAAATAATTAACTAAGGAGGAATGAACCAAATAAAAACCGTAAATCCCGACGACAACCCAATGACAAACTATGACTAGGGTGATGACTTGGCATGAAAAACCTAGCTACTATCTCCCAATCGATTACCGTTGGTCAATGGACATGCTCAAACCTATGAAATCAGGTGGAGTCGATGTCCTGTACCTGTCAACTTGCGAGCAAAGAGCATATCGAACTTGCAAATATATATATATATATAATAAAACACACCGCGAAGCATAAATCTCAAAATCGTAGGGCGCTTGCAAGCAAGTGATACAATCCCGTCCCCTTCACCAATATAGACTTTAAAACTGACGAGTCTAACAACAACAATATAATTAAAGCATAAGGCATTTTTAAATAAACATTGGATACGCTAATTCAAAACATGCCATAATAATAACATCTAAATAAAATACCATCACATCAAAATATAATGTTTACATCGCTTAACAGATAGTGGTCAAAAGTAACCAAGTATCAAAGTAAAAGTGCTAACAAAAATGAATCATACATAGAAAAACACTGATCGATCAAAAGAACAAAATGGAGGGGTGTTACATCCTCCCCCCTATGGTCAGGCTTACTCCTAGAAGCCTGCAAACAAAATAGGGATAGAACTCCCTCCAAACCAACTAAATCCTAACCTACTCAGAACCTCAATCTGCGAGGATCAACTCCTGAAGCCGAAGGATGAACTGTATCCAGATGCTCAGCCTGACGTATATCCACCATAGTAAAGGCCCTATGCAATCTACCTGCATCTCCTACTGTCCGCTCCAACGCCACTGGCCTCTGAGAAAACTTAGATGTGCCCCTGTTGGGACACATTCTAGCAATATGACCCTGATGGCCACATACAAAGCACCCAGTACCTCTACTGAATCCCTGAACACCTGGAGATACACTAGGTCATGGAAAATCACCTCCACTAAACGTTGATTGGGAACTCTGCACTGGTTGATCAAAGTTGAAGTGTTTCGCACACCTCCAATTCCCATCCCCCTGACTCTGCTAGAAACCCTTACGTTTCCCTTGCGATGCCTACTGCTACTGCCCACTCTGTGATGGTCCTTGCTGAGCTCTAGAAGGTGCACCTCCCTGAGACTGACCTCCTCTAGCACTAGAACCCACTTCTAAACTACTACCTATTTGAGCACCCATATGGCCTCCTAGAGCCAAATCCAAATTCTCCTCTACCAACCGTGCCTTCTGCACTGCCACCTCCATGGTCTTGGGTTCGAAAACCCTCACCCCTCCGCTAAGACGGGAATTAAGGCCCCTGAAAAAATGATGGACCAACATACTCTCATCATCACCTACCCCTGCATACTGCTTGAGCTCGTAAAAATGTCACTCATATTGATCAACGGATAGGGCCAACTGACACAAGGCATGAAACTCATCACCTCGACATTGATGCCAGTGCTCTGACAAGGAGCTTTGAACCGCTCTAAGAATATCTCCCAAGATATGGAGTTGATGTCTATGTGGAGCTTCTGCTCCAAGCAGCCTCCACCAAGTGGAAGCAAATCCTCACAGGTGCATGATAGTGCATCGCGCCTTGGTATTGCTACCATACGAATGCATCGCAAAACACCTATCCAGGTCTATAAGCCATGTCTCTGCGTCTAACCCAGTACTGGATCCATCATACAATGGTGGATGTGCCCTAAGCAAATCCATCATGTGTATCTCTGGATGAGGTGGAACTTCCCTCTCAATAGGGTTACCTTGAACCATAGGCTATCTCTGACCAAGGACTGCTAATGCCTCCTCTAAAGCTCTACATACAGCCTCAATCCCTAGAAGATTCTACTACTGAGCTATACCCACTGAAACATTATGTGATGCCTGGTGCTCTTCCTGATCAGGTATAATAGGAACCTCACGAGGAGAGTCATACTGACTCTCATCGCGACTGCCTACATGGCCATGACCACACCCTCTAACTTTTTTGTGTCTGGGAGGCATAGTCCTGCACAGACACATCAATGTATTAGGCAAAGTACACAACATAAAAAACCTACACAACTAAAAGCTTAATGGGTTCATCATAATCCCAGAGTACCCAGTGTTTAAACCTAGGCTCTGATACCATGTGTAACGCCCTGCCACGCAACCCTAGGGGAAGTTGCAATTAACAACACAAACGTAATATTTTTTTTTTATAAAGTACAAAAATCATGAAAGTTCCCTACACATTTCCAACCACCCCTAAGGTTACGAGACTAAGTTTACTTAAACCCAAACAAGAAACATGAATTAGAACATAACAATTAAAATACTTAACAATTTAAATGGTCATACATTTAATTATATAACCTATTAATTACACATTCATTCCATACGAGATTAAATTATGTCAAGGCATAAGAAATGCCACATATTCCCAATAATATAAATTAAAATATGATTACATCACTCATTCCCCGAATGAGGTAATTCCAATACACAAGGTTACAAATTACATCTTCCACCTCAATACAAAGAGGGGTAATAAATTACAATAATGACTGAAAGATTTAAAGCATGGAAGAACATGATCCCACGAGCTCTCCAACTAGATATCCCATCCACACGAACAAGAAGACGAACCAACGGATTAAGGTGCATGTTCCACCCAACCATGTGATACCCGAAGGCTCACCCCCTATGCTAGGAGATAGTAACAAGGAATTCCTATACAATACCATCCACCCCTAGACACAGGCTAACTCACATTGACACAACCAATCATATGAACCATACAACCATAAGGATAAAACAAGTACAACTCTAACATCAATGACGTAAGTCACACTACCTCCAGAAATAAAACAGATCGAGTATGATAAGAAGACCATACACATAAAACCAAATACCAACTGTTGTCATAGAAAGAGTGTCATCACACAGCTCATCATGGGATATCCTCTAGGAATCTTCCTAGGAACCGGCCCCCACTATGGGTTGTCCTGGTGGCCTCTACCGAATCCCAGCACCCATGCTCACTCATGCGGAATCAAATACCTCTCGTAAGGAAAAGATAGATGACCTTGCCATTCCAGGCCTTCTCATCTCATCCCAAGTCTATACAAGCCCTTGTGTCCATGAGCAAGGCTCAATTATCTTAATTAGTGTGAAATACTACCTAATATCTAAGTACATTGATTTAGTTTTCACTTGATTAAACCACCTCTGAAGGTTTCCCAGTTTACCTCTTTTGGCTCTGGCCCTTAAGAGAAGCCACTCTTCTACTTGACAACATACCAAACAAAACCAATCACCAAGAGAATCCCAAGTGCATACCAATACGATAAAACCACTCCAACTCTAGGAGGAACACATAAATAAAACTCACTCCAAACACTAGAGACAACAAAAGTCAAAACTCTCTCTAAATACTAGAGGCAACAAAGGTCAAAACCCTCTCCAAAAACTAGAGGCAACAAAGGTCAAAACCCTCTCCAAACATTGGAGGCAACAATACACATAATCCACTCCTTCCAAAGGAGGCACAAACAACATAAACCACTTTTAATCCAAGGAGACACCAACCATCCCCATTCATGAAAATAGGGTAAAACAACAGAACACGGCTATACACATCACCCAAAACAAACCCAAGGTTGACTAACACTTTACGAAACCCACAATATTAAAAGAAACCCAATCTAGAAGACTTCAGAACATTTACTCTATTTGCACATTGACACCAATGAGGGAGAATGCATAAAGAAAGACAAATTGATGATTAATCACCTATTTTAGGATTTCCTAAATTCAAGCCAACAAGGAGATATTGCTTATAATCAAGTAGAATTAATTACAACTAATTGCAACTACTCCAAGGTAATAGAAATTACATTTATTGAATCAGGAATTTAGACTTGTTGATGTGTTTTTTATGCACTTTTCAACACAGGCAGTACGTAGTTGCACTACCTCTCTTGAAAGACAATCTTCCACAATCAGATTGCAGAACACTATCCCAAGGTCTCTAATGTTAGGTCTTGATAGTGCTTAGATACCTCAGTAGTTTGATGTGATTTGCTGGAATCACAAGGCGGTCTTACACAGGAAATACGAAGTATGGACACAAAGCATGGAAGTTGTATTTTGAAATGGAGTTCTTAGGATGGAAAGCTGTCATGTGTTGGCTGTAGGTTCAAACAACAGTCTTGAACTCCATTTTGTTGTTTGATTTGGCTTTACAAGGTGCAATGAACCTTAACATAGGTCAATTATAAAAAAAGAAGAAAAGGCGAGGAAGGGGGAAAGTTCCTAAGTCTGCAACTAGCTATGAATAGTGACAATGGAGTTCCTGCAATGGACAGTTTCTCAAAACAATATCGCACTTAACCAGGGATTTCACAGTATCATGGAAATTGTGCTATCTTCTAAGGTCTGCAGATATTTCATCCCTCATTCACCATGTACATGCATGAATCAAAGATAAAGGTTTCAGAGCAGCTTTGAAATCAAGTCTAGGCTAACTTTACACAGCTATCTACCATCAGCAAATAGCAAAAAGTATGGACAAAGAAATCATCAACATGGCAGGAATTTCATAATCACCGAACAACATTTCTAAAATCTACCCAAAGAAAGAAGACAGCTAACTAAAGCAGCAGTAAAATCTAAGTCAAACATCTAACATTGGAGACTGAATGAAGTAATATGAGAGAAACCAAGAAAATACACCAAGTCAATGCCTTTTCCTTATAAATTTCTGTAGCATGTCTTTACAACAACTCAATTCATTTTGCAAATGAGAGGAGAGCCCTATTTATAGTTTTCCAAAAGCAAATAAATGGCCAAGATTCATTCTTATTGTGTGGCCAAGATTCATTACAAAATAGGGTTTCACCTACCCCCCAATAGATTACAATTTAAAATTATATTTTATTTTTTCCCTATTTCGTCTTCTTACTGATGGCACTGTAGCTCTTTTGTCATTTAGCGGATTGTTGTTTTTGCTGTAGCTACTCTTCAGAAAGCTCTTTATCTTTGGCGGGGCTGTTCTCTTGTTCCCCGGAAGCTACGTACTTGATGAACTTGAGGACGACCTCCTGGAGTTTTTCTATTTCGATGACTTCACATCGCAGCACCTGGTAGCTCCACTCCTTTGCATTTTCCTCCAGCCTTTTCCAATCTTCATCATATTTTGAGCCTTGGTCTCTGAACAACTCCGATTGGTTGAAGGCATGGGCAACAAAACTCAAGAATTCCGTTGTGATTTCACCTGCCATCCCGTCCTTCATCTTCTCCTAGAAGTATGGTTTTATCTTCTCCGGATCCATTTACACAGTGGGCATATCATAATCCGTCATTAGCTTAAGATATCGGGCACATTCTGCCCAGATTTCCTTGATCCACTCAATGTCTGGATCCACCCTGCTCAAGATTTGCTCCAACCTCTCCTTTCGGTTGTCGAAGTATCGGCACCATATATCGATCAGCCAGTGATATTCTTTCTTAAATGCGAGCTTCTTCTCCCATGTGGCTTCAGGAAGTTTAAGGATAGCTTCGATCCTTGGGAAGGTGGAGTCGTAGGTCGTGGGGAAGTTGGTGCAGAGTTTCTTTGTGCTCTCCAGAGATTGCATTAGGTCCAAGAACTTGTTGGTTGTTTGTACATCCCTGCTAATTCCCATGTTTCTTACGTATGAGACTTGTCGGAACCAGTCCTCGGTGGTCTTCTCCAAGTTCTTTCTTTTCTCCATTTTATCGATTTGCTCTTTGGAAAGCAAGTAAGGCGCAGCCGTGGATGTAGTGGGTAGGTCATCCACTGAGGACCATTGTTGTATGTAATCTGTCAAGGCTGCAACTTGTGCCATGAGCTCATTCTTCGAGATTTTATCCTGCTTTATCAGGTGCACCACTATAGCCATTGACTCCTCAAGGTGCTTGACTTTCTGCTCTCTGGTTGCAGTTCCCAAGTCAATGGTACAGATGCTATAACTTACCCCAGCCTGGCCAACCATGGGCATTGCAATTTGTGCCACTCAGGAGCTGGAAGCATCCATCATTACTTTGGATCGGACCTTGGGCTTCTTCTCCTTCTTCGTTGTGATTTGGGCTTGAGCCAAGATGGCCTCTAGCCTCGCCCTTGGGTCCTTCAACACAGGGGTCTTTCTTTTGATCTGCTTCTCTAACCATTCGGGCATAGCATATTTTACCTTGGGCGAATCATGGCCGCCTTTGCCCTTCTCGGTCAATGGCAAGATTTTTGCTTCTTTTTCCTTTTGGGGTCCTCTTTTCTCTTCGGCAGTGTCCTCCTCCTCTTCATCGGAGTCATGGATGAATACGAGGCATTTGACAGGTAGCCCGATGGATGGTTGTTGGATGGGGCTTTCTTCTCTTGCTGTTTCTTCTTCTTTCTTCTCCTTAATACCCTCAGCCTCGGGGCTTTTGACAACATGGGTCTCAGCTTCAGCCAAATCCTTTATCTGCTATCCTTCTGGTGGTTGCCCTTCTTCATCATGTGGTGACCCTTCTGCCTCTGTCCCAATGTGCTTCAGCTGTTGTGCCATTTCTTCTTCAAGGTCATCATCAAATGTCTGAATGATTACCTTAGCGTCAGAGCCGTCCTCCTCATCCCCACTCTCGGAAGAGCCTGTCTCCTCCTCCTCCTAAACCACCCTATTGATAGTTCGGTGTTCGTACTCTGGGTGCTCATGATACTCATCAACCTCCTCCTTGACAAACTTCGAGGCTTCCCATTGCCATTCTTCCAACTCCTTTGAGATTTGCATTGTGGCCTCCATAGTTGGTGGCCTTTTCGACGGTTGTGAAGGTTGAGCAGTTGCAAGGACTTGGGCAAGGGCTGCTTGGAGAGTTGGATCCATTAAGATCTGGGAGAGCTCAGGGGGGAGGTTCTGCATGTGTCTTGTAAGAGCCTCGGGCATAGTGGCAGTGGGAATAGGTGATGTTATTGTTGCTAGAGGGAGTCATGTGATTGGCAACATAGCAGCAGAGGAGGGGGGAGAAGTCATAGCGGAAGATGAGTCAATAACTATTATCGACTCGACCAGAGGCGAAGGGGCAAGATGGACAGAAATGTCCACTGCCGGCGGAGATGCAGCGACCATAGCCAGGGAGGTAGGCGGTGCAACAGGAGGGGTAGGGAGAGCCAAGGGAGGCTATAATTGACCCGCTCCTTCTGCTTCTTTCTCTTTGGTTGAAGGCTGTTCCGCAGCACTCCCTGCCAGTTTGAGTCTTTTGGGAGTCGAGCCTCCTGCTTCTTTCTTTGCAGAGGCCTTGGGGTCTGGAGACTGCGTGGTTTATGTTTCTTTTCTTTTCCTAAGCCTGGTGATGGGAGGAGACTTGGAGGTCCCGCCAGTTGACATGGTAGCAGCAACATCCTCCATGGCACTCGGCTCGCTTTTGAGCCCTTCATAAGTTAGGACCACTCCTTGCCGCTTCAAATGAGCCACCTGCCCATTGATCCACTCCTTGGTACGGGTCAAGATCAGCTAGGTTATGGTGTCCAGGTCATCGACCTCCTATTCATCCTAGTCAATCGATGGTATTGGCAGGTTGGCAACTACAGGGTACCTCAGATGCATGATTGTGGACTCATCCTCCTCGACTTGGTCCGGCATCGGAAATAGCTGCACCCTTCTTAGGAACTGCACAGTCATGCACATGTAGTGCCTTGCGCGCACTTCCTTGTCATCTTGGCAGTTGGGCCAGAAATCCTCAATGTGATGGAGATGGGCATATGCTAACCCCAGTGCTTTCCTGACATGGCGATGCAGGTCCATCCGTGGGCGAGCAATGTGTAGGTCGAAATGGTACTCCTTTAGCTCCTTCTTAGAGTTACCAGCACATTGTGACGTCTGCAGTCGGTACATGGCCTAGCCAAGGGTCATGGGATAGGAGATCGCCGCTATATGTTTGCTGCTAAAAATTTCCTGTAAGTGCTGGAGTTGCCAAGAAAGCTCTAGGAGGATGATTCGATCATTGGGATATCAGGGCAGCCTATTTGGCCTTTCGGTGAAGCCCTGGGCACCGATGAACATAAATTTTGGGTACTGGATGAAAAGAAAAGCATCTTGCTTTAGAAGCACACTGGCACTATGGGAGACCCTCCTCTCGAAGTCTCTGGAAATCAACCTAATGATGTGGCCAATGAAGGCATCATTAACCCTGCAGTAGTCTCTTTTGAAGTTGCGGTACTGGAGCTACGGATATTTATCAAAGGGTTTGAGTCCTCGCTTCTGCCCCTGATCAGGTGCCACAAACAATCCGTTGTACTGCCTTTGATTTGCTAGGGAATATACAAGGTAGGAGGTCATATAGAATTTGGAACTCTTTTTTACGTTAACAAACTACTCGTGGAAGCAGTTGTTTATGATTCCTCCCCAATAGAATGAAACATTTGTTTTGACGTGCTCGTTTCCACGCAGGATCTGCTCAATGAAGTACGCCATCCACTCCTGAAATTAGGCGGCCGTAGGAAGACCCATAACCCTGCTCAATATGGTCACCAGGTCGCAGTAATCCTCATGGAAATCGCTACGGAAGAGCTCCTAAGGAACCTTCACAGCACTGCCCCGTCTTTCCTTAAGCCAATGTAGGTTTATTGACTTCTTGCATCCTGTCAGATTATCATCCCACGCTGCCTGGCATTCCTCTAAGGTGGGGACCTCCATCTGTTGGAATGTAGGAATGTGAAGGTCTTGGTGATCCCCTCTAGTGACATATCAGCAAGAATGTTTCCCTCCTTATCAACAATTGTTCTTGTATTGATTTGGTAGGCTTCCCAACAAGCCATAACCAATTCGGGCGCTACGAGGGACGGAGGGAAATCGATAGCCTTAGCTATTCCACTCTGCCTTATCAATCTGACATTCTTTGTTGTCGGGTTGACCCTGACTCTCTGCGTGAATTCATTGATATCCACCTGGCCAATGTTGGTGTCTGTGATTTCCTTCCAGTCTGTTGTGACCTTTGAGTGGAGGGGCTTGCCCTGGAATTGATACTTCATTTGATCTTTGTCTTCCTTTCCTCGAGGGGTCCTTCCTGACTTCTTACACTTATCCTTCTCGGCGGATGCCCCTAAAGTTCCTACACTCAATTTCATATATTCTGCAAGCAAGGGAAAAGTTAGCACAATAAACCATAAAAAGCATTCACGTTAGTCGACATCTTGAAAACAATATTCATTTCAAATAATCAATCAAGCATATCATGAACCTTCATCTCTAGATGTTATGATCTTTTCATTAAGGACATTTAGACAATTCGGGCCCGGAGGGTTGGACTTCCCTGCCAGGAATGCTGTTGGGAAGGGAAAACACGATGGAAGGCTCCCTAAGACTTTCTTTGGTCACAAAATTCAATATTTCAAGAGGTTCATGATGAAGAAGAGAAAAATTCATCATGTGGGTCGAGGTTAGATTCCAGACTTGGGATCGTTTGGATCGATTTAAGGGAGCTCGGAAGTCCCAGGCCGGAAAGCTGTTGGGAGATAGTAGTTTGGAGCGGCAGATACCAGACGGAAATCCGAATAGGGAACTCCAGGGTCCGGGGCCCAGAGGGCCAAAGGGCGGCTGACGATTTTCATTTCATTTTCGAGGGCTTGGGCTGGTGACACCAGGATGGTGTTTGAGCTTCGTCATTTGGGACGGCAAACGTTGGACGAAAGTCCAGGAGGGGAAGTCCATCAATAAGAACCCGGCAGCATGGTTTTGTGTTTTAAGTTTGGCGGCAATCGACAGGGCAGAGTCCGGAGGCCGGGATGCTGGGCGACATTTTCTTATTTGCAACGGCAATCGAGGATGGGAGTCCCGGGCCATGGAACCTGGCAAGTAGAAGGCCGCTCAGAGCACATTTGCCACCAGTGGCAAACAAGAGCTCGGGGCCCGGCGAGCGGACGGATGGGGAAAAATCTCCCCGAGGGCGGGAGAAAGAAGGAAATCCGGGAACGGACCTCCGGACACCGGGGCCCGAGAGGTCGGAGGACGCTGACCCGAGAAAACAAGCCAACAGCAGGCCAGAGGGGCGGGGCCCAGAGCATGGGGGCATTAAAAGGTTCACCGTGAGGTCGGCAGAAAAGGAGGGAAGGACACCCGGCGCCTGGAGCCCGAAGATTGAAAGGATGTTGCAAGTTAAATCGCCGGAGGTCAAGAGTGGATGGGAAGGCAGAGCCCGTAGGTTGGGACGCTGGATGAATTTTGCCATTGACGACGGCGAAACAGACTGGGAACCTTGGAGGTGGAACCACGGGTTCCCGGGCTCGAGAGGCCCGGCGGACGCACTTCTCAATTTTGAGGCTTCCTCGGCGAGGTGAAGATCGGGATCCGGCAACCGAGAGGCAGGGTGGTTTTTGCAGTTTCAAATGACAGAATGAGAGCGAAACTCTGGAAGGAGAAGTCTGATGGGATGGGCTCGAAAGGAAGAATCGCTGCTGGCAGGATTGTTCGAAGGTTGATAATCAGACGGCAAAGGCGGGTCTCGGGCCCAAGGAGGACATTTTCCCTACGCAAAGAACAGCCGCAGTAGGGAGAAACTCCAGATCAACGGGGAGGGCTTCCTAGAGGTTTTCTCGATTTTCTAACATGTGGGTTTGGTGCGCAATTTTATGTTTTACCACCTTATGCCCTCTTAATGATTGTTCATTCATTTAAATATCTCGAAATCACGAAATGAAGCTCGGGAAGGGAAAACAGATGGCCTACCTCAAACTTGCCAAGCGGGGAGATGTGGGATCCACCTACGGTCGACGAAGTGACGCTAAGGGAGACGATCGTGATGATGCCGAAGATGGTGGGCTCAAAATAGCAGTTTGTCTAATTCGCTACAATCCTGTGAGATGAAAATGACCACCCGGAGTGGGTATTTTATACCCCTAACCACCATGAATGCGCGCATTTAATGCAGGTACGGTAAGGAAAAAAGTTGCTGGATTCGAAAAGGTCGGAAATGGCGGCAAGAAAGCCGGGACCCGACGGCCGGGGAGA
>VDFB02086081.1:368999385-369123231 GCA_007258455.2 Sequoia sempervirens
AATTGTTGTGCTTACCACTTTGCAAAAAAGGAATGATGTATGTATGGTCGTATAAATTTTTGAAAATCTTCCATAAATTTTCCAATGGGAATCTCCTCTTTTACATAGTTCAACCTTGTGGATTCTTTCCCAAAATTTGTTTGCAACTTTACATACTTGTACCTATGTCAGTAAAATATGTGAATAACTAATTGTTAGAATTGGCTATGGATGCCAAGATCTATGGACCAAATGGAAAGCACAAAAAGAGAGAGAGAGAATATGATAAGAATAAATTGTATTCAATGTCAATGATATGAGATGATTGTTGATTGATTACAAATGAGAGAGACCCCTTGGTTATATAGCCAATGTGAGAACATAGAAGGGCATAAAATTATGACAAGTGGCATAATCTTATGACATGCGACAACTATGAAAATCTATCACTCCACTTAAGGTGGAGAGATAATCACATGATGTGTCCACAAAAGGTGGAAGTGATAAAGTAATGACATGTCAAGTCCACCAAAAGTGGAAAATATCCAACAACCTCCTATGTGGTCCCTAAGTAAACTTAACTAAGGTGTAATCATGACCTAGGACAAGGTACAACACATTTAATTACACCAACACTAATAAACCACACTTGATCACTGAAACATTACATCAAAGAGAATCCAAATAACAATCTATGAGAAATTGAAAAAAATAAACTCTCTAAAAATAGTACTTACTTCTTGCAATTTATTATCTTTGTTAGGTCAGTATCCTCAATTCTTGAAGGAAATTTAGCCAAATTTCCACATGTCTCACAAATTCCTTTTATGCAATTTATTTGAGGTCCATTTTTATGATCACATAATATAGACTTTATGAAAAATCTTTCTTGTTTAGGAGGTGAATTTTTAAACCCACATCTTTCTTCTCTCATCTTTCAAAACACCTAATAGTAGAGATCAAATTCAATATGATAACGACAACAACAAGTTTCAAAAAAAATGTTTATCTTCACATAATATGGCTTTAACCTTTGAAACATTGTTTGCCCAATCTTTATATGAGGATATGCATTACAAAATTTCATATACATCTCAAATTGTGTTATGTCTAGCCAATGTTTGATATGATTTTCATAATTACTAGATCCAATCCCGTGTCTTATAACATCTCTAGTATTTGATGATGGATGAGTCTGATCATGCCAAAACTCGAGACCAAGTTCCTAACAATATCTTCAATCCTGTTAGAATGGGGAAATCTACACATAATTTCCCAATTTCCTTCTAAAATCTCATCCAAAAACTTTCTCTTTTTCTCATATTTTATCAATTTGGTTCTACTATAACCAATATCAGTTGAAAGTGCAGACATTTTTCTTTTTCTTGCTATATCTTGATGTACAATAAATATCAACATCACTCTTCTTGTAGTGGCCTTATCCACTGATCGAGATCCTTTCCCAATGGAATCTAAACCCCTTTTAACATTTTGAACAATATCATTTTGTAATCCAATTTTTTTCTTCTTATTTGATGTTGAATGTACACCCAACAATTGTAATGACTCTTTGAGCTCATCACGAAGAAGTACACATGATAACAATTGGGTTTTTTCAAGTGTATCAAGATGATTGAAATAATGATTGATCATTCCATTTACAGATTAAGTCAAAACAAATGTGTGTTAAGACATAATTTAAAGAATAATCTATCATATATAACTATTATTCCTTGGCACCATATAGCTTGAATTTTGATGTATACATGTGTAACACCCCGCCATGCAACCCTAGGGGAAGTTGCAATTAAAAACACAAACACAATATTTATTTTTTTATAAAGTACAAAAAGCATGAAATTTCCCTACACATTTCCAAACACCCCTAAGGTTATGAGACTAAGTTTACTTAAACCCAAACAAGAAACATGAATTAGAACATAACAATTTAAATACTTAACAATTTAAATGCTCATACAATTAATTATATAACCTATTAATTACAAATTCATTCCATACAAGATTAAATTACGTCAAGGCATAAGAAATACCACATGCTCCCAATAATATGAATTACAATATGATTACATCACTCATTCCCTGAATGAGGTAATTCCAATACACAAGGTTACAAATTACATATTCCAAATAAATACAAAGAGGGGTAATAAATTACAATAATGACTAAAATAATTAAAGCATGGAAGAACATGATCCCATGAGCTCTCCAACTAGATATCCCATCCACACGAACAAGAAGACAACCCAATAGATTAAGGTGCACATTCCACCCAACCATGTGATACCCGAAGGATCACCCCCCGTGCTAGGAGATAGTAACAAGGAATTCCTATACAAGACCATCCACCCCTACACACAGGCTAACTCACACTGACACAACCAATCAAATGAACCATACAACCATAAGGATAACACAAGTACAACTCTAACATCACTGACATAAGTGACACTGCTTCAAGAAATAAAATAGATAGAGTATGATAAGAAGACCATACACATAAAACCAAATACCAACTGTTGTCGTAGAAAGAGTGTCATCACACAACTCATCATGGAAAATCCTCTGGGAATCTTCCTAAGCTCTGGCCCCCACTATGGGTTGTTCTGGTGGCCTCTACCTAATCCAAGTACCCATGCTCACTCATGTGGAATCAAATACCTCTCGTAAGGACAAGATAGATGACCTTCCCATTCCAAGCCTTCCTGTCTCATCCCAAGTCTATACAATCCCTTGCATCCATGAGCAAGGCTCAATTATCTTAATTAGTTTGAAATATTACCTAACATCTAAGTACATTTACTTAGTTTTCACTTGATTAAAACACCTCTAAAGGTTTCTTAGTTTACCTCTTTTGGCTCTGGCCCATAACATAAGCCACTCTTCTACTTGACAACATACCAAACAAAACCAATCACCAAGAGAATCCCAAGTGCATACCAATATGATAAAACCACTCCAACTCTAGGGGGAACACATAAATAAAACTCACTCCAAACACTAGACACAACAAAAGTCAAAACTCTCTCCAAATATTGGAGGCAACAAAGGTCAAAACCCTCTCCAAACACTGGAGGCAACAAAGGTCAAAACCCTCTCCAAACACTGGAGGCAACAAAACACATAATCCACTCCTTCCAAAGGAGGCACAAACCACATAAACCACTTTAAATCCAAGGAGACACCAACCATCCCCGTTCGTGAAAACTGGGTAAAACAACAGAACACGACTATACACATTACCCAAAACAAACCCAAGGTTGACTAACACTTTATGACACCCACGATATTAAAAGAAACCCAATCTGGAAGACTTCAGAATGTTTACTCTATTTGCACATCGACACGAACGAGGGAGAATGTATAAAGAAAGACAAATTGATGATTAATCACCTATTTTAGGATTTCCTAAATCCAAGCCAATAAGGCGATATTGCTTATAATCAAGTACAATTAATTACAACTAATTGCAACTACTCCAAGGTAATAGAAATTACATTTATTGAATCAAGAATTTAGACTGATACTATAACTCTCTATTTCTCCAATTACACCAAATAATTAATGAACTTGCTAATTAGAATCATTTGACTTGAAATAAATCAATCTTAATTTTAATTATACTAAAATAATCAGCATAAATTTAACTATAATCGAATACCCATTTATATATTAAATATATATATAAAAGTATATATTTAATGTGTATACAACTTTTAATATATATATTTAAATATATCACTATCATTTAAATATAACTAATTTAACTCAACTAAATAATTTATTTAAAAAAATACATAAAATATATATATACATTATATATATATAAATAAATTATTATAAAGAAAATTATTTAAATATTAAAATAATGTATATATATATATACATATAATATATATATTATATATATATTATAATATATAATATATAATATATATATATTATAATATATAATATATATATATTATAATATATAATATATATATATTAATATATATATAATATTAAATTAATAATAAATAATAATAATAATAATAAATAGATTTCAAATTTTTATTTTAAAAAAAGAAATAAAGCACTTTCGTTGGGGCATGACCCCTCCCATATGGGAGAGGCTGGCTATCCACACAACCTCCCCCATATGGGGGGTGATGTGTGGGCAGTGCCACTGCCTGTAGGCAGCGATGCTGCTTCCACACAGCGCCTCCCAATGGGGGGTGCTGTGGGAGCAGCACCTCCCAATGGGCGCCATGGGGAGGAGGTGGGGGGGGGGAAACAGGGCTACGACCCTCCCCTCTCCACTCCACACGTTTTTAATATTAATTTTTTTGCTATGAATTTTTTTTAAAATAAAAACTTTCAAATGAAAGTAAAACAGGGCAGTCCCCTGTACAGGAAGAAATTTCATGTATAATTTTTTTTTTTTTTCCCAAAACAAACCAAACAAAATATATATTTATAAATTATATCAGAACCAAAATTTTTAGTTCATTTCCATTTCCAGTTATATTGTGCAAATGAGCAACAAAATTTTGCAATAAAATTAGTAAAATGACAATACAACAAATGGTTTAAATTTCAATTTGATATGAAGATTTTTGTTGGTTTTCTTTCAATTTATCCCATTGTTTGATTGTTGTTTTGGTTTTCTTTCCTAAATCTAACAACAGTTTGCAAGATTTGAAATCATTTTACATGGGTTTTTCCATTGAATCTAAATAGCATTTCCAGATTTAAACTCTTTCAAAATGAAACAAGAAAAAAAAAAAAAAAACAAAGAAGAACATGGTGTTTTCTCCCAAAGCTTGAAGACTTGACAATGGTGATTCCAAATCTTTTCTTCAAAATCCAAATCCAGCCACAACAAAAATCTCCACCAAAATCCAAAAATTCCAATATTATGGAATAGAAAATGCTCAAATAGAGCTTTCCCCAAATTTCGGTCAAACCCCTAAAATATCCCACCCACTAAATTTATTGAACATTTGGAGGATATTTCCATTTTTTAAATTTTAAAACAATTTTACTTTCAAAAATGATATTTCATGCATTTTTTCAAAATATCATTTAAAACCAAAAGAATTTCAAAGTTTGGAAGGAATTTATTTTATCCAAAATTTCTAAAAGTGAAATTTAAAACACATTTTTATTTTTATTTTAATTTAACTTTAAATATCCAACCTGATTTCGCCGATAAGGGCGTGGTTTAGTGGTCAAGTCGCTTGGTTGTAGTGATGGCCACCAGGGTTCAAACCTTTGCTGGGCCAAAGTGCTCGCAGGCCTTGTGCCTCCGCTGGGCCTTTGTGCTCGCGGGTTTGGTTGTTTCTTGTGGTTTGTTGTATCTGGTTCATAGCTCCGGTCAAAAAAGCGTTTACCCCTAATAATATGGGTGCATTGCACCTTTAAAAAAAATAAAAATATCCAACTTGATTTCCATTTTCATTCTAAATTTGAATCTTAATATACAATAATGCAAAAACAACTATTTCATTTAATTTATCACCAATAACCTAGTTAATCAAAAAAACAAAAAATGGTTTTATTAATTAAATCAAATTAATCAATGAAATAAATAACATTTCAACATTGTAACTAGATATGTTAAATCATCATTTTAACTATACCTGCCATTTAATAACCTTTAAAATATGAAATGAAATAATTAACTAAGGAGGAATGAACCAAATAAAAACCGTAAATCCCGACGACAACCCAATGACAAACTATGACTAGGGTGATGACTTGGCATGAAAAACCTAGCTACTATCTCCCAATCGATTACCGTTGGTCAATGGACATGCTCAAACCTATGAAATCAGGTGGAGTCGATGTCCTGTACCTGTCAACTTGCGAGCAAAGAGCATATCGAACTTGCAAATATATATATATATATAATAAAACACACCGCGAAGCATAAATCTCAAAATCGTAGGGCGCTTGCAAGCAAGTGATACAATCCCGTCCCCTTCACCAATATAGACTTTAAAACTGACGAGTCTAACAACAACAATATAATTAAAGCATAAGGCATTTTTAAATAAACATTGGATACGCTAATTCAAAACATGCCATAATAATAACATCTAAATAAAATACCATCACATCAAAATATAATGTTTACATCGCTTAACAGATAGTGGTCAAAAGTAACCAAGTATCAAAGTAAAAGTGCTAACAAAAATGAATCATACATAGAAAAACACTGATCGATCAAAAGAACAAAATGGAGGGGTGTTACATCCTCCCCCCTATGGTCAGGCTTACTCCTAGAAGCCTGCAAACAAAATAGGGATAGAACTCCCTCCAAACCAACTAAATCCTAACCTACTCAGAACCTCAATCTGCGAGGATCAACTCCTGAAGCCGAAGGATGAACTGTATCCAGATGCTCAGCCTGACGTATATCCACCATAGTAAAGGCCCTATGCAATCTACCTGCATCTCCTACTGTCCGCTCCAACGCCACTGGCCTCTGAGAAAACTTAGATGTGCCCCTGTTGGGACACATTCTAGCAATATGACCCTGATGGCCACATACAAAGCACCCAGTACCTCTACTGAATCCCTGAACACCTGGAGATACACTAGGTCATGGAAAATCACCTCCACTAAACGTTGATTGGGAACTCTGCACTGGTTGATCAAAGTTGAAGTGTTTCGCACACCTCCAATTCCCATCCCCCTGACTCTGCTAGAAACCCTTACGTTTCCCTTGCGATGCCTACTGCTACTGCCCACTCTGTGATGGTCCTTGCTGAGCTCTAGAAGGTGCACCTCCCTGAGACTGACCTCCTCTAGCACTAGAACCCACTTCTAAACTACTACCTATTTGAGCACCCATATGGCCTCCTAGAGCCAAATCCAAATTCTCCTCTACCAACCGTGCCTTCTGCACTGCCACCTCCATGGTCTTGGGTTCGAAAACCCTCACCCCTCCGCTAAGACGGGAATTAAGGCCCCTGAAAAAATGATGGACCAACATACTCTCATCATCACCTACCCCTGCATACTGCTTGAGCTCGTAAAAATGTCACTCATATTGATCAACGGATAGGGCCAACTGACACAAGGCATGAAACTCATCACCTCGACATTGATGCCAGTGCTCTGACAAGGAGCTTTGAACCGCTCTAAGAATATCTCCCAAGATATGGAGTTGATGTCTATGTGGAGCTTCTGCTCCAAGCAGCCTCCACCAAGTGGAAGCAAATCCTCACAGGTGCATGATAGTGCATCGCGCCTTGGTATTGCTACCATACGAATGCATCGCAAAACACCTATCCAGGTCTATAAGCCATGTCTCTGCGTCTAACCCAGTACTGGATCCATCATACAATGGTGGATGTGCCCTAAGCAAATCCATCATGTGTATCTCTGGATGAGGTGGAACTTCCCTCTCAATAGGGTTACCTTGAACCATAGGCTATCTCTGACCAAGGACTGCTAATGCCTCCTCTAAAGCTCTACATACAGCCTCAATCCCTAGAAGATTCTACTACTGAGCTATACCCACTGAAACATTATGTGATGCCTGGTGCTCTTCCTGATCAGGTATAATAGGAACCTCACGAGGAGAGTCATACTGACTCTCATCGCGACTGCCTACATGGCCATGACCACACCCTCTAACTTTTTTGTGTCTGGGAGGCATAGTCCTGCACAGACACATCAATGTATTAGGCAAAGTACACAACATAAAAAACCTACACAACTAAAAGCTTAATGGGTTCATCATAATCCCAGAGTACCCAGTGTTTAAACCTAGGCTCTGATACCATGTGTAACGCCCTGCCACGCAACCCTAGGGGAAGTTGCAATTAACAACACAAACGTAATATTTTTTTTTTATAAAGTACAAAAATCATGAAAGTTCCCTACACATTTCCAACCACCCCTAAGGTTACGAGACTAAGTTTACTTAAACCCAAACAAGAAACATGAATTAGAACATAACAATTAAAATACTTAACAATTTAAATGGTCATACATTTAATTATATAACCTATTAATTACACATTCATTCCATACGAGATTAAATTATGTCAAGGCATAAGAAATGCCACATATTCCCAATAATATAAATTAAAATATGATTACATCACTCATTCCCCGAATGAGGTAATTCCAATACACAAGGTTACAAATTACATCTTCCACCTCAATACAAAGAGGGGTAATAAATTACAATAATGACTGAAAGATTTAAAGCATGGAAGAACATGATCCCACGAGCTCTCCAACTAGATATCCCATCCACACGAACAAGAAGACGAACCAACGGATTAAGGTGCATGTTCCACCCAACCATGTGATACCCGAAGGCTCACCCCCTATGCTAGGAGATAGTAACAAGGAATTCCTATACAATACCATCCACCCCTAGACACAGGCTAACTCACATTGACACAACCAATCATATGAACCATACAACCATAAGGATAAAACAAGTACAACTCTAACATCAATGACGTAAGTCACACTACCTCCAGAAATAAAACAGATCGAGTATGATAAGAAGACCATACACATAAAACCAAATACCAACTGTTGTCATAGAAAGAGTGTCATCACACAGCTCATCATGGGATATCCTCTAGGAATCTTCCTAGGAACCGGCCCCCACTATGGGTTGTCCTGGTGGCCTCTACCGAATCCCAGCACCCATGCTCACTCATGCGGAATCAAATACCTCTCGTAAGGAAAAGATAGATGACCTTGCCATTCCAGGCCTTCTCATCTCATCCCAAGTCTATACAAGCCCTTGTGTCCATGAGCAAGGCTCAATTATCTTAATTAGTGTGAAATACTACCTAATATCTAAGTACATTGATTTAGTTTTCACTTGATTAAACCACCTCTGAAGGTTTCCCAGTTTACCTCTTTTGGCTCTGGCCCTTAAGAGAAGCCACTCTTCTACTTGACAACATACCAAACAAAACCAATCACCAAGAGAATCCCAAGTGCATACCAATACGATAAAACCACTCCAACTCTAGGAGGAACACATAAATAAAACTCACTCCAAACACTAGAGACAACAAAAGTCAAAACTCTCTCTAAATACTAGAGGCAACAAAGGTCAAAACCCTCTCCAAAAACTAGAGGCAACAAAGGTCAAAACCCTCTCCAAACATTGGAGGCAACAATACACATAATCCACTCCTTCCAAAGGAGGCACAAACAACATAAACCACTTTTAATCCAAGGAGACACCAACCATCCCCATTCATGAAAATAGGGTAAAACAACAGAACACGGCTATACACATCACCCAAAACAAACCCAAGGTTGACTAACACTTTACGAAACCCACAATATTAAAAGAAACCCAATCTAGAAGACTTCAGAACATTTACTCTATTTGCACATTGACACCAATGAGGGAGAATGCATAAAGAAAGACAAATTGATGATTAATCACCTATTTTAGGATTTCCTAAATTCAAGCCAACAAGGAGATATTGCTTATAATCAAGTAGAATTAATTACAACTAATTGCAACTACTCCAAGGTAATAGAAATTACATTTATTGAATCAGGAATTTAGACTTGTTGATGTGTTTTTTATGCACTTTTCAACACAGGCAGTACGTAGTTGCACTACCTCTCTTGAAAGACAATCTTCCACAATCAGATTGCAGAACACTATCCCAAGGTCTCTAATGTTAGGTCTTGATAGTGCTTAGATACCTCAGTAGTTTGATGTGATTTGCTGGAATCACAAGGCGGTCTTACACAGGAAATACGAAGTATGGACACAAAGCATGGAAGTTGTATTTTGAAATGGAGTTCTTAGGATGGAAAGCTGTCATGTGTTGGCTGTAGGTTCAAACAACAGTCTTGAACTCCATTTTGTTGTTTGATTTGGCTTTACAAGGTGCAATGAACCTTAACATAGGTCAATTATAAAAAAAGAAGAAAAGGCGAGGAAGGGGGAAAGTTCCTAAGTCTGCAACTAGCTATGAATAGTGACAATGGAGTTCCTGCAATGGACAGTTTCTCAAAACAATATCGCACTTAACCAGGGATTTCACAGTATCATGGAAATTGTGCTATCTTCTAAGGTCTGCAGATATTTCATCCCTCATTCACCATGTACATGCATGAATCAAAGATAAAGGTTTCAGAGCAGCTTTGAAATCAAGTCTAGGCTAACTTTACACAGCTATCTACCATCAGCAAATAGCAAAAAGTATGGACAAAGAAATCATCAACATGGCAGGAATTTCATAATCACCGAACAACATTTCTAAAATCTACCCAAAGAAAGAAGACAGCTAACTAAAGCAGCAGTAAAATCTAAGTCAAACATCTAACATTGGAGACTGAATGAAGTAATATGAGAGAAACCAAGAAAATACACCAAGTCAATGCCTTTTCCTTATAAATTTCTGTAGCATGTCTTTACAACAACTCAATTCATTTTGCAAATGAGAGGAGAGCCCTATTTATAGTTTTCCAAAAGCAAATAAATGGCCAAGATTCATTCTTATTGTGTGGCCAAGATTCATTACAAAATAGGGTTTCACCTACCCCCCAATAGATTACAATTTAAAATTATATTTTATTTTTTCCCTATTTCGTCTTCTTACTGATGGCACTGTAGCTCTTTTGTCATTTAGCGGATTGTTGTTTTTGCTGTAGCTACTCTTCAGAAAGCTCTTTATCTTTGGCGGGGCTGTTCTCTTGTTCCCCGGAAGCTACGTACTTGATGAACTTGAGGACGACCTCCTGGAGTTTTTCTATTTCGATGACTTCACATCGCAGCACCTGGTAGCTCCACTCCTTTGCATTTTCCTCCAGCCTTTTCCAATCTTCATCATATTTTGAGCCTTGGTCTCTGAACAACTCCGATTGGTTGAAGGCATGGGCAACAAAACTCAAGAATTCCGTTGTGATTTCACCTGCCATCCCGTCCTTCATCTTCTCCTAGAAGTATGGTTTTATCTTCTCCGGATCCATTTACACAGTGGGCATATCATAATCCGTCATTAGCTTAAGATATCGGGCACATTCTGCCCAGATTTCCTTGATCCACTCAATGTCTGGATCCACCCTGCTCAAGATTTGCTCCAACCTCTCCTTTCGGTTGTCGAAGTATCGGCACCATATATCGATCAGCCAGTGATATTCTTTCTTAAATGCGAGCTTCTTCTCCCATGTGGCTTCAGGAAGTTTAAGGATAGCTTCGATCCTTGGGAAGGTGGAGTCGTAGGTCGTGGGGAAGTTGGTGCAGAGTTTCTTTGTGCTCTCCAGAGATTGCATTAGGTCCAAGAACTTGTTGGTTGTTTGTACATCCCTGCTAATTCCCATGTTTCTTACGTATGAGACTTGTCGGAACCAGTCCTCGGTGGTCTTCTCCAAGTTCTTTCTTTTCTCCATTTTATCGATTTGCTCTTTGGAAAGCAAGTAAGGCGCAGCCGTGGATGTAGTGGGTAGGTCATCCACTGAGGACCATTGTTGTATGTAATCTGTCAAGGCTGCAACTTGTGCCATGAGCTCATTCTTCGAGATTTTATCCTGCTTTATCAGGTGCACCACTATAGCCATTGACTCCTCAAGGTGCTTGACTTTCTGCTCTCTGGTTGCAGTTCCCAAGTCAATGGTACAGATGCTATAACTTACCCCAGCCTGGCCAACCATGGGCATTGCAATTTGTGCCACTCAGGAGCTGGAAGCATCCATCATTACTTTGGATCGGACCTTGGGCTTCTTCTCCTTCTTCGTTGTGATTTGGGCTTGAGCCAAGATGGCCTCTAGCCTCGCCCTTGGGTCCTTCAACACAGGGGTCTTTCTTTTGATCTGCTTCTCTAACCATTCGGGCATAGCATATTTTACCTTGGGCGAATCATGGCCGCCTTTGCCCTTCTCGGTCAATGGCAAGATTTTTGCTTCTTTTTCCTTTTGGGGTCCTCTTTTCTCTTCGGCAGTGTCCTCCTCCTCTTCATCGGAGTCATGGATGAATACGAGGCATTTGACAGGTAGCCCGATGGATGGTTGTTGGATGGGGCTTTCTTCTCTTGCTGTTTCTTCTTCTTTCTTCTCCTTAATACCCTCAGCCTCGGGGCTTTTGACAACATGGGTCTCAGCTTCAGCCAAATCCTTTATCTGCTATCCTTCTGGTGGTTGCCCTTCTTCATCATGTGGTGACCCTTCTGCCTCTGTCCCAATGTGCTTCAGCTGTTGTGCCATTTCTTCTTCAAGGTCATCATCAAATGTCTGAATGATTACCTTAGCGTCAGAGCCGTCCTCCTCATCCCCACTCTCGGAAGAGCCTGTCTCCTCCTCCTCCTAAACCACCCTATTGATAGTTCGGTGTTCGTACTCTGGGTGCTCATGATACTCATCAACCTCCTCCTTGACAAACTTCGAGGCTTCCCATTGCCATTCTTCCAACTCCTTTGAGATTTGCATTGTGGCCTCCATAGTTGGTGGCCTTTTCGACGGTTGTGAAGGTTGAGCAGTTGCAAGGACTTGGGCAAGGGCTGCTTGGAGAGTTGGATCCATTAAGATCTGGGAGAGCTCAGGGGGGAGGTTCTGCATGTGTCTTGTAAGAGCCTCGGGCATAGTGGCAGTGGGAATAGGTGATGTTATTGTTGCTAGAGGGAGTCATGTGATTGGCAACATAGCAGCAGAGGAGGGGGGAGAAGTCATAGCGGAAGATGAGTCAATAACTATTATCGACTCGACCAGAGGCGAAGGGGCAAGATGGACAGAAATGTCCACTGCCGGCGGAGATGCAGCGACCATAGCCAGGGAGGTAGGCGGTGCAACAGGAGGGGTAGGGAGAGCCAAGGGAGGCTATAATTGACCCGCTCCTTCTGCTTCTTTCTCTTTGGTTGAAGGCTGTTCCGCAGCACTCCCTGCCAGTTTGAGTCTTTTGGGAGTCGAGCCTCCTGCTTCTTTCTTTGCAGAGGCCTTGGGGTCTGGAGACTGCGTGGTTTATGTTTCTTTTCTTTTCCTAAGCCTGGTGATGGGAGGAGACTTGGAGGTCCCGCCAGTTGACATGGTAGCAGCAACATCCTCCATGGCACTCGGCTCGCTTTTGAGCCCTTCATAAGTTAGGACCACTCCTTGCCGCTTCAAATGAGCCACCTGCCCATTGATCCACTCCTTGGTACGGGTCAAGATCAGCTAGGTTATGGTGTCCAGGTCATCGACCTCCTATTCATCCTAGTCAATCGATGGTATTGGCAGGTTGGCAACTACAGGGTACCTCAGATGCATGATTGTGGACTCATCCTCCTCGACTTGGTCCGGCATCGGAAATAGCTGCACCCTTCTTAGGAACTGCACAGTCATGCACATGTAGTGCCTTGCGCGCACTTCCTTGTCATCTTGGCAGTTGGGCCAGAAATCCTCAATGTGATGGAGATGGGCATATGCTAACCCCAGTGCTTTCCTGACATGGCGATGCAGGTCCATCCGTGGGCGAGCAATGTGTAGGTCGAAATGGTACTCCTTTAGCTCCTTCTTAGAGTTACCAGCACATTGTGACGTCTGCAGTCGGTACATGGCCTAGCCAAGGGTCATGGGATAGGAGATCGCCGCTATATGTTTGCTGCTAAAAATTTCCTGTAAGTGCTGGAGTTGCCAAGAAAGCTCTAGGAGGATGATTCGATCATTGGGATATCAGGGCAGCCTATTTGGCCTTTCGGTGAAGCCCTGGGCACCGATGAACATAAATTTTGGGTACTGGATGAAAAGAAAAGCATCTTGCTTTAGAAGCACACTGGCACTATGGGAGACCCTCCTCTCGAAGTCTCTGGAAATCAACCTAATGATGTGGCCAATGAAGGCATCATTAACCCTGCAGTAGTCTCTTTTGAAGTTGCGGTACTGGAGCTACGGATATTTATCAAAGGGTTTGAGTCCTCGCTTCTGCCCCTGATCAGGTGCCACAAACAATCCGTTGTACTGCCTTTGATTTGCTAGGGAATATACAAGGTAGGAGGTCATATAGAATTTGGAACTCTTTTTTACGTTAACAAACTACTCGTGGAAGCAGTTGTTTATGATTCCTCCCCAATAGAATGAAACATTTGTTTTGACGTGCTCGTTTCCACGCAGGATCTGCTCAATGAAGTACGCCATCCACTCCTGAAATTAGGCGGCCGTAGGAAGACCCATAACCCTGCTCAATATGGTCACCAGGTCGCAGTAATCCTCATGGAAATCGCTACGGAAGAGCTCCTAAGGAACCTTCACAGCACTGCCCCGTCTTTCCTTAAGCCAATGTAGGTTTATTGACTTCTTGCATCCTGTCAGATTATCATCCCACGCTGCCTGGCATTCCTCTAAGGTGGGGACCTCCATCTGTTGGAATGTAGGAATGTGAAGGTCTTGGTGATCCCCTCTAGTGACATATCAGCAAGAATGTTTCCCTCCTTATCAACAATTGTTCTTGTATTGATTTGGTAGGCTTCCCAACAAGCCATAACCAATTCGGGCGCTACGAGGGACGGAGGGAAATCGATAGCCTTAGCTATTCCACTCTGCCTTATCAATCTGACATTCTTTGTTGTCGGGTTGACCCTGACTCTCTGCGTGAATTCATTGATATCCACCTGGCCAATGTTGGTGTCTGTGATTTCCTTCCAGTCTGTTGTGACCTTTGAGTGGAGGGGCTTGCCCTGGAATTGATACTTCATTTGATCTTTGTCTTCCTTTCCTCGAGGGGTCCTTCCTGACTTCTTACACTTATCCTTCTCGGCGGATGCCCCTAAAGTTCCTACACTCAATTTCATATATTCTGCAAGCAAGGGAAAAGTTAGCACAATAAACCATAAAAAGCATTCACGTTAGTCGACATCTTGAAAACAATATTCATTTCAAATAATCAATCAAGCATATCATGAACCTTCATCTCTAGATGTTATGATCTTTTCATTAAGGACATTTAGACAATTCGGGCCCGGAGGGTTGGACTTCCCTGCCAGGAATGCTGTTGGGAAGGGAAAACACGATGGAAGGCTCCCTAAGACTTTCTTTGGTCACAAAATTCAATATTTCAAGAGGTTCATGATGAAGAAGAGAAAAATTCATCATGTGGGTCGAGGTTAGATTCCAGACTTGGGATCGTTTGGATCGATTTAAGGGAGCTCGGAAGTCCCAGGCCGGAAAGCTGTTGGGAGATAGTAGTTTGGAGCGGCAGATACCAGACGGAAATCCGAATAGGGAACTCCAGGGTCCGGGGCCCAGAGGGCCAAAGGGCGGCTGACGATTTTCATTTCATTTTCGAGGGCTTGGGCTGGTGACACCAGGATGGTGTTTGAGCTTCGTCATTTGGGACGGCAAACGTTGGACGAAAGTCCAGGAGGGGAAGTCCATCAATAAGAACCCGGCAGCATGGTTTTGTGTTTTAAGTTTGGCGGCAATCGACAGGGCAGAGTCCGGAGGCCGGGATGCTGGGCGACATTTTCTTATTTGCAACGGCAATCGAGGATGGGAGTCCCGGGCCATGGAACCTGGCAAGTAGAAGGCCGCTCAGAGCACATTTGCCACCAGTGGCAAACAAGAGCTCGGGGCCCGGCGAGCGGACGGATGGGGAAAAATCTCCCCGAGGGCGGGAGAAAGAAGGAAATCCGGGAACGGACCTCCGGACACCGGGGCCCGAGAGGTCGGAGGACGCTGACCCGAGAAAACAAGCCAACAGCAGGCCAGAGGGGCGGGGCCCAGAGCATGGGGGCATTAAAAGGTTCACCGTGAGGTCGGCAGAAAAGGAGGGAAGGACACCCGGCGCCTGGAGCCCGAAGATTGAAAGGATGTTGCAAGTTAAATCGCCGGAGGTCAAGAGTGGATGGGAAGGCAGAGCCCGTAGGTTGGGACGCTGGATGAATTTTGCCATTGACGACGGCGAAACAGACTGGGAACCTTGGAGGTGGAACCACGGGTTCCCGGGCTCGAGAGGCCCGGCGGACGCACTTCTCAATTTTGAGGCTTCCTCGGCGAGGTGAAGATCGGGATCCGGCAACCGAGAGGCAGGGTGGTTTTTGCAGTTTCAAATGACAGAATGAGAGCGAAACTCTGGAAGGAGAAGTCTGATGGGATGGGCTCGAAAGGAAGAATCGCTGCTGGCAGGATTGTTCGAAGGTTGATAATCAGACGGCAAAGGCGGGTCTCGGGCCCAAGGAGGACATTTTCCCTACGCAAAGAACAGCCGCAGTAGGGAGAAACTCCAGATCAACGGGGAGGGCTTCCTAGAGGTTTTCTCGATTTTCTAACATGTGGGTTTGGTGCGCAATTTTATGTTTTACCACCTTATGCCCTCTTAATGATTGTTCATTCATTTAAATATCTCGAAATCACGAAATGAAGCTCGGGAAGGGAAAACAGATGGCCTACCTCAAACTTGCCAAGCGGGGAGATGTGGGATCCACCTACGGTCGACGAAGTGACGCTAAGGGAGACGATCGTGATGATGCCGAAGATGGTGGGCTCAAAATAGCAGTTTGTCTAATTCGCTACAATCCTGTGAGATGAAAATGACCACCCGGAGTGGGTATTTTATACCCCTAACCACCATGAATGCGCGCATTTAATGCAGGTACGGTAAGGAAAAAAGTTGCTGGATTCGAAAAGGTCGGCAATGGCGGCAAGAAAGCCGGGACCCGACGGCCGGGGAGATGCAAGACGATGGCCGCTTCAAGTTTTCAGTCGGTCGAACAGCGGTGGTGGGAAGCGGTTCAGGGCCCGGAGGGCGGAGCGCCTCCAGAGATCTGCCGCCAGGGACAGCGGAATCGTCATGGAATTCTGTACATGAAATTCTGGAAGGTCGGGCCCAGAACGCCTGACGGCAGTCAGGGGCATTCAAAGAGTTCGACCAGTGAAAAGGTTGGCGGGACCCGGGGGGCGGGACGTCGCGGGAAGTCCGCCATCGCGGACAGCGAAACACAAACGGAAGCTCGGAGGCAGAACTCGAGGATCTGGGTCCTGGAGGGCGGGACGCTACAGGGAAATTTCAACAAGTTTTGTAGACGGCGGACGGGGATTCAGACCTTGAGGTCCAAAAGGATGCCCCGCGGACGCCGCCGGGAATGGTAGTTCCAGCAGGGAAACCTGGAAAGAGAATCTCGAACGGTCGGGCCCGGCAGGGCCCGGGGCCGTTGGTAGGACCAAACTGCCAGAGGAACTCCACGAGGCGCCGGAACGCAGCAAAATTGAAAGAGGAAGGAATGGTCGATTTATGATGGGACTTTGAAGCAACATTGACCATCTGAGACATCAAAAATGGAGGCACACAAAATGAGGCAGCAACAAAAATGACCCGACAAGGCGAAAGAAAAAAGGGTCCCCATTCCGAATGGGGCGTGTGTGGTAAGGGCACAACAAATGGTGACTCCACTGGGGAACGCTCCTGAGCATTCTATGGATAAATATTCATTTAAGACCTAGAATCTCTGGTTTTGCAGACCAGGAGTGGCTTCCAAAGATGAATCTGGGAGAATGAAATCCTTAATTGGGTCAGCTTATAGGACATCTCAGAAGTGTGTGTGTAGTGAGTTCATTCCTTTCCTCAGGATAGTGACCAGGGTTACCAATTCAACCAAGGGAGCTATATAAATCGTCTAACATCAAAAGTAACCTAGGCATTGCTTCATTGCTAGTCAGACGTCTATAGCCCCGACGAAGTTGTCGCTACAATCTCACGGATATTGGTCTACTGCCAGCCGGGTGTCCATAGCCCTGGTAGAGTTATCCGAACACCCATATGGTCATTTATTTCCTTTTTTCAGAATTCTTTTGTTCGTTTTCTCTGACATTTCACTTCTTTTTGATCATTTAGTTCGACCGGGTAAGCATTGAAGCCTACAATGGGTTTGAGACTGCAGTGGTCACTGGACTTGATATTTTTCACTCACTAATAAGTCATAACAGCCATAGCACAGTCCTTTATAAATAATTATTATGTGTTTTGTGCGAGATCTGAGATGTGTCTAAGAAGATCCAGCCAAGGGTCAAGTTCTGAGCAGAGTTCAAACAAGGAAATTATTCACGGGAAGCTTCAAAAGACTGATAATCGAGAGTGAATGTTTAGCCAAAGAACACAAAGAACGGACAACAAAGTGAACCGCTTGTCGAGCAAGCACAGCCACCGTAAAGGCGCGGGAAACAACTTTGGAAACAAAACTGTCAGGAGGGAGAAAACAAAAGAGCAACGCAAACAAAACACAAGCAAGCCAGAAAGCAAACTATCCTAACCTATGTACAAGTATTTACAATGAAGAGCTCGAACGAGCTCAAGCCTGGAAGTAATGCTTCAGGTGTTGCCCGTTGATTGGCAATGGGACGTTCTCACCAGTTAAGGTCTTTAAGTGGAAGGCATTATTTCCCAAAATATCAGCTATTTGAAAGGGGCCAAGCCAAAGCTTGTCAAATTTGTTGTGTCCCCCTTTCTTCTCATGGGCCTTGTCCCAATATAGGACTTGATCTGCAATTCTAAAGTCCTTGATCTTGGCTCGACGGTTGAACCACTTTTTAATTACGCCTTGATGTTTGGCAAAATTTTCTATTGCACAGTCTCAAACTTCCTCTAAATGCAAGAGCTTAGCTAACCGAGCTTCCCTACGATCTCCTCCCTCATAAAAATCATTGATGAACTCAAGAGTAGGAATCTTCAGATGGATGGGGAATATAGGTTCTAGGCCATAAACAAGGTGGAACGGGGAATCGTCAAGGGCAGCCTTGTGGCGAGTGCAATCAGCCCAAAGGGCGAAACGGAGCAGGGTATGCCAGTCCTTGGGATTCCTATCTAGCAACTTTTTGATCACAGTAATCAAGTTTTTATTCATGGACTCGGCAAGGCCGTTGCCCTGAGGGTAGTAATTAGATGAGAATTTAAGAGAAATTCCATAGTCAAATGCCCAACTAGCAAATTTCATTGAAGGAAATACAGGTCCATTATCACATACCAAAGCTAAGGACAACCAAAGCGATTTAAAATGAAATTTCCAGGAAATTAGTAACTACTTCAGTTGTGCATTGTTTACATACTATTGCTTCTGTCCACCTAGTACAGTAATCAGTAGCGGTAATGATGTAACTGTGTCCCGCAGATGATCGAGGGCTTACCAGACCGATGAAGTCGAGACCCCATTGTGCAAATGGCCTTACCTCCAGCACAAGCTGCAATGGGACAACAACATTCTTCTCCCTAGTGGCAGCGGTTTGGCACGTGTGACATGAACGAACATGGCAATGGGCATCCTTGAAGACAGTCAGCCAATAATACCCCGCTCTCAATATCTGGTGCACAGTGGAAGAACCTGAACCATGGTCCGTGCCAAATTTGTTGTGAAACTCTTTCAAGACTCGATCTGCTTCTTCCTTGCCAAGGCATCTCAAATAAATGCCTTCATAATTCTTCTTGTAGAGAATGGAACCTTGTAGCATGTAGCCATTAATTTTTAATCTCAGGGCCTGCTTTTGGACTCCTTGCAGGTGCGGTGGGCATTTATGGTTCAACAAATAGTAGATAACATTCTGGCACCATTCTCCGGGGGAAACATCATCAAGTTGGTACTGCTGCACAGTGAGTTCAGGTCTAGCTTCTACTGCTGTTTCAACAATTGTGCGGGTGAGTGCCTGCCCTCGCACTAGCTTCATCGGTTGGATCTCCATGTCATACTCTTGGAGCAGGGTGACCCACTTAGCTTTTTGTTCGCCCAATTCATTTTGCATGAGTAGTGTTTTTACTGTTGGGTTGGGGACAATGGCAAACACCTTATTGCGTAGGATGTAGTGTCTAAATTTCTTCACTCCTCTGACGAGAGCATACGCCTGCTTTTCAATGTTGTGATATCATAATTTAGCATCCTTGAGGGGAGCACTCATAAAGGTGATCGGATGCTCATTCCCTTCATTGTCCTTCTGGGTTAACATGTTGGCACAGGAATGCTCTAAAGCAAATGAGTAGATGTAGAAAGGCTTCAGATAATCTGGGCTGACTAACACAGGCGCCTCAGCGATGGCCCGTTTGATTTCTTCAAAAGATTGTTTGGCATCGGGCATCCATTCAACTTTGGTGTCTTGTTTCAGCATGGCATTGAGAGGTTTAATGATTTCCATGAAACCTATGATGAATTTTCGGACAAAGTTGATCTTTCCAAAGAAAGATTTTAATTCTTTCTTGCTGCTTGGGGGCTGAATTTTGAGTAAGGACTCGATACGTTCGGGGTCTATGAAGATTCTCTATTCTGAGATGATATGCCCGAGCAATCTGCCTTCAGTCACTCTGAAAATGCACTTCTTGGGGTTAAGGGAAACCCCAAACTCCCTACATCTCTGGAATACTTTGCATAAATCAAAGCTGTGGTCACCCCGCCTTTTAGAAAATACGGTCAAATCATCCATGTAGATGATTATGCACTTGCCAATTAGGTCCTTGAAGGCGATATCCATGGTGTGTTGGAAAGTGGCGCCGGCGTTGATGAGACCAAAAGGCATCCTCCTGTATGCGAACGTCCCCCACTTAGTGGTGAACGCTGTCTTGTGAGGATCCTCATACTGTACCATTACCTAGTTATACCCGGAGTATCCATCAAGGAAAGACATCATTTGGGAGCCGTTGACAATCTGCAGAACCTCATCCAATGAAGGTACTGGATAGTTGTCTTTCTCAGAGGCGCGGTTGAGATTGTGGAAATCTACACACAATCTAATCTCTCCATTCTTTTTTCTGACCGGGACTAAGTTGGCCATCCATGTGGAATGCCTAACTAGAAAAATAATTCTTGCTGAGAGCAACTTTTGTACCTTTTTGTAAACGACAGGTTCCAGTAAGGCATTGATGGGGCGTTGCCGCTGGCGGAATGGCCTCATTTCTGTCTTGAGAGGGATGGTGTGTGTAATGACAAAAGTGTCATATGTTTTTAAATCTTTGTAGCTCCATGCTACCACATCATAGTACCTTTGTAATGCATCTGTGATTCCCCTCTTTTCCTCTGGCATGCACACTTTGCCGATAAAAATATTCCTGATCTCCTCAGCTGCTCCAAGGTTGTGAGCATCGCACTGGTTGCTTATGGCCTCCTTTTTTGTTTGCTGATTCTGATCTCTGATCTGGTCCAAGTCAAATATGCGTTCCAACTGAACCATACCCCTAGGGATCGTATTGGTTTTGAGGTTAATAACCCCCTCTATGTCCAGTTCGACTTCCTATGGATTGACTTCATCAATTATTTGAGCTGCGTAGACATCAGAACTTGTGATGAATTGAAGGATATGCTTGTCATCATTGAAGACTTGCAAGTGGATAACATTATCCAGGACCGATGGCGTGGATGTTAGCTCAACAATGAATTTCTTGAGCCTAGACAGAGAGAGGGGTTGTAAAGTGCTGGCGGCTTGCGCCAAGGCATCAACTGTACAATTCTGAGCACGAGGGATCAATTGTATATTGAATGCATCTAAGCCCTCCAAGAGATCCTAGACCCTATGCCTATAGTTTGTAAGTCTCCGATCATGAAAGGAATACAACTTCCTGACTTGCTTGACCACGAGCTCAGAATCCCCGAAAACTTGCAGCATTTTTATATTTTTCTTCAAGGCCATGAGAAGGCCAAGGACTAAGGCCTCGTATTCTGCTACGTTGTTGGTGCAATAGAACTGCAATCTATGAGCAGCGAGAAATGTCTTACCCGTTGGGCTGATGAGTTCGAACCCAACTCCGGCTCCTTGCCTGGACTTGGATCCATCAAATCGGAGCGTCCAACATGTGGAGGGTTCCTTATCTTTGGGTTTGATTGAGCTTTTGTTCCCTTTCTGTTGGACGGCTAGCCCTGTGACCTTAGGGGAATGTTCTGGTTCGATGCATTGATCGACAGGTGGTTCTGCTGGTGCCTCCTTTGGCATTTCTATCTGAGGAGCAACTATTTTTGTAACATGTGCAACTGCTACTTGACACAAGCAACAATCAAACTCAGAGTGTGCAGCATTGTGAACCCTGCACCAGTTCGGCAACAGGAGATCCTGTAAATTCATTCGGGCCCCTAGGTTGAGCTGATCCCTTGCGCACCTTTCAATGAATTCCTGGAAGCCAGTGAGTAGTCCCCAGTCGTCATCCTTATCAGGCCCCTCATCCGCTTCTATCAATGTTTCTTGTCTGGGGGAATTCGTGTAGACTCGGTTGAAGGACTACACAACACCAACAACACTTCATCTACACATTCTTCCTAAAACCCAACCTCATTTTGGTTGGTAAAAGGGCGATAATTCCCCAAGTCAGTCTTGGCGAACAGCACCTCATTGATATTATTGTACTCCGTGATCATGTACTTCATACGGGGTTCACGATCGATACAGATTTGATTTGGCAGCTCCTTCCATGGTAGCCACATGTGAGAAAGGTCTGTGGCAGTATATCCATTTAGTGCCTTGGTAAATTCCCTTCCCAAGATGATTCCATATGCATCGGGAATGTCAGCCACTTGAATATCGATGACCTGTTGTATCCACGGGTCTATAACAACCTGCATCGGGATACGGTTTATTTCTCCCACAATATTGATTTCTGTTTTGTCCAGCTGGGTCACCTTTCTCTTTGAAGGCATGGGGGTGATGCCAAGAGCCTTGCAAATGACCAAGGGCATGACGTTGGCAGACGCTCTTGAATCACGCAGGCAGTTGTGTAGGTTCTTCCCAAAAGACCCTAATGGTGGTCAGGAAAGGGGGAGTTTCCAGTCTTCCTTGGAGGATGCCCATAGGCGTGTCCATATGAGCTATCTAACTTTTGTTCTTATCACTACCCATATCCCTGGTTTTCCTAAATAGTTGGTCTTTGGAAAGCTGCCTATTAGCCATTTCCAGCTCCTTTTCAATTTGTTTACTTGCCGACTAATTCACGGGAACATCCTTCTTTTTCCCGGTATTGTCCTATATCTCTGGTTCTTTCCTAGGCTCTTCAAAGGTCAACCTCTTAGTTGGGGTTTCTTGTGTTCTATTAGAGGATGGAGTCCCATTAAAAACCCTAAAGAAGGCATGCCTTATAGCAGGGACTTTGAGTAATTCGAAGGCTGACAAACTGATTTTTACCTTCTTGAACTCTTCTGCCACATATTCACCCATTTGTTCAATTTTTGAACCAAAAGCTTGGCCTATGGCAGAACTAGGAGGTTGGACCTTCGTTTGACTAGACGGATTTTGGGATTGGCCCTGAGGCTGATTTTGTGACTGATTTTGAGATCCGTTCTTGTTGAGGTATTGGGTAGGTATGTGAGGAAGCTCAAGGTTATTGCTGGCATTTGGATTAGGCGGAGTGGCGAAATTGTTTGGTGGGGTAGAAGTTGTAAAGGGTCCACCCGCCTGTCTATTCCTAAGGAAATAAGGAGTTGACCTTTGATAGAACATGTGGACCTCATCTACAAATGGTTCTTCTTCATCTGCTAGACCATTATCTACTGAATCAAAGAGCTGAGCCAAGGTTTGTTTATTACTTACCTCTTGCGCTTCCTCACACTCAATCAGAGCAGGCTCGACTTTGGGCTCATTGCTGTCACCTCGCGGGAACGGCGCTTGATTGACCACGAGACAAGAGGAATCATATGGCTCGGATGGAACGATGTCCCTGCAACCGACATTGTCGACTGCGTTTTGCACCTCCACCTGGAAGATTTCAGCAGTTGTTTGGAACTCGAGACAATCCAACTCGGAGTGCCTGCTGGTTTTGTGAATTCGACACCATCTAGACAAGGCTGCATCGGCAAGGTATACACCATTGGAAATTTTTTCATTGCTTGCTGGTTGATCGAAAGGCGTAGGGACACCACCATTATTAGGCCTAGTGTTCCACGTGTGATTCTACCTCTGAGAGGGTCTCCTTTCTGCATTTTGATTGGAATTTTTCCCCCTATCATAGTTATGCTTGGAGGAAGTGTCTACTTCTCGATTATCTCTGTTGTCCCTATTGTCTCAGTTGTCCCTGTTAAGATTGGCCTAGAAATTGTGTTGGGAGGCCTGCAACTAGTTACTCTAGTTCTTTAGGTGCGTCATTTTTGTGGACATTTTCTTTATCATCTCAGTCAGTTCCTCTAACTTGTATTTCTCAGTCACGCTTCAAGGTGACGGTGCCAGATTTTGGAGGAAAGTGGGCGGAGCCGCTGGTTGATTCTGATAGGCTAGAGGAAACTCTGGTCCCAATAGGTACAATGGCGCCTGGGGCTGTTGGGGATATGCCTGCTGTTGTGGAGTAGCCTGGGAATAGTTATACTGCTGCTAAGGCTACAAATAGGAAGGCACGGGAGGCGCATAATTTAGTGGCTATCTTGGATGTGGTACCATAGGCAATTGACGTACTTGGTTCATAAGAGGGGTTTGGTGAGAAAACGCCTAATTAAGCCCTTGAATCTACATTGGGTGGGCTACCGGCCCCAAAGATGGTAGCGGGCTAGAAATATTCCGCCCCAAGTCCGTACTGGCAACAATGGCTTCCACATAGGCAGTCACCAAGGTGGTGAGCAGTGGGCACATCCTTTTCACCAAGGCCGACGTGAAGTTGTCCAGCGCCGCATAATAGACTGAGAGAGTTGCCACATCATTATGGAGGTACGGGTCCTGAAGTCTTGTGTAGGCCTGGTGGAAGTGGTCATTGAAGGAGCCAATAGGTTCGTTGACTTCCCTCCTAACAGACATGAACTGTTGGTAAAGCTCCGAAGGGCTGACAAGGATCTTGTATTTCTGCAAGAAGACATTCTTCATCAGATTCCATGAGGTGATGGATCCTCTCGGTAGATTGATGTACCAATAGAAGGCTTCCTCCCCCAACGAATGCAGAAAGAGGTGGCATGCAACGTCCTCATAGTCAACTTGCATTTCGGTGATCATTGTCTTGAATATCTTTTTATGCTCCTCAGCTATTCTTTGTAGGTCGCGCGGATGAAACTTCAAACAAAAGCCTTCCGGATTCTTGGGCATATCATTATAGGCAGTGAAGTGTATCGGTGAAGGGTTATGTGCTAACCAAGCCATGGAGGGTGGCAGAGGCGGTGTATGCTGTTGGAAAATGGGGATTTGGGGCTATATCTGCAATACAACAGCAATCTGGGATTGCACTTGAGCTGCGACTGACTGGACTGTGCCTTGGGCTGGAAGGGTTGGGAGAGGAGCAATCCCCTAGCTGCCGGAGACAGGAGGTGCAAATGCAGTTTGAGATGGGTGGGTGGAAGACGAAGGCTAGCCAAATGAAGGTGAGGGTGGAATGGAGGCAGATGGAATGGAGGAAGAGGAAGAGGCAACGCTACTTCCCTGAGCTTGCTTTGCCCTCGTAGGAGGCTACAATTCTTCAAATTCTCCCTTGTTTGGTGTTGACCGTAGAATTTGTTGAAATATTTTTGGGGAGAATGATCTAATTCGATCCAGCTTCACTTTTAACCCTTAACTTGATATTTCCGCCGTGGCCCTCCTTCTAGCACCAGTTCTGTTGATGTGTTTTTTATGCACTTTTCAACACAAGCAGTACGTAGGTGCACTACCTCTCTTGAAAGACAATCTTTCATAATCAGATTGTAGAACACTATCCCAAGGTCTCTAATGTCAGGTCTTGACAATGTTTAGATACCTCAGTAGTTTGATGTGATTTTTTGGAATCACAAGGCGGTCTTACACAGGAAATACGAAGCATGGACACAAAGCATGGAAGTTTGATTTTGAAATGGAGTTCTTAGGATGGAAAGCTGTCATGTGTTGGCTGTAGGTTCAAATAGCAGTCTTGAACTCCATTTTGTTGTTGGATTTGGCTTTCCAAGGTGCAATGAACCTTAACATAGGTCAGTTATAAAAAAAAGAAGAAAAGGAAAGCAAGGGAGAAAGTTCCTAAGTCTGCAACTAACTATGAATAGTGATAATGGAGTTCCTGCAATGGACAGTTTCTCAAAACAATATCCCACTTAACCCAGGATTTCACAGTATCATGGAAATTGTGCTATCTTTTAAGGTCTGCAAATATTTCATCCCTCATTCACCATGTACATGCATGAATCAAAAATAAAGGTTTCAGAGCAGCTTTGAAATCAAGTCCAGGCTAACTTTGCACAGCTATCTACCATCAGCAAACAACAAAAAGTATGGACAAAGAAATCATCAACATGGCAGGAATTTCATAATCACCGAACAACATTTCTAAAATCTACCCAAAGAAAGAAGACAGCTAACTAAAGCAGCAGTAAAATCTAAGTCAAACATCTAATATTGGAGACTGAATGAAGTAATATGAGAGAAACCAAGAAAATACACCAAGTCAATGCCTTTTCCTTATAAATTTCTGCAGCATGTCTTTACAACAATTCAACTGTCTTTGCAAATGAGAGGAGAGCACAATTTATAGTTTTCCAAAAGTCAAATGAATGGCCAAGATTCATTCTTATTGTGTGGCCAAGATTCATTACAAAATAGGGTTTCACCTACCCCCCAATAGATTACAATTTAAAATTACATTTTGTCTTTTCCCTATTTCGTCTTCTTGCTGATGGCACTGTAGCTCTTTTGTCATTTAGCAGATTAATATTTTTGTTGTAGCTACTCTTCAGAAAGCTCTTTATCTTTGGCGGGGTTGTCCTCTTGTTCCCCAGAAGCTGCGTACTCGATGAACTTGAGGACGACCTCCTAGAGTTTGTCTATTTCGATGAGTTTGCATCGCAGCACCTGGTAGCTCTACTCCTTTGCATTTTCCTCCAGTCTTTTCCATTCTTCATCATATTTTGAGCCTTGGTCTCTGAACAACTTCGATTGGTCGAAGGCACGGGTAGCAAAACTCAGGAATTCTGTTGTGATTTCACCTGCCATCCCGTCCTTCATCTTCTCCTGGAAGTAGGGTTTTATCTTCTCCGGATCCATTTGCACAGTGGGCATATCATATTCCGTCATTAGCTTAAGGTATCGGGCACATTCCACCTAGATTTCCTTGATCCACTCAATGTCCGGATCCACCCTGCTCAAGATTTGCTCCAACCTCTCCTTCTGGTTGTCGAAGTCTTGGCGCCATATATCCATCAGCTAGTGATCTTCTTTCTAAAATGCGATCTTCTTCTCCCATGTGGCTTCAGGCAGTTGAAGGATAGCTTCGATCCTTGGGAAGGTGGACTTGTAGGTCGCAGGGAAGTTGGTGCAGAGTTTCTTTGTGCTCTCAAGAGACTGCATTAGGTCCAAGAACTTGTTGGCTGTTCATACAGCCCTGCTAATTCCCATGTTTCCGATGTATGAGACTTGTCGGAACCAATCCTCGGTGGTCTTCTCCAAGTTCTTTTTTTTCTCCATTTTATCGATTTTCTCTTTGGAAAGCAACTGAGGCACAGCCGTGGATGTAGTGGGCAGGTCGTCCACTGAGGACCATTGCTCTATGTAATCCGTTAAGGCTTCAACCTATGCCTTGAGCTCACACTTCAAGATTTTATCCTGCTTTATCAGGTGCACCATTGTAGCCACTGACTCCTCAAGGTGCTCAACTTTCTGCTCTCTGGTTGTAGTTCCCAAGTCAATGGTAGAGATGCTATAACTTACCCTAGCCTAGCCAACTGTGGGCATTGCAATTTGTGCCGCTTGGGAGCCAGAAGCATCCATCATTACTTTGGATCAGACCTTGGGCTTCTTCTCCTTCTTCATTGTGATTTGGGCTCGAGCTAAGATGGCCTCTAGCCTCACCCTTGGGTCCTTCAGCATAGGGGTCTTTCCTTCGATCTGCTTCTCTAACCATTAAGGCATAGTAGATTTCCCCTTGGGCGAATCATGGCCGCCTTTGCCCTTCTCTGTCAATGGCAAGATTTCCACTTCTTTTTCCGTTTGGGGTTCTCCTTTCTCTTTGGCAGTGTCCTCCTCCTCTTCATCGGAGTCATGGATGAATACGAGGCATTTGACATGCAGCGCGGTGGATGGTTGCTGGGTGGGGCTTTCTTCTCTTGCTATTTCTTCTTCTTTCTTCTCCTCAATACCCTCAGCCTTGGGGCTTTTGATAGCATGGGTCTCAACTTCAATCAAATCCTTTATCTGCTGTCCTTCTGGTGGTTGCCCTTCTTCATCATGTGGTGACCCTTCTACCTCTGTCCCAATGTCCTTCAGCTGCGGTGCCATTTCTTCTTCAAAGTCATCATCAAATGTCTAAATGATTACCTTAGCGTAAGAGTCGTCCTCCTCATCCCACTCTCGGAAGAGCCTGTCTCCTCCTCATAAACCACCCTGTCGATAGTTCAGTGTTCATACTCTGGGTGCTCATGATACTCATCAGCCTCCTCCTCGACAGACTTTGAGGCTTCCTGCTCCCGTTCTTCCAACTCCTTTGAGATTTGCATTGTGGCCTCCATAGTTGGTGGCCTTGTTGGCGGTTGTGAAGGTTGAACAGTTGCAAGGACTTGGGAAAGGGCTGCTTGGAGAGTTGGATCCATTAAGATCTGGGAGAGCTCAGGGGGAAGGTTCTGCATGTGTCTTATAAGAGCCTTAGGCATAGTGGCAACGGGAATAGGTGATGTTATTGTTGCTAGAGGGAGTGATGTGATTGGCGACATAGCAGTAGAGGAGGGGGGAGAAGTCATAGCTGAAGATGAGTCAATAACTATTACCGACTCGGCCGGAGGTGAAGGGGAAAGATGGATAGAAATATCCACTATTGGTGGAGATGCAGCGACCATAGCCAGGGAGGTGGGTGGTGCAATAGGAGGGGCAGGGAGAACCAAGGGAGGCTGCAATTGACCCGCTCCTTCTGCTTCTTTCTCTTTGGTTGAAGGTTGTTCCGTAGCACTCCCTGCCAATTTGAGTCTTTTGGGAGGCAAGCCTCCTGCTTCTTTCTTTGCAGAGGCCTTGGGGTCTAGAGACTGCGCGGTTTCTGTTTCTTTTCTTTTCCTGAGCCTGGTGATGGGAGGAGACTTGGAGGTCCCACGAGTTGACGTGGTAGCAACAACATCCTCCATGGCACTCGACTTGCTTTTGAGCCCTTCATAAGTCAGGACCACTCCTTGCCGCTTCAAATGAGCCACCTGCCCATCGATCCACTCCTTGGTACGGGTCAAGATAGGCTTGGTTATGGTGTCCAGGTCATCGACCTCCTGTTCATCCCAGTCAATCGATGGTATTGGCAGGTTGGCAACCGCATGGTACCTCAGATGCATGATTGTGGACTCGTCCTCCTCGACTTGGTCCGGCACCAGAAATAGCTGCACCCTTCTTAGGAATTGCACAGTCATGCACATGTAGTGCCTTGTGCGCACTTCCTTGTCATCTTGGTAGTCAGACTAGAAATCCTCAATGTGATGGAGATGGGCTTATGCTGACCCCAACACTTTCCTTACGTGGCCATGCGGGTCCATCCGCGGGCGAGCAGTGTGTAGGTCAAAATGGTAATCCTTTAGCTCCTTCTCAGAGTTATCAGCACATTGTGACATCTGCAGTCAGTACATGCCCTGGCCAAGGGTCATGGGATAGGAGATCCCCGCTATATGTTTGCTGCTAAAAATTTCCTGTAAGTGCTAGAGTTACCGAGAAAGCTCCAGGAGGATGATTCGATCATTGGGATATCGGGGCAGCCTATTTGGCCTTTTAGTGAAGCCCTAGGCACAGATATACGTAAACTTTGGGTACTGGATGAAAATAAAAGTATATTGCTTTAGAAGCACCCTGGCACTATGGGAGACCCTCCTCTCGAAGTCTCCGGCAATCAACCTGATGATATGGCCAATGAAGGCGTCATTAACCCTGCAGTAGTCTCTTTTCAAGTTGCGGTACTGGAGCTGCGTATATTTATCAAAGGGTTTGAGTCCTCACTTCTGCCCCTGATCGGGTGCCACAAACAACCCGTTGTACTACCTTTGATCTGCCAGGGAATATATAAGGTAGGAGGTCATATAGAATTTGGAACTCTTTTTTACGTTAACAAACTGCTTGTGGAAGTAGTTGCTTATGATTCCTCCCCTATAGAACGAAACCTTTGTTGTGACGTCCTCGTTTCCACGTAGGATCTGCTCAATGAAGTACACCATCCACTCCTAAAAGTAGGCGGCCGTATGAAGACCCATAACCCTACTCAACACGGTTACCAGGTCGTGATAATCCTCATGGAAATCGCTACGGAAGAGCTCCTGAGGAACCTTCACAGCGCTGCCCCGTCTTTCCTTAAGCCAATGTAGGTTTATTGACTTCTTGCATCCTGTCGGATTATCATCCCACACTGCCTGACATTCCTCAAAGGTGGGGAACTCCATCTGTTGGAATGTGGGAATGTGGAAGGTCTTGGTGATCCCCTCTGGCGACATGACAGCAAGAATGTTTCCCTCCTTATCAACAATTGTTCTTGTATCGGTTTTGTAGGCCTCCCGACAAGCCATAACCAATTCAGGCGCTACGAGGGACGGAGGGAAACTGGTAGCCTTCGCTATTCCACTCTGCCTTATCAATCTGGCATTCTTTGTTGTCGGGTTGACCCTGACTATCTGCGTGAATTCATCAATATCCACCTGGCCAAAGTTGGTTATCAGTTGCGACACTACGTACTAGGTCAACCTAATGGGCTCTAGATTACCCAGAGCGCCCAGTGTTTGTAACCTTGGCTCTGATACCAATCTGTAATGCCCCGTCTAAATAACCTAAGAATGTTGCAAAAGTGATATAAAAGTGTAATAAATTTTTTTTAAAGTATTAATACTATGTTAATTAGTTGCATACATTCTTAGTTTAAATGACGTTACACTACTTTGAGTTTTCCTTAAGCGACTAAGTATTTCACATTGCTCCCAATTAAATCATAACATAAAGTAAACATTTCATATTAATTAAATTTTCCATTCAAGATATAATGATGTACAAACATTTTTCCATACATTGCATTGATATAATATTACATTACTCATCCATCTGATGAGGTAGTTCAAATGATAGATACAATTTACAATTACATTGATCACCTCTTATACAATTGAGGGATGTTTTCAAATACATGTTTACAAAATACAATGATGAAAGTATAGAAGAAGTCCATGTGCGAGCTCTCCATCCATGAAGTGCTCAATGCTACGAACAAACTGGGGACCCAATGGAGTAAGGTGCACGTTCCACCCAACCATGTGGTACCCGAAGGTCCACCCCCCTGTGCTAGGAGATAGTAATAAGGCTACCTAGACCTAATCTACTAACCCTAGACACTAGTACATACAAACTATTGGTTACATTGCTTCCAGATTTGATAGTTAATTGAATCACATACACAAGGTTAACTGTTATTCTAGGTGGAGTGTCATCACGACGATGCAATGGTTACCCTGGTGTTTCTTCCTAGGTCCCGGCCCCCAATCCTTGGGTTACCCTGGTAACCTCTTATGAAACCCGGCCCCTATTACATACAGTTGCGGAATCGAATGTCTCTTAAGGAAACTAGACACCGATTTTTCCATTCCAGGCCTTCTCGACTTATACTCATAACTGTAGTAGCTTATGAGTCATAAACGAGGCATGCACATCTTGTTAAATGTTTTAGATCTATCTACTGTGTTCTTTAGTTTTCACTGACTTAACTAATCGTAAGTTACCCTGACACCACTTTGTGTGTCGGCCCTTACGACTAGCCACTCCCCTAAACATAACAAGGTTTCTAAGTTTTCCTGACTTAGGGTTTACCAAATGCACAATTTACATCACACAATGATAATTAAATCATAACAATACCAATCACCATGTTTAACTCTTGGACAAACCCAAATCAATAAAATATACTTTGAAAACATAATACCCTCATTTTACCCAATTTTAACTCTAGAAGACTTGAACAGTTATAACTTCCCACATTTTGACTCATTACAAGAAAGATTAAACAAATTTAAAACAATATAAATCTATCAATTGGATATGCTAAATCCATGCGTCAAAAATTTGAAATAATAGATCAATCATACAACAGTATTGTAATCAATTTATTTTGTTTTTAAAATAAATAAACTTTCCTTTAAATCACAATTTAACATATTCTTTAGTTTTCTAAATCTTAATCTACATACACATTATAAACATATAATCTTCTTACTTAATAAATATAATTAAACATATAATTATATTTATTAATTTATAAATACATACTTAAGTCAAAGTTTCCACATATATATATATATTACAATTAATAAAATTCCAATAAATAACCATTTTCGAATCTTTCAATAATCAATACTAAAACTTTTAAAAGAATTCATAAACATATTCATAAACTCAAAAGAAACGAAATAATACGAATTCTCATTTAAGGGTTTTATTTTGTTTTAAACAGGGGAAAAACCCTACACAGGGCCGACGGCCGCCATAGCCGTTCCCCATTGGGGCTCGGCTGTGCAGGCCGCGCCGGCACTGCCGGCGAGGGCAGTGCCGAGCGCTGCCCTCACAGTCGGCTCCCTTTGGGGCCGACCGTGGGGGTAGCTCCCCACTGTCGGCCATACTGTTAACAAAGAAATTTCCGAATATAATTTTTAACAAACAAATAACACTGCGGGCATAATTCCGTCCGCCATATGGGTTTTAATCTGGAAATTTTCATAATAAAGAAAATATTCGCCAATATGGCGATTCAATAGAAAATACCAGAATATATATATATAATTCTCTATTATATATATATGCATAATATATATATATATACCTATATATATATTATGTGTATATATATATATATCAAGAAAGAAAATCACAGTAACAGAATACAGGAAAAAGGAAAATATATTCTTTCTGTATAAAATTGATTTCAGAATATTAAATACAGAAAAGAATAACAGTACATTTCTTTTCAGCATAATTTTTTTTTTTTCAGAATTTTATTTTCTCAAAATATCTAAAAACAAATATGTTTCTATACAAACAGAACATTAAACTGTTTCCTTTAAATTTTTCTTCAACATTTTCCAGATTCTTGAATTCTTGAATCTCAAATAACTTAACAGAGAGTTTTTTTTTTTTTTAAAAAAACAAAAGAATTCAATGAAAAACAAGAAGAATACCTAATATCCAGTGTTTGAAGATCAGTCTGTAGAAGTGTAACCTCTGCCTGTTGAAAATCCCAAAAGCTTCTCCAAGAAAACCCCGAGATCCACAAGATTTCCAAACAAACAAATCTCCCAGGCAAGATAACTTCCACAAGAAAATAACAACCCCAGAGAAATAACCAATCCTTAAGAATATTACCAGAAAATTCACAGTCAAAGGATATTTTTTTTTAACAAGTGCCCTGATAATTTCCCGTGAGGAAATTGAATAGCCCCTGTCAATTTTCCCGAGATCCACAATAACCTCCGTAAAAATTTTCAACAACCCCAAAGTAATTATGGCACTCACACACTTGTCGAGAAGTTGTTGAGAAAATATCTTCTCCACTTCTCGGCAGTTTTGCCATTCAAATTTTGCATGTAATTTTAATTAATTTATTAAATTTAAAATTTAAAACCCAATTTTCCAATTGCATGCAAATTACTTATTTGTTAAATTTAAAATGCTAAAAATCAAATCTTCAAACCACATGCAATTTATTTATTTATTTTTATTTTTTCTAATATTCTAATTTATTTAAATAAAATATAATTTATGCACTTAATAATTTAATCTAATTAATTAATTAATTTAATTAAATAGTTAAATCCTTTTAAGACCAACTATTTAACTAATTAAACTAACTAATGTATTAAATAATCAAGTAAATAAATTTCAATTATATTTAAATATTAATTTTATAACAATAAGTAAAGCACAATAATTAACATTAAAAATAACCTACATCTACCTTTTCAAAACGATTTTACCAACAGAAACACAATACAACCTATGACCCAAACTGAAAACTGACAATGTACTAAAACTAAGGTTAAAGACCAGACTAGGATAAACCTAACTACTATCTCCCGTTCAACAATTCTGTTGAGTCTTGACACACCCAGACCTGATTACACAGGTGGAGTCGGTGTCATGTTCCTGCAAATCCTGCAACCGAGCAAACAATGTACATACATATATATATATAAAGCATTAAAACAGACACACCGTGCGGAGAAAATCACAGATATCGCAGGGCACTCGCAAGCGAGTGATACGATTCTGTTCTCCACACTAATACACTCACAGAAAACTGACTCAATAAATATTGTTAGTCCATAATAAATATGTGCATATCCATAACAACTGAAATTAAACATCTACACTACATCATATCATGTCTGAAAGCAATAAACATCACACAAAGTAACATCATATCACAAAATAATCCATCATCGCTCAAAATCAGCGATCCAAGTATCCAACAAAACAACATAAGTCTAACAATATGAAATAGTATCAACATAAATCATAAGCATAAACGGAGGGGTACTACATCCTCCCCCCCTAGGATCAGGCTTGCTCCTGAAAGCCTGCGAACAGATAGGGATAAAGTTCCCTCATGCGTGTCACATCCTCCCAGGTAGCCGAAGCCTCATAGATAGGATCCCATTGGACCCTCACCTGATCAACGACTCGACCCCTGAGACCGAGCGTCTGGTGCTGAAGAATGGCAACGGGCTCCAAAGCCAGCTACCCGTCCTCTACCTGTAACGCATTCCAATCAAGTACATGAGATATGTCGGGATGATATTGTCTAAGTATTGACACATGACAAACATCATGAATACGAGACAAACTGGGTGGTAAGGCGAGTCGATACGCCACGGGACCAATTCTCTCTAAGATCTCGAATGGTCCTACAAAACGAGGTGCAAGCTTAGAGCCTTTTCCGTAACGGATTGGACTCTTTCGCGGTCGCACTCAAAGAAACACTCTATCACCAACAGCGAACTGTCGATCAATCCTATGCGCATCGGCATATTTCTTTTGCCTATCCTGAGCTGCTATCAAATGCTCTCTAATACGGTCAACCTGTTGCTCCATGTCTCGAAGCATCTCAGGTCCAAGTAACACTCTATCCTCTAGTCGATCCCAACTCAAAGGAGTTCGACAAGGACGACCGTATAATGCCTGATATGGTGGCATACCTATGGAACTCTGATATCCATTGTTGTAAGCAAATTCTACTAAGTACAAGTAATCTTCCCAACGTGATTGTTGGTCCATTACGTACATCCTAAGCATATCCTCTAATATTTGGTTAACTCTTTCGGTTTGACCATCAGTTTGAGGATGATAGGCTGAACTAAAGTTCAACTGTGTACCTAATGCACGTTGCAATGAAGTCCACAAAGTAGAAGTAAATACAGGATCTCTATCTGATATGATCCTACGAGGAATTCCATGTAATCTAACAATGTCCTCCATGAATATCCTAGCTATAGATGAAGCATTATAAGATGAACGTACAGGTGAAAAGTGAGCTACTTTAGTCAAACGGTCAACAGTTACCATAATGGCATCATGTCGACGTGATGACATAGGTAACCCCACAATAAAATCAATGGATATAATATCCCATTTCCATTCGGGAATGAGATGTGGCTGCAATAATCCAGCAGGATGATGATGCTTAGCTTTAACTCGCTGGCATTCAAGACATCTCGATACGTAATCAGCAATATCTCATTTCATACTAGGCCAGAAATACAATTGCCTAAGATCGGCATGCATTTTCTTGACACCTGGATGAGCTGAATACGGAGCTCTATGAGCTTCAGTCATGATTAATGTACGAAGACTCTCTACATGAGGTACATAGATACGACCTAAATGTCGTAATATACCATCCGATTCAAGGACATAACCTTCAAATCGACCTTCTAAAGGCCTACCCGATTCAATCTCTGACTTCACTTCCTGATATAATCTATCAGTAGGAAGTGAAGCTACTATTTGACCTCTCAAATCCACTTCAAGAGTAGTAGCAGAGATCTCATGTCGACGTCGGCGAAGAGCGTCAGCCACTACATTCTCTTTTCCTTGAACATACTTTACTTCAAAATCGTACTCACACAAGAACTCCATCCATCGTCTTTGCCTTGCATTCAAGTTAGGTTGCGTAAAAATATATTGCAAACTACGGTGATCAATATGAAGTTCAAAGCGATGACCTAATAGAAAATGTCTCCAACGAACTAATGCATGCACTACTGCAGCTAGTTCTAGATCATGAGTAGGATAGTTTAATTCGTGGTCCTTGAGTTTACGAGACTCATAAGCAACCACACGCCCATCTTGCATCAAAACTGCTCCCAAACCTTCTAAAGATGCATCCGCACAAACTATGAAATCCTTAGTAGGATCAGGAACAATAAGTATAGGCGCATTAGTTAACTTTTCTTTAAGAGTTTGAAAAGCTAACTGACACTGTTCTGTCCAAACAAACTTCTTCCCTTTCCTCTGAAGAGAAGTAATAGGATGACCGATCCTAGAAAATCCCTCTACAAAACGTCTATAATAGCCAGCTAACCCCATAAAACTACGAACTTCACCTACATTAGTAGGTGCGGGCCAGTCTACAGTAGCTTGGATCTTTGAAGGATCCACAGCAATACCTTTTCCAGATATCACATGTCCAAGGTATTTAATTTCAGGTTGAAAGAAGTCACACTTCTTCAGGTTTGCATACAATTGATTTTCTCTTAAACATTGCAATACCTGTCTCAAATGTTCTTCATGTTCCTTCATGTTCCTCGAATAGACTAAAATGTCATTGAGAAATACCACGACAAAGGGATCAAGGTATGTATGAAATACACCATTCATTAAACTCATCAATACCGATGGTGCATTCGTTAACCCAAAAGGTACTACTGTGAATTCGTAATTCCCATAACGAGTTCTAAAAGCAGTTTTATGGATGTCTGCTTCAGCTATACGCAATTGATGATAACCAGATTTCAAATCGATTTTAGAGAACACATTAGCTCCCTTAATTTGATCAAAAAGATCATCGATTCTAGGCAAAGGATAATGATTCTTAATTGTAACCTTGTTCAATTGACGGTAGTCAATGCATAGCCTAAGAGATCTGTCCTTCTTTACAAAGATGACAGGTGCTCCCCAAGGGGAAACACTTGGACAAATAAAACCCTTTCCTAAAAGATCCTGTAACTGAATACAAAGTTCCTCCAACTCCTGAGTCGTCATTCTATAAGGAGCTCTAGATATAGGCTCAGCTCCAGGAATTAGGTCAACTCTAAAGTCAATATCCCTTTTTGGTGGCATTCCAGGAATGTCATCGGGAAACACATCCGCGAATTCCCTAAGAATAGGATGATCATCAAGAGATACCTCTCGACTCTCACCCTCATCTAAATCGGTAACTGTTGTTGCAAACAGTTGACATCCCTGACGAAGACATCTCTTTAGTTGCATAGCAGATATCATCCGCAAAGAGATAGGTCTTTGAATACCTACGATTTCTACTTTCGCACCTAAATCATCAATGCAACTAACTGTCTTAAGTCGACAGTCAATTACAGCATGATAAGATGCTAACCAATCCATACCTAATACTATATCGTACGATCCTAAAGGTGTAACATATAAATCTACTAAGGTAGATAACGTACCTATTTTAAGTTCACAGTTATGTACTAAGTTATCTACTGCAACTTTCACCCCAGAGGCGAATTCAACTTGCCATTTACCACCTTGTTTTACCGCCACAAGACCACAACGGTCAACAATGGTCGGTGAAATAAAGGAGTCAGTGGCTCCAAAATCAAAAAGTATAGATACATTAACACCATTTAACTTACCTGAAGATTCGACCACCGTATTCTGGTGATCGGCTTGGCGGTCATTAACCGTTGCATAAACTGTATGTGCTCTTCTTGCATCTCCCACCATAGGCTCTGAAGCTGCAGGTCGAAACCCATAACTAGTAGGACCTCTCATCAGACACTGCCTAGCTATGTGCCCATGCTGCCCACATGAATAACAACCTGTACCTGTGCCTCTACCAAATCCTCTGCCACCCGAAGGTGCATTGGACTGCTGAAAACTACCCCTACTGACGGTAGACTGAGCACTCTGCACAGGCTGATCCTGCCTATTGCGCTTGTTGCGCCACCAGTTACGACCCTTTCCTGACTGAGGATTGTTTTGTTGTTGTGGTTGAGGGTTATTGTTCTTTTGAGGTGTTCTTTGTTGCTGCCCACCCTTTGTGGGTGTCTGTTGGTTCTTGGAAGAACCACCTGTCTATGCATGTCCACCCCGTGGACTAAAACCTGCTGCAGGAGCACTCCCAATCTGCACTCCTGTATGCCCACCTAAAGCCATAATAAGGTTCTCCTCAACTATGCGAGCCTTCTCCACTGTGACTTCCATAGTCTTTGGCTCAAAGACTCAGACACCACCACTAATACGAGCGTTTAAGCCCCTGATAAAATGTTGTACTAGCATAGGCTCATCATCGCCAATACCAGCATACTGCTTGAGTTCGTAGAACCTACATTCGTATTGCTCTACAGAAAGAGCTAACTGGCGTAGATCATGGAACTCATCAGCCCTACGTTGCCTCCAGTGTTCTGAAAGGAACCGAGCTCTAAACCTCTCAAGAAACATCTCCCAAGACACAGAACTAATGTCTATGTGGAGCTTCTGCTCCTCTAGGCGCCACCATGTAGAGGTGAATCCTCTCAAGTGCATAATAGCGCATCTGGCATGGGTATTGCTACCATAAGGGTGCATGGCAAAACATCTACCCAAATCTAGTAGCCAGGTCTCAGCCTCTAATCCTCCTCCTGAACCATCAAAGGTAGGAGGACGTGCTCTCAGTAAATCCATCATATGACCAGTAATGATAGCATCCTGATGTGCTGTGTCAACTACTCTCCTAGGGGATCTATCCCTCTCTCTCACAACCTCCTGCTCATCTACCTGTCTAGGTCCAAGACGAGCTAGGACCTGCTCTAAAAGTGGACGTATCTGAGGACCCTCTACTGCTAACTGTTCGGGATTCTGTCCCTCAATTCTCTGACCCATCTGATCTGCTTGGTCACTATGGTGAGGGCTAGGAGGGGGAGTAACCTGAGGGATTGGCCCACGGCCTCCACCTCTACCTCTACCACGACCTCTTCCTCCTCGCCTAGGCATGTTCCTACACAAGACAATTACAAGTCTTAGATACTGTTCAACCAAGGTTATCAGTTGCGACATTACGTACTAGGTCAACCTAATGGGCTCTAGATTACCCAGAGCGCCCAGTGTTTGTAACCTTGGCTCTGATACCAATCTCTAATGCCCCGTCTAAATAACCTAAGAATGTTGCAAAAGTGATATAAAAGTGTAATAATTTTTTTTAAAAGTATTAATACTATGTTAATTAGTTGCATACATTCTTAGGTTAAACGACGTTACACTACTTTGAGTTTTCCTTAAGCGACTAAGTATTTCGCATTGCTCCCAATTAAATCATAACATAAAGTAAACATTGCATATTAATTAAATTTTCCATTCAAGATATAATGATGTACAAACATTTTTCCATACATTGCATTGATATAATATTACATTACTCATCCATCTGATGAGGTAGTTCAAATGATAGATACAATTTACAATTACATTGATCACCTCTTATACAATTGAGGGATGTTTTCAAATACATGTTTACAAAATACAATGATGAAAGTATAGAAGAAGTCCATGTGCGAGCTCTCCATCCATGAAGTGCTCAATGCTACGAACAAACTGGGGACCCAACGGAGTAAGGTGCACGTTCCACCCAACCATGTGGTACCCGAAGGTCCACCCCCCGTGCTAGGAGATAGTAATAAGGCTACCTAGACCTAATCTACTAACCCTAGACACTAGTACATACAAACTATTGGTTACATTGCTTCCAGATTTGACAATTAATTGAATCACATACACAAGGTTAACTGTTATTCTAGGTGGAGTGTCATCACGACGATGCAATGGTTACCCTGGTGTTTCTTCCTAGGTCCTGGCCCCCAATCCTTGGGTTACCCTGGTAACCTCTTACGAAACCCGGCCCCTATTACATATAGTTGCGGAATCGAATGTCTCTTAAGGAAACCAGACACCGATTTTGCCATTCCAGGCCTTCTCGACTTATACTCATAACTGTAGTAGCTTATGAGTCATAAACGAGGCATGCACATCTTGTTAAATGTTTTAGATCTATCTACTCTGTTCTTTAGTTTTCACTGACTTACTTAACTAATCGTAAGTTACCCTGACACCACTTTGTGTGTCGGCCCTTACGACTAGCCACTCCCCTAAACATAACAAGGTTTCTAAGTTTTCCTGACTTAGGGTTTACCAAATGCACAATTTACATCACACAATGATAATTAAATCATAACAATACCAATCACCATGTTTAACTCTTGGACAAACCCAAATCAATAAAATATACTTTGAAAACATAATACCCTCATTTTACCCAATTTTAACTCTGGAAGACTTGAATAGTTATAACTTCCCACATTTTGACCCATTACAAGAAAGATTAAACAAATTTAAAACAATATAAATCTATCAATTGGATATGCTAAATCCATGCATCAAAAATTTGAAATAATAGATCAATCATACAACAGTATTGTGATCAATTTATTTTGTTTTTAAAATAAATAAACTTTCCTTTAAATCACAATTTAACATATTCTTTAGTTTTCTAAATCTTAATCTACATACACATTATAAACATATAATCTTCTTACTTAATAAATATAATTAAACATATAATTATATTTATTAATTTATAAATACATACTTAAGTCAAAGTTTCCACACATATATATATATACAATTAATAAAATTCCAATAAATAACCATTTTTGAATCTTTCAATAATCAATACTAAAACTTTTAAAAGAATTCATAAACATATTCATAAACTCAAAAGAAACGAAATAATACGAATTCTCATTTAAGGGTTTTATTTTGTTTTAAACAGGGGAAAAACCCTACACAGCCGACGGCCGCCATAGCCGTTCCCCATTGGGGCTCGGCTGTGCAGGCCGCACCGGCCCGGCGAGGGCAGTGCCGAGCGCTGCCCTCACAGCTGGCTCCCTTTGGGGGGCCGTGGGGGTAGCTCCCCACTGCGTCGGCCATACTGTTAACAAAGAAATTTCAGAATATAATTTTTAACTAACAAATAACACTGCGGGCATAATTCCGTCCGCCATATGGGTTTTAATCTGGAAATTTTCATAATAAAGAAAATATTCGCCAATATGGCGAGTCAATAGAAAATACTAGAATATATATATAAATTCTCTATTATATATATATATGCATAATATATATATATATATATATATATATATATATATATATATATATATATATATATATATATATATATATATATATATATATATATAACCTATATATATATTATGTGTATATATATATATATGTCAAGGAAAATCATGATAATAGCGGAATGCAAGAAAAGGGAAAATATATTCTTTAAGTATAAAATTGATTTGAGGAATATTAAATGCAAAAAGGAATAGCGATTACATTTCTTTTTATTTTATAATTTTTTTTTTTTTTTAATTTTTTTTTTTTTTTCTCAAAATCTAAAAGCAAATGTGTTCTATACAAATGAGACATTAAACTGTTTCCTTTAAATTTTTCTTCAACATTTTCCAGATTCTTGAATTCTTGAATCTCAAATAACTTAACAGAGTTTTTTTTTTTTTTTTTTTAAAACAAAAGAATTCAATGAAAAACAAGAAGAATACCTAATATCCAGTGTTTGAAGATCAGTCTGTAGAAGTGTAACCTCTGCCTATTGAAAATCCCAAAATCTTCTCCAAGAAAACCCCGAGATCCACAAGATTTCCAAACAAACAAATCTCCCAGGCAAGATAACTTCCACAAGAAAATAACAACCCCAGAGAAATAACCAATCCTTAAGAATATTACCAGAAAATTCACAGTCAAAGGATATTTTTTTTTTAACAAGTGCCATGATAATTTCCCGTGAGGAAATTGAATAGCCCCTGTCAATTTTCCCGAGATCCGCAATAACCTCTGTAAAAAATTTCAACAAACCCAAAGTAATTATGGCACTCACACACTTGTCGAGAAGTTGTTGAGAAAATATCTTCTCCACTTCTCGACAGTTTTGCCATTCAAATTTTGCATGTAATTTTAATTAATTTATTAAATTTAAAATTTAAAACCCAATTTTCCAATTGCATGCAAATTACTTATTTGTTAAATTTAAAATGCTAAAAATCAAATCTTCAAACCACATGCAATTTATTTATTTATTTTTATTTTTTCTAATATTCTAATTTATTTAAATAAAATATAATTTATGCACTTAATAATTTAATCTAATTAATTAATTAATTTAATTAAATAGTTAAATCCTTTTAAGACCAACTATTTAACTAATTAAACTAACTAATGTATTAAATAATCAAGTAAATAAATTTTAATTATATTTAAATATTAATTTTATAACAATAAGTAAAGCACAATAATTAACATTAAAAATAACCTACATCTACCTTTTCAAAACGATTTTACCAACAGAAACACAATACAACCTATGACCCAAACTGACAATGTACTAAAACTAAGGTTAAAGACCGGACTAGGATAAACCTAACTACTATCTCCCGTTCAACAATTCCGTTGAGTCTTGACACACTCAGACCTGATTACACAGGTGGAGTCGGTGTCATGTTCATGCAAATCCTGCAACCGAGCAAACAATGTACATACATGTATATATATATAAAGCATTAAAACAGACACACCGTGCGGAGAAAATCATAGATATCGTAGGGCACTCGCAAGCGAGTGATACGATTCTGTTCTCCACACCAATACACTCACAAAAAACTGACTCAATAAATATTGTTAGTCCATAATAAATATGTGCATATCCATAACAACTGAAATTAAACATCTACACTACATCATATCATGTCTGAAAGCAATAAACATCACACAAAGTAACATCATATCACAAAATAATCCATCATCGCTCAAAATCAGCGATCCAAGTATCCAACAAAACAACATAAGTCTAACAATATGAAATAGTATCAAAAGAAATCATAAGCATAAACGGAGGGGTACTACACTTCACGCAGCCGAATTTGAATGCAAGGAAGAGAAGGTGGATGGAATTTTTGTGTGAGTATGATTTTGAGGTTAAGTATATTCAGGGTAAGGAAAATGTGGTGGCTGACGCTCTAAGTCGACGTAGGCATGAGGTTTCTGCAATGTCTCTTGAGGTGGATTTGAAGAGTCAGATTCTTGTAGCCCTTCCTTTGGATAGTTGGTATTCAGAGGTGAAAGCTGAGGTAGAATCAGGTAGAGCTTTGGAAGGGAAATTTGCTGGTTATTCGTTAGATTGGGATGGTGCTTTTCGTTTCTATGGACAGTTGTATGTACCTTCTTCTGAGGGTCTCTATACCCTGATTTTGACAGAAGGTCATCGGGCACCTTATGCAGCACATCCTGGAGTCAAGAAAATGTATGCAGATCTTCGGTCACTCTATTTTTGGTCAGGAATGAAGCGGGATATCGCCGACTTTGTGGCTCGATGTCTTGAATGTCAGAGAGTGAAGGCTGAACATCATCATCCAGTAGGATTGCTACAACCTCACCTTGTTTCAGAATGGAAATGGGATATTATTTCCATGGATTTTATTGTTGGGTTGCCTATGTCATCTAGACGGCATGACGCTAGTATGGTCACAGTTGACAGATTGACTAAGGTAGCTCATTTTTCTCCTATTCAATCATCGTTTACGGCATCTTATGTTGCTAAGGTGTTCATGAATGACATAGTTAGATTGCATGGGATACCACAGAGGATCATTTCTGACATAGATCCGTTATTCACATCTGCATTATGGACATCTTTGCAGTAGTCATTGGGAACTAAGTTGAATTTTAGTTCTGCCTACCATCCTGAGACTGATGGTCAAACTGTGAGGGTTAACCAGGTGCTTGAGGATATGCTTTGTATGTATGTCATGGATTAGCAATCACGTTGGGAGGAATATCTGTACTTGGTTGAGTTTTCTTATAACAATGGGTACCATAGTTCTATTGGTATGGCTCCCTTTCAGGCTTTGTATGGTCATCCTTGTCGTACTCCTCTGAGTTGGGATCGTTTAGAGGACAGGGTGCTTCTCGGACTCGAAATGCTTAGAGATATGGAGCAGCAGGTGTCTCGCATTCGGGAGCATCTTCTAGCTGCCTAGGATAGATAGAAGAAGTATGCTGATGCTCATAGAATTGATCGGCAATTTGTAGTTGGTGATCAGGTGTTCCTTCGAGTGTGCCCGCGGAAGAGCCCAATTCGTTACGGAAAGGGTTCGAAGCTTGTGCCTCGCTTCATTGGACCCTTTAAGGTGTTGGAGCGGATTGGACCTATTGCTTACCGTTTAGCTTTGCCACCCAGTTTGTTGCGGATCCACGATGTATTGCATGTTTCTGTTCTTAGACCATATTTTCCTGATGTTACTCATGTTTTGGACTGGAATGCTCTTCAGGTCAAGGACAGCCAGCTAGCACTCGAGCCCATGGTCGTGCTTCAGCGTCGGTGACTTACCCTCAAAGGCAAAGAGATTGATCAGGTGCGGGTTCAGTGGGACCCTAATGATGAGGGTTCAACTACTTAGGAGGATGCCTCTCGGATCAGGGATTCTTATCCTTATCTTTTCACTGGCTTCCAAGAGTAAGCCAAATTTTAGGGGGGGGAGGATGTAATACCCCTCATGTTACTGCTTGATTCTTGACATTCTCTGTGGATTTTGTTTGGCACATTGTGGTTTTGATGGTACTGTTGATATCATGTTGTGGTAGCTTAGACTGTTACTGATTATATACTCTTATGATTCCATGGATATTATGATGATATTTTATTATGATCGTTTGATGAAATTATTTGGAATTCAGTAGACTAGAAAATAGTAATTGATGATATCAATGCAAATTAATGTAAATTTATAATGCTTTATATGATGATATGTTTTGGTGAGGGGACAGGTAGCATCACTCGTTCACGAGCGCCCTGCTACACTGCAAATCCTTCTCACAATGCTTTGTAATTGATTTTATGTATGTATATTGTATATCACCTTGTTGGATGCAGGCTTTGCAGGAATAAGACTCGATTCCACCTATTTTGATAGGTCTGGGCGAGCATTGAACCAACCCAACGGCAGGAAGTTGAATAAAGGTGACATGAAAGTAACTCCGTTCCAAGGTGTCAACAGTCTTGTACCTTCTTGGTTTGTGCGTCTTGGTCATAGTCATTGTGTTGTTGCATTGGTCTTTGTATGTTATTGTGCTTTCATGACTTACTTAATGTGGTGTATGATTTTATATTGTGATTTAAATAATTAATCAATTAATAAAATAAAGAATAAAGTAATTAATAAATAAATAAATGTTGTAGTAGTTTGCGAAAATATTTAATGTGTTTTGAAGAAAATCTTACAAATGGTTGTTTTTAATTATTTTACTGTGCAAGTATTTATTTAAATTGTTTGTGGAAATGATAAATAAATAAACAAAATAAAAAGCTCAATCTTTTGTGGAATTGAATGTAATTAAATTTCATTTTTGGAGAAGAGACTTTTGGTATTCGCTGGAAGAGGAAATGGAAGAGACTTTTGTGTGTGATTTTATTTAGGGGATTTTGTTGGTAAGGGGTTGCATTCTCTTTCCAACAGATTTTTGGGAGGAATTTGGCAGTCAATTTTCTGTTATAGTGTTGCATTCTTTTATTTTTGTGAAAATTCATTGAGGAGTAAGAATTGAGTTGAGGGAAGATCTTGGAGCTACTGCTGGGAAACAATCGTTGGCGGAGGATTGGATTGGCAAGAGGGATAGAGCTTCTACAGATCTTCTTCAAACGCAGGACGCCAGGTTCTTTTCTTATTTAATTGTTGTAGCATCAAATAAAATTGCAATTGATAGGAATTGTTTTGCTGTGTATGAGATTTTTATTTGGGGTTATAATTCAAATGTTTGTGAAAAGAAAATCCATTGGGTTGTTGTTTAATCAACAAAAATTTAACTGGGGATCAGGATTGTTGTTTGTTAAAATGGAATTGGTTGGGTTCTGGACTGTCAATTATTTAGATTGAAATTTCTGGGAGCTTGGGACTGTTGGTTATTTAAATAAGTTTTGGTTGGACTTGAGAATAAACACTGTTACTGTTGTATTTTACTGGGAAAAGAAATAATTTTCTTTTATATGAACTTTGTATCTGTATATTTTGCCTGTGTATATACATCCATTATGTTATTAGGATTTGTATTTGAAATATATATATAAATACATATATATATATGTATAAATATATATATATATAGATGAATATATATATATATATATATATATACATATATAAATGTAATTATATTTATTCATTTACATATTTATGAAATTCCATAACTCTGTGTTCGGCCGTGCTCCCACGGATTAATATAAAAAAAAAAAAAAATTGTTTTTGGGCCGACCGAATGGTGGTCCGGCCTGGCCGTACCCACCATTCGGCCGTCCGAGGCTCGAGCGACAGTCTAAGGATTGTCTGCGGCAGTCCTTCGGACTGCTGCATACAGTCCGTAGACTATCCACGGCAGTCCATCGGACTGCTGTGACAGTCCACGGACTGTCGGGCTGAGATGGCTTTTAAAATTTCGTTTGAAATTTTGTTTATTTTAAAGGGGTTTCGATATGCGAAAAGTCTTTTCTTTATTGCATTGTTTGATAAATATTTAAATATATATATGTATGTATATATATATATGTATATTTATATCTATTTAAATATATATTAAATCGTATAAGTTTCTGTAATCTTTAAGTGCACTGTTAAGTTAATTATTTATGTTTACAGAATTCTTTTATTTTTGATATGATTAAAACATAATTGTATTATAGTGTGAATATGAAATTAGAAAGAAATTTCTATTAATTTGTTAAACTATAAACGTGATGGGATGATATAGTAAAAAGGAAGATTATGAATATGTATATATATGTCAGCATTGATTATTTATTTCTGGTTTTTAAGTGTGAATATATTTTAGGAATGGAATTTATTATCGAATCTATTTTGGAATTAAATAAGTTATTTCTTTTATTTTTATTCTTGAAATTGAGTCTTGTTGAATTGTTGGGTTCGGGACATTGTTAGTTCATTGATGTGGGAACCCGTTTGTGTTAACACTTTAGTCTTCTAGAGGATCAATATTTTATTGAATTGATATCTTTTCATCTTGAGTTCTGTTAAGTTATGTGTTATATGTGGGGTGTACTGAATTATGAGATTATGTTATGGTATTAAATTTGCAAGATGGGTTATGCCTCGTGTATCATTTTTGTTGTTGCATTTTGACGTTTATGATTGGAATGGTACAACCCCTATTTCTTTTTTTTGGTTTTGGTTGGGTCGCTAGGGAGAGTGGCTCCTCGTGGGGGCTGGCGCCCCGTTTAAGGGGAAGGGCTCAGGATAACCCACGAGTGAGTTAGTAAACAAATGGAAATCTAATAATTAACTTAGGAGGGTTGGGTAGTAATATCATTATAAGATTTTAAAATGGATGCCTCGTCTTCATTACTGCTTTCACAGACTAATATAAGGTTGAGAAGGCCGTGGTTGGCAAGGTCGTGACCTCGTCTTCACGAGAGGTCTACGGCTCCGCATGAGTCACCCTATGGACCGACGCCTCCAGTTGGGAGGAAGGGCACAGGATAGCCATAGATGGGGGCCGGCGCCTCCGGTTGGGAGGAAGAGCACATGATAACCCATGTAGGACTATGCGATGACACTCTCCCCTAGTTGCCCATGTGTTTTATTTTATTGTGTTCCTCTGGTAGTAGGTTATGGGAGTTGGTTTAGATTGTTGTTTGAATTGATTTAAATTGATTTATGATTATCATTTTAATATATATTTAGTATGCTTTGTGGTCTTGTATGATCTCATTTATATTTGATTTACGATCTTGTATCTTTATGGTACTGTGATATGATGTTATTGTTGTTCATTATGAATTTGGAGTATTGTGTTATGGATCTATGTTGGTACTTCTTGTATGTTTGTACTTCTATTGTCAGTCTTGGTCGGAGTTACTTCTCTGTCACCTCTTAGCACGGGGGTGGTCGGGTGGAACGTGCTCCGCACACCGTTGGGTTCCCCATCAACGTTCGTTGGCTTCAATCTCATCCAGTTGAAGATTTGCTCCAGATGATCTCTTTGTATTTTGATAATCTTGTATATTATTCATCCCACATGTTTGGGAATCATGATGTAACTATATTGATATGATGTAAGATTTGAAAGATGTTGTAATGTGGTTATCAACCTTGTAACTTTATTTGGCTATGTAATTTCTCATGGTTTTATCTTGTGATGGAATCTATGTATATATATATAATGTTGTCATTTATAGTTCCTTTTGATATCTTATGAGTTGATGTTTAGTAATGTCCTTTTTGATGTGACCTCGTGTGCCCCAAAGAACATAGTTGATTATGTTGTTTGTAATGGAATGAAATGAAGTATATTTGTATGTATATGATCAGTTAATATTTAGTATGTCGATTATTTGTTTTTATTTTAAAAAAAAATATTTGCGTTCTTTAGTTGTTTGTTCTTTGGGGCTTGCACGGTGGGCGTTACAATAAATCTAGTGTGCATGGCCTAATATGAATGTATACTCCTAGTCAAATGGCCATCTGAATGAGAATGGTCTTGCTCTGATGGATGTGCTGAGCCCTTCAAATAAAATTGTGTACAAGATGTGTTAAATACATTTAATTTATATTAAATAAATTTTATGAAAGTTATTTTTAAATGAACTTGTATTTTTAAATATCAATCTAGATCTATGCATACATAAATATTGCATGTACATATACACATGTGATTATATTGTAATACCCCCATATTTCTGATACTATTTGCTACTATTGGTTTCTCTTGTGTGTTAGCATGATACTGATTTGTGTTGGTGATTCATTCACCAACTTGGTGTGTGCAGATGTGTAGTTTAGTTAATTGTTGCATGTGACATTATTAGTATGACTTATGATACTCTGTGTGTTGATTGGATTGCTGTTTATTCAAATAGTTGTTCATTAATGTTTATATGTCAATGTGATGATTCTTTGGTGATGTTATTTAATTTAGTATTATTTTGTAATGCGATGGTTAATAATTAGCTATGATGTAGTAGTTAAGTATCATGTTATCTTATGATCAATTTGGTTAGAAATGTTAGTTCGTTATTGATATTGTAATTGTTAGAATAGAGTAGGTGAGAGGACAGTGTAGCATCACTCGTTCACGAGTGCCCTGCTACACTGCAATTCCTTCTCACGATAAGATGTTTGATTATATATATACATGTGCTACTTGACATCTATTTGGATGCAGGATTGCAGGAATAAGTCTCGATTCCACCTGCTTCGGCAGGACAGGGCGAGCAATAAATTAACCCAATGGGTAAAAATGTTGAAAAAGGGAGTAGGTTTGGAAGTGTCCCCGTCCCAAGTTCGTCGTCTGTTGTGAGTCATTGTGTGTTATGACTGAAGTTTTGTCTTTGTCTTTATGTAGTTTGACTGTTGAGTATTTATTTAATTCTTGGTTAGTGTTTAATTAATTAATCGTATTTCATAAAATAATTAATTAATGTTGCATTGTTATTTGATTTAATTGCGAGTTAGAAAAATATTAAATTTAAATATATTGTAAATTAAAAAGTATTTAATTAATTATAGTGCAAGAAATTAAATTAAATTAATATTGTTGTGAATAATTAGATATTATCTTTTTAATATTAAATTAGAAAATCATGTGAAGATAATACCTAAATTAAATAAATTATTTTAATTTAAAATTGAGGATAAGTTATGCTTTTAAAAGCTGGAAAAAGGACCAATAAGAAAAGAGGCTTTTTGGAAAAGAAAGCGGAAAAAGATTTATTGATTTTAATTAGTGATTTATTATTTTTAGGGGGGAATGATTCACACACAAGTTTTGGCTCTGTTATTCGGGATCTGGAAAAGAAAAATAGTTTTGGGTTTTGGTGTTTTTTGGTAAAAAAATAAAAATGATTGTGAGTTTGAAAATAAAAGATTGTTCAGAAGAACGTTGAAAGCCGGAGATCGAGGAAAGGAGTTGAAGGCAGAAAGTCGAGAAGAGGATTCAGAAAGGATTCTTCATCAAACGAAGGATTTCAGGTTCCTTTCAAGTTCATTATTTCTTTTCTGATTTATTCTTCTGTAATAAATTTTGACTGCCATGTTGAAAGATTAATTTCTCCTTGTGTTTTAAAAAAGAGTTTCCTGTGATTTGTCTGTTCTAAATGTTTGAATTTCTCTGTAGTAAAAACCTTGTTTAGATTCTTCAATAAAATTTATTTATGAAATTATTGATAAGAAAATCATATTGTATTGGGGATGAATATTTTTGCATGTCTAGATTTATATTGGATTTTTCAAAAATCTATTTATTTATTTTATTGTTTAGAATCTCTTATATATATATATATATATATTTCTGGTTGTGTTAAGTAAATATCCATGTAGATAAATATTGGTTGTCTGTGTGATTTCATTTTATATGAAAAGAATAAAAATATATATATATATATATATATATATATATATATATATATTGTATTTAAGAATATTGAATAAAATAAATATATGTATATATTTTAAATCTGGGTATTGGATTAATTTCATTCTGGAAAATAATAAATTTTATATTTATGTTTTACGGATTTTTATGTTCAAAATATTTATGAATTTGATAGGTTCGAGGTCGTTTTTAGTATGAATTATATATATATTAGATTTTAAAAATTTATGTGTAAAGTAATCTGTGGATTCTTTTTATATATATATGTGTACGTTCATATTATTTTTTTTGTAAATTGTGTCGTATGAAGTATTTATGAAAATAAATAATTTTCATCTCTGTACGCCACGGATTTTCGTGCACAAAAATTTCTATGAGTGGAATATTTAATAGCAAAGTTATATAAAAAAATAAATTTATATTTATATATAAAGTTAATACAGGGGTGGGTACCACCCACGGCCCTGTATTGGGCAGGGCGCAGCCCACCACGGTTGCGCACAGCAGCCGAGGCTGCTGGCCCAGTCCGTGGGGACTGTGGCCTCCCCACAGGGGGAGGTACGTAGTACCTCCGCTTGTGTGGAGGTTCGGCTCCACTTTAAAGTTTTTTTTGATTGTTGTTTTTATTTAATTTAAAATGTTTTTATTTAATTCGGTTTTTCATTTATTAATGCGATTTGGTTTTTTATTAAATTTTAGTTTATATAAGTATATAAATATATATATATTATATATTATTTAATGTATATTTATTATATATATTATTTAATATATATATATATATTGAGTTTTAATTCAATTTTTACTTTTTTTATAATATTCAAATGTGTTTTAATTTGAATTTATTTTATTAAATAATTTTCGTAATAGGATTATATTAATTTTATTAAATGATTATTTTTATATATGTGAACATTTGTGTAATAGAGTTGTTTTGGTTGTAAATGTTGATTTTATAGAATGGTTTTAAAATATAGTTTTTATTTATTTATTTTATTTTGTATATTTATATATATATAAAAGAGATTTATATATATTGTGATCATGATTTAATATGATAATTTTTATAAGATATTATGTTTTAGTTTAATCGGAAATTGGGAATAAAGTTTTGTAATTATGATTAAATTAGTTGATTAATTGTAAAGTTTATAGGATTATAGTTTAGCTGTGAAGGTCGAAATAAATTTATTTGTGTTGTTTTGAAGTGAATTTTCACGAGTAATTGATTGATTTATTGGGTGAAAATTATTATTCATTTTAATTTGTTTTATGGCTTTGGTTAAATGTAATTGTTCTTCTTGAGATTATTCATTAATTCTATTGTGGTATTTTCTTCATAGTTCTTTGAGTTGCCTGGAATGCTTTTCTATCATGTTTCTTTTATTCTCCATGTCGGGCAAATGGGATTAAAGGTCTATGCAAGTCTTCCAGAGAAGTTCTCTAGAGTGGGATGTTTTGTGTAGAGGTTCAGTTTGTGAATTGTCTTGAGAATGGTGTAGAGTTGTACTATGATGTTGTACCCAGTTTCCATGAACGGGGATTTGTGCCTCCTGGAATATAGGAGAGGGTAATGAAATTTGTACCTCCTTTGGAAGGAGTGTGTTTTCGTATTTGGTTTCCTCCAGTGTTTGGAGTGAGTTCCATGCTTTGTTTCCTCCTTGGATTGGAGAGGTTATGTTGTCTAGTTATCTATTGTGGTATTGTACCTTATGTGTTGTCGATAGGAGAGTGGCTCTTTGTGGGGGTCCGGCACACAAAGGGGCGCCAGGGTAACTCACCTAGAGTTTAATTAAGTGATAATCTAAAAGAATTAATGGGGATCTTTCACACTAATAAAGATAAAGAATGTCTCTCTCGTGAAGCAAGTGAATGATAAGGCTCGAGATGAGATGGGTCGCATAGTTTTGCGTGAGGGTCCGGCGGCTGGTAGAGGCAAGCCAGTGTAACCCATAATGGGGGTCCGGTAGCCTAGGAAGGTTGAGCCAGGGTAACTCATGGCAATTTATGCATGACACTTTTCCTATGTCGACAGTTAATCAGTTATTATGTGATGTTCATGATCTTTGTTCTCTGGAAGCATTGTAACCTCGTGTTAAGTGATTTTGTGTTTGTAGTTGTTAAGTGACTTTGTGATTGTAGTTGTAATGTGATAATGTGTCTTGAGTTTCATTGATGTTGTGAATTATGACTTGTTGTTCTGTTCTGAAGTGGTTTGTTGTTGTGCCCTTGGATTCGTTGTTGTTGAGTTTCTAAGTGGTCTTTGATGTTAAGTTGTCTATTTGGAGTTAGTCTTTGTTATCGTTAGGCGTGCTTGGTCAAGGACCCTTCCTTGTCTACTCTTAGCACGTGGGTGGTTGGGTGGAACGTGCTTCACACCCCATTGGGTTTCCCTTTTCTGTTGTAGATATATCTTTTATTGCAGGGTTTGGAGGATGTTGATGATCCAGTAATTCTTGTACCAGATGTATGTTAAATACTTCAGATGTAATGTATTCATTGATGTATTGTCTCCCACATGTGTTGGGATGACCTTGGTGTAATTTGTATATGTAGTTATGGAGATGTATTTTAAGTCAATTGTATTTTACTATCAATTGGATGTAATGTATATTCAAGCCATGTATTTATTTTGGAATGATCATTTGTAATAGTTGTGTTAAGTTGTGTTATATCTATGGTAATATAAATGTTTCATATCTTTATAGTATCTTTTGTTGTCTTATGTACATATGTTGTGAATATGGTTATTGGTTAATAGATATTTTAAATGATGAAATGGCAATGAATAGATTTATGCAATTGTTTAATTATTGTTTCTTGTTATCATTGTTATGGGTTAGTATAGTGATGTTACCCCGTGTACCCCAATGGAATTAGTCATGCAACTTAATACATTGTTATAATACTTAAGTATGCTTATTATATTCTTTAAAAAAAAAAAAATTGTTCTATTGTTATTAGTTCCTTTGGGGTTCGCACGACGGGGCATTACAGGTAAGCCAAGATAGGTTGATGGAAGAGACTCAACACGACATCCAAGAATACGAGCAAGTTTGACTTGTCTATATTCTGGAGTATTGATGAAAAAAATTGAACTCTTAGCCCTCTTGACAACTTGCCCAGAAGCAGATTCATAAAGATTCAGAATTTTTTTTAAAGTCTTAGCTTCAGTCACAGTAGATCTTCCCATAAGAATGGTGTCATCAACAAATTGCTGGTGGGAATAGGTAAGAAGAGAAGAAGGTCTTAAGCCGACAAGGGATCTTTGATCAATAAGCTTTTTAATATTTCTCCCTAAACTCTCTGCCAAGATAGTGAACATAATAGGAGAAATAGGGTCTCCCTGTTTGAGGCCTCTAGAGGTCTGGAAAAACCTTGATGGTGATCCATTCACAATGACAGCAGAAGTAACTGTCGAAACAAGCTGGTTCACCAACTGAATGACTCTGTTATTAAAACCAAACTTACCCTGAATTTTAAACAAAAAATCCCAATCAACCTGATCATAGGCTTTGGAAATGTCCAGTTTAAGAATAAACCCTTCAGTTTTTGAAACCATTAATGAATGTAAGTTCTCATGAACAGTAACAATAGAGTCCATAATATACCTACCTAGCACAAAACCATTCTGCTGTGGAGCAATAATTTGGGGAAGCACAGAAAGCATTCTTGAAGTTAACACCTTTGAAATAATTTTGTAAATAGAATTACACAGGTTGATTGGCCAAAAAGCTTGAAACTCCAAAGCCCCAGGTTTTTTAGGAATAAGGACCACAAAAGTAGCATTCAATTCTTTCAACAGACGTCTTGATCCAAAGAATTCCTTGACAGCATTCACCACATCCAACTCAACAATTTCCCAAAACACTTGGAAGAAGAATAAAGGAAAACCATCAGGTCCAGGAGCTTTGTTGCCATCAAAAGAAAAGACAACTTTCCTTATTTCATCCTTGAAAGGAATAGCAGTGATTAAGGAATTTTCATTATGACCAATCACTTGAGGTATAGCATCAATCAAAGAATCTTGAGCTTCAGTAACAATCTCTCCATTACAGGAAAGAAGGTTGCTAAAGAAAAGGATAGCTTGTTCCCTGATATCATCTTCCTCCTCAAATCTAGTCCCATTAGAAACAATATGAGTGATTATGTTAGCAGCCCTATGTTTCGAGGCAAACAGATGAAACAATATGGAATTCCTATCTCCCTTAGTCAACCAAGACACCCTAGATCTTTGTCGCCAAAACACTTCCTCTTTAGCAATGATGTCATGCAATTGAATGAGGAGTTCATTTTCCTTTTCTCTATAATTTTCAATGTATCCCCATTTCTGGATTTTAACATGAATCTCCTAAATTTTTCCCTGAATTTCCATTTTAGAGCCAAAAATATTCCCAAAAGCATCAATTTTCCACCTTCGCACATTAGTTTTCACTTCCTTTAATTTCTTAGGTGCTAGAAATATATATATTCCACCAACTGCGAATTTCCTCATAAATTCGAGGATGAGAGAGCCATAATTTTTCAAATATGAAAGGGAAGTTCTTTTTCACCTTAGTAGGGTCCGCTAAAAGACAAATGGGAAAATGATCAGATCCAACCCTTGACAAGGCTCTCAAAGCACAAAAATAGTCTATAAACCATTGACCAGAAACAAGGGCCCTATCAAGCCTTACTTGGATCAATTTAGGCCCTATTCTCCTATTAGTCTAGGTATAAGAAGCCCCTTGAAGGTCTAAGTCAATCAAGGCATTATTGTTTATGAAGTCGGAAAGGCCAGATTTACTTTCCCAATTGATTTGAGAACCCCCAAATTTCTCAACGTTCAGGAGGGGTGTGTTGAAATCACCCATGACCAGCTAGTGTTCATTGACAAAACATCTCCTAAAACTAGACAACTCTAACCAGAAGGAATTTCTAGCTTTCTTGCAATTCGGGGCATAAATATTGGATTGAATCCAGCAAAAAATGTCTCTTATGTGGGTGAATCTAGTGGCCACTACATTACCATTTTCCATTAAGGGCTCACCTTTAATAAACATCTTATTCCAAAAAGTAACTATTCCCCCCGAAGCACCTGCAAAACTATTTCCATGAGCCCCACAATTCTAAATTTTTTTAAGATTTTCTACTTTATCTTTAGGCATTTTAGTTTCTTGAATAAGAAGAATATCGGGTTTGTGATCCCTAACAAAATTTTGCAAAACATCCTTTTTATGATGGCTATTCAGCCCTCTTATATTCCAAGACATAATTTTCATTTCTTACCTGGGGATTGAAGTATCTCTGGGATGGTCATTTGGATACCATCCACAATATCCTAGAGGCTACCTTGCTCCCTTTGCCATTTTTTAGATTTTCTTCCCAGGCTAGGCTTGGAAATCCCACAATCGGCCTTGGCTCTAGTTCTAGTGACCATGCCACTTGAAGTTTCCTTCAACTTCTTTTTTTCTTTTTTGGACTTTGAATGTGAGATAAACTCGTCCCACTCAGTTTCATCTTGGCTTTCCAGCTCTCTGCCTAAATCCCCATCCTTCTTAGTTAACAACCTCTGGTCCCAAGGGAGGGTATCCATTAAACCATTCTTGGTTTCTGAATTATTGAGATTAGGTGTTTTCATGTTCATGCTTTGGTTCTCATAAGTATCCTTCACTACTTCCAAATTGGCCATCTCTTGAACCTGAACCCCCTTAGGGCAAGGGTTATCATAAGGAGAATGAAAAGGGGCAAGAATTCCTATCTCCAGAGACAAACCCATAATGGGTATTTCCTCCAGTCTAGGACCATTCAAGCATCCAGCCGACCGCAGAGGTGAGGATGGAACAAAAACCGTATCAACATTGCTAGTAACAACCTTCTGCAGAGATTCCTGGGCTCCCTCCTCAGAAGGAAAGCCTTCCTTTCTTTCCTCCGAAGGAGAGAACAAATATTTAGGATCCTTAGGAACCCGAGAACAGGTACCTTCTGATTCAAGGCAAGCATCCTTGTTCACGCATTTATGGGTCTCCTTCAGATCTTGTTGAAAGGTGTATCTTTCAGGAATCTTCTTCGCATCTGGATCAGGCACATGCATCACCTCCTCTTATTTTTTTTTCCAAACATTCTTAGGATTGGCAACCTTCTCCTTTTCACTTTTATTATTTAGCGGGCATTTCTTTGCCCAATGCCTAGATTTTTGACATTTGAAACAAACAAAGGGTGTTGTTTCAAATTCAATAGCTTGCTTCCACACCCCTAACTTAGATTGGATGTCAATCGAAGAGGGAAGATCAGCATTTTGAGAAACCCCAACACAGATTCTAGCAAAGACCAAATGCTTTCTTGTCGCAGTCATTGGGTCAATGGACAGAAGTTCTCCGAAAGAGCTAGCAATCCCATTGAAGATATATTCCAATACTCCAAGGGGAGACCTGGCAATCTGGCCCAAATTGGCACCATTTCAAAGATTGAATCAGATAGATCTACCCTAGAAAACCATTTCTTCAGGGCCAAGGAAGACTTTTTGATAATCCAGCCAAAAATGCACAATGATAACTAAAAACAATAAACAAGGGCCTTAAAAATTACTCACCCCAACCATATTTTTTTCATAGAAGGAAAAAGATTTAGCTGCAATTTCCCTAAATCCATAGTAAATAGAGCTCCCAACACCAAAGATATGTACATAGATAATCAAAATAGTAGAACAACAGTGAGAGAAATAAGATTTAACTACAAATGCATGTATGTATGCATAGGAAAATCCAATTTGTGGATGGGTTGATGTATTGTATGTATGTATATATACATGTATGTATATATATGTGTGTGTGTGTATAGATATGCATATATGCATAGATATATGTATGTATGTTTTACTAATAGCTTTGTTACAATTCCCCCATTTCTGTATAATATGGAATGGAAAATATGCTATAGGACAAAGCGAAGAATGATGATTTTAAGAATGGCCTGCTACCAAACCAAGAACACACTTGCTACTTGCACAATGCAACTTAATCAATATATGTGTATCTATATGTATACGTATATGCGTTTGTGTGTGTATACATTGCATGATACTCTTTTTCGATCATCTGTTCAAAGCTTCATATAACAAACTGTAAGTTGTCATTTTTCTTTTCTTTGTAAGGGAAAAAAATGTATTGGTTAAGTTGCATTGTCCAAAGAGCTATTGTGTTGTTGCATTCATATGAGGCTATTATAAGAATAGTCATCCTTGGGTCCATTCTATAACAAATTTGAGAGTTTTCAAATTGTTGTGTTGTGAAGTCTATAAGTCATTTTACATGGTTATTCTGTATAAATATTTTTTGCACAATATTGAATACCAAACAATGCACCTTGAATTTCCAAATAAGCCTATGGTGCGATATGCATTTTGGACATATCATTGCATCACATAATTATTGCCATAACATAGAAAAAATAGTTGTTGCCTTCAAGAACTGGGTTTGAATAATTGATTTGGAAAGTTGCAAGGATAGACACATTTGCTGATGTTTATAGAGTTTTGTTACAATTTCCTTGGTTGTCTATATCTAAACATGGGTTGGGGGTGGTGGAGTTGGTATCCTCAAACAAGGTAAATACAATATTCAATGTTGTAATATGGGAAAGTATACTTTGGTGAAGTTATGCATATATACACTATGTGCATCTTTGTTGTTATACACATTTTGTACTATTAGCCCCTTCGTATCCCTATCAACAATAGAATGCATATGCATACATGCATTTGTAGATACTTTTGCATATACAAATATCTTTGGTGGCTTTTAATGGAATATTTGTAAGATATTGACAATGGTAAAATGGCTATTCTGACAATGCAGCTCAATCAATATATTTTCTTCCATATTTTCAAACACATATTCATTATGCCACAATGTGTATTCTAACCATTGAACTAAATCAAAATATTTTCTTCCATATTTTGGAGTATCCTTTCCCACACTATAATATTCAATATCACATTTGCTTCCTACTATTGTATAGCACCAAAATTGGTGTATACATACATATTCCACTTTCCTTTTTATATTCAAACATATACATATACGTAGACATATAGTTTACCTATGAATTAAATCTTGGAGTTACATTGTCTGGCAGCAAATATTATAGAGAAATTGCCTTAGCACACAACAAAAGAACCATTATGGGGTATTCACATGTCTACAAAGAAAACAAAATCGACCTTACTTCCAACTTTCATCTTTTAAAGAAACAAACCATTTTCTTACACATAATTAAGCTGCAAAATATTCTATTCTATCATTAGCGTACACAACCACTATAAGACATCTTCTCAAACAAGGCTACTATAATGCACACAAAATTTTACTTTTCAGGCATACCATGCAATGAAAGAAGAGCTTATATTTGAAATTAAACAAGGCAAGATTTACTAATGCATTATTTTTGTTACCATCATTATTATTTATTTACCATGCATATGGTTTCACTATTCTAGTTTATCTCTAAACTTCTACTCAATGCCAATTGATTCCATACACAAGTTTATGCATACATCCTATGGTAGGAATGCAATTTTCAGGACCAAGGTTCTTTACCCAATCAAACATATTTCTTTCATATCTTCAAAATAGCTTTACACCAAAAATACATCCAATTGATTTTAAGACAACATGCACTATTTGGAAACACTTCATTTCTCCACACACAAGAAAATAATTATGTTTTCAAATCACCCCAAGGCACATACATTTCGATATAAGAATTATAGTGTTTTATACTAAGTTATTCACTTGCATTATGAAGTTAAATGATGTTTATTCTAATAAATTTGTGTTGTCTACATAATAGTCATGTCTTAAGAATCATCTTACATCTCCATAAGGTTCAAGATTATTGGATAACACGAGGATGCATTTTGTAACAATCATATCCATAGTTTTCTAGCCATTCACTTTGTTTTCCCTTCTATTCTCATCCTAGATTGACTCGGTCTTCACAACAATAATTCAACATAACACGCTAATCAACATGAATCAAACATACAATTCACACATTTACTTTGCCTAATATTGTTCATCTTAAACACTTACAAGTCCTACAGGAGGGTAGATAGGCGCATTCATATTTAAATTTTGGCCAATCAAAATCTATAAACAGGGCTATTTAACTTCTTCATAATCAAATGTATCATTCACATGAGGTTATATAATGTTCATTCGATTTAACAACATAGTTATTCCCTTTTTAATTTAACTCTTTCACAATCAAAATTATCAAGAATGATGAAGGCGACTCAAGATCCCATAAGGTCATTTCAACCATCATCACAATAAGGAGACAAGCACACAACAAGTTCACACAAACAACACCACATGGGAAACATCACTACCCAGAGATTCCAGTGTTGCAACCTGGCTCTGATACCAAATGTAATGCCTAAAATTTTAACCAAAATAAAGTTAAAGACAAAACACAAATTTCAAATTTTGACTACAAGACGTGACTAACTCACACAATTCATAAAAGAGCATAACAACATTTGACAAACTATAAACTATAATATTTTGCTACATAACAAAATTGCTTAGACAATCAAGGATGGGGTTCGAAGGGAGGCATGAAGTTCACATCACCGATATAGGCATGATTAGTTCAACTACAACATCAATAGTCACAAACTTAATTCAAAACACTAGTTGTGCAAATAAAATATATGACATTAGTGACTTCAAGTAATAACAAGAAAACAAGCCTAGGGGTCAGACCTAATTCCTCGGGGGCTCGTCGTTGACGGCCTTGCCTACGTATATATTTCGCAGAGGAGCCGTAGTTCGACATCAAGGACTTCAACCATCACACACTTGGACGGTTAACAAAACGGTATTTGCTCAAGGCTTAAAAGATGTAATATTAATTTACAAAACAATGTTATATGTTCAAACATTCTCACTATCAATCCTACTATTATCCATGACTATGAAACTCCATATGATCCCAAAAAAAATTCGATATCAAAGGTAGAAACATTACATACCAAATTTCATAATATTAGACCTTGAACTTCTAAGGAATACCAATTCTATGAACGTCCTACCAATATTTATACAACACTAAGAAATGTTAGATTGATAAGATAATGATTTGCATATGACAATTATTGACTAAACATGGTAGCTCATACAATAGCTAAGCAATCACTATTAGTGGATAAAGATTTACTCACTACATAAATAATAATGATAACCACAATTTAACTTAATTGTGCATGCATGGTACCAACAAAACATTCCAACACATTCTAAAGTGGATTATAGCTTAAGGGAAATAATAATCAATGGATACTCTTATCACATATTATTTTGTAATAGTGAAACAAAAGAAAGTAAGAAAAGTAATTACATCATATAAATCAATTCATAACATCAAATCTACAGATTGCAGTCAAAAATGGCAGAATTGAAACAATCATAACTTTTATGTCCCTTAGCCAAAATTAAAAGTTCAATATGTTTTGGAAAGGGGAAATAACAAAGAATAAAACCCAAAAATCATTTTGTAAGAAACTCAAACGCATGCGAGCAGTCTTTTCTGCAACACAACTCATTAACTTACTCAAAACAGCGGTTTGATCATAAAACAGTAATAACATTAATTCTAATGTGAAATGTTAATGAAAAAGAAACAATCACTCATATAATGAAATACCTTTCCCTATTTTTATATCTAACTAACAAATAGGGAGAATACTAATTGTTAAAAAAAAAGTTTATCCATGAAAACAAGTTCAACTAAAACATTCAAGATCATGTGCCAAAAGAAGTAGAATGTTAAATTTTTTTTTTTTTTTGGGTAAAACTTGTTACTAGATAGTTAAGATGATGAAATTCTCAATGCTACTATTACATAAGTTATGTACATCTAAAAGAAATGAAGTATAGGGAAAATAGGTAACACTAATGTTATCAAATTCAAGCACATATAAAAATGCAGAATATTGCTTTCAAGAAAACAACAGAAGAGCTCTGGCTCTTCAAAAAGCATGTTGCTGTCATTGATATGCCAGCCATTTAGAAACATGGGGAAGTGAATATTGGGCCATAACATACACCCAGGGGAAGAATAAGGATAGGCAATAAAGAGTTATATTATTTTTATTTATTTTATGCTGACTCCAACAGCTGCAACCAAATTCAACAGAATTATTTAATTTTTTTTTGTATTTTTTTTCTAAATCTCAATGATTGCACCAGTTCTACCACAGTTGGAAAATTGATTTTAAGCTTAACAATGTTGTATCTTTACTCTTCTTACTCTCTTTTCCATTTCTAAACTTAACTTATATTTTGTTTGCTTAATCTTGTTCAAATATCATATATAATTTTTTTTTTGTTTTATCTTTCTCTCAACACCATACTCTCGATCTGACTGTGGATTATAATTACAAAACTCGTTGACAGGCCAAATCCATCAAACACAACCACTGAACAAGAAGAAGACAAAGGCACTTTAAAAAAGAATTGGTCGATGGACTTAACAGGGTCTGGTTAAAGAGTAGAGAACAATTTAGTCTAGTATTATTTATTGTAAGCACAAACTAAAAGATTGACATTCCACTGAGAATGAGAGGTAAAGACCCCATATAATATTTTACTATAAGGACAATGTTAAACACAAACCTATACAGCCTATCAGGAAAATACAATGGTCAGAAATACAAAAGCTTAAATAGCCTCTGTGGGAAAATAAGAAGGTTAGATTTACACAGGCCTAAATGAGGCCACACTAATAAGTCACTGTTTTGCTTGCTTTGTTTCCATGTCTCTAAGAGAACAAAGCCTCTTGACATCGTGGCTTGAGACAACATGAGTTTATTTTTATTTTTATTTTTAAATTTGGTGTCATCGCAAACAACAACATAAGTAAAAACAGCAGCAGTTAGAAACATAGAACCCGTGCCTTCATTTAATCGTTAAGAACATAATTGCTTTAGAAAGATATAAAACACAAAAAAGAGTGATCCGACTGTACAAATTCTCCTCTATTTATTTATAAGAAACTGAAATCATGGCAAGTTACTTACCTCAAAAATCCGCATAAATTATGTTGTACCATCAATAACTCTGATAAAATAAATAAATAAGTAAATGGGAAGAGTTTGCAGACCTACTGAAGGAACACTCAGGTGTATTGTGCCAACCATCCTCTATCATAGCATTCACTGAGGAACTCACAGTCTCTACATTTTATTCTTTTTTTTATTTTATTTTTGTGACTTGCATGACTGAAATTCTATTGAAGATAAATCCTTCTCATAAAATGCTAAAATTTCTGATGGATTTTGAGGAAACAACACAGTTTGAAGAGGTATGTGATTCTTAGGCTTGACATACAACAGATTCTTACATGGCACACTACAAACACGCTATAAAATACTTGATTCTCTAGCCTGACATATTGAGCTCTGTGTGTGGGAAACATACAGTCTCTTACATCTGGACAATCCATATGACTCAATAGCAATGGTATTGAGATCTACATCATGGGAGAGTAAGCACACCATACCACCAGGTGCACCCTGTGTCAACAGCTCAACTAAACTTCAGTCTACGACTTTAGAACAAGATAATGTTCTAGATTTAAGGTAAATAAAAATGTTGGTTTTCTATTTATTTAAAACTATCTGTAAAAAAAATTTACCCATTGGTTTTATCACACCAGCTCACTGCCTTCAGAAATTTGGTCTAAGGGAAATAAAATCTACTGAAAACCAGGGCAAGCGATGCACCCCAAACCACTTAAAACCATAATAAGTCTCATGAATTTAAATACTTATTACAAACAAGATCAACAAATTAATAAACTGTCTCTTGAAAGTCACCAGGCAAACAACAACAATCTATTTAAATTTATTACATTATATGGCGCCTTTTCTACATACATGGTTCCAACGCAAATGGTGATGAATATTGAAGGTCAAGAATGCCTGCTCTTTCTGCTGCACTCCTTGTACTCCTCGGCTCCATTAGGAATGACTACCTTCCCCCCCTTCTGTATCATGGTTTATTTTATTTTTATTTTTTCTCTTCATCATGCCTAGACGCAAGCTCCAATCACTAATCTTACTATGACCTGCCCCTCCCCCTTTGCTTCATTCGTTTCAGTTTCCCTTAACTCAGTGGTGTGCAAGCACCCCCTTCTTCCACGAAATGTAATCCCCAAGAAAACCACACCACCGTCCTTATTAAATGTAACTGAATGAATTTATTGTTGTTGGGCATTAAGCTGCAATATAAGACTTTTGCTGGGAGGTTGGTGGGTGTTTTCAACTTAGAGAATTTAACTCCCCCTTTCACCTAGCTCTTTGGCAGCGTATAAATCGGCTATCACTGGTCACATCCGTTGGGTTGTCCATTTTACTACAAACTTACTCAACCTCACCTGTCATCTCCCACGTCCTCCGAGGCTGCCGGCCAATAAATTTTCCTTACTTCCCTTCTTTAATGCTTGTGCGCATTCAGTTCACTCAACGTTGGCTCAGGAGTCCAGGGGCACTCTACTGAGGGGTCGAGAAGACTTAGAAGACAAGTTTCAGCTACATTAAAGGTAAATTCCTCTGATATTAAAAGTCTCCAAAATCTCACTTATCACATAAAAGCTAGATAATATTGATTTGACAATTGGATGGAATTATTCTACTTCCATTTGCAAATATTTCATAATCAAATAATACTTAGTTTCTTTTTAAAGAAGAAAAATCTAGATTTGTCTAAATTTATTTCCTTCCATTATTTATTACTTATTATTAATTGTTTAATCTAGCCACATGTAATGCATCCATGTATAAACACATACTCTCCACATATTAACATACATATGGTTTTCTATCGGCATAATGACATCATGTGATTGGAGGAGAAATTAAGGGATTAGATCTTTGAAATCGAAACGAATCCAAATCTTGGCGAAGATATATCCTAATATTATAACCATATTGATATTATTATTAATGAGTAATTAATAAGATAGTAATAGAAGCACCCGCTTTCATATTAATTTTAATGCAAGTTATTAAAGGGGACTCTAATGATATTAATGTTAAGATAATCATTATTAATACATGTGCAGTTTACCAACAAAAATTAAATGAACAAAACATAATGCCAAGGCTATAAATAATAATATTACTATCACTAAATACACATATTAAATGTCATCAAATATTTAGTTAATGATCCTTATCAATAAAAATATTATATTTTGATCAACTAATAAACCTTAACAATATTGGTATTATTAAATTAAATCTTTTTGAATTTAACAATAACATTATCGATTAACAATTTAACTAAATAGTATTATCATTCACCTCACCAAAAGACTTACCAATAATAATTATGTTATCACAAAATAACTAATTGAATGATAATAGTATTCCTTTTTTTTTTAAACCAACGCTCACACCTCTATATATGTATATATATATATATATATATATATATATATATATATATATATATCTTCAACAAAAATTATGTTTCACCAAACATTATTCCCACACTTTTTCCTTTACATATAAATATATATCCTACTCTTAATCCAATAGAGTTAACACCCACCTTCGCTTCCCATTTATAATCTCGATTCACAATCCCCAATTTACGACTATATAACCCCTTTTATGGTAATGATAGTAAAACACGAAGAAGTGAAATACAATATTATTGCCACACAAAATTGCCCTACTTATCGCCTAAAATAAATCCTAACTATCTATTTAGATAAAGTATGTAACAAAGTAGGGTTGTATTAATCACCTGTGGGGTGAGGCCTTACACATTGTCTGGCAGCAAATATTATAGAGAAATAGAGAAATTGTAAAACAACTATGGATTCCTGGTCATTTGTGATTTAGCTATGATTTTTAACTGGTATTCATGGTAGAAAGCATGAGTTTGATTCATAGAGGCTTCATAAAACAATTGACGTCATTAAGGAGAATGGTGTCAATAGTATGGAATGTTTCGTGGAGCCTCTCTGCATCAAGCTCATCACATGCAATTCATAAACATGGAACTATTTTTGCCTAATGAGCATAGTCTTTTTCATATACAAATCTATGTAATTGTCAACTTCTTTTTCCATTATCTGTTTCAACCTCCATGAATAAATTGTTCTTTATGTCATCCTTTTCTCTAGCTTTTGATAACAAACTCTTCATTACCATAGTTTGGCTCTTCTGTTCTCCAATTTGTAAAGTTGATTTTACCACTAAGAAGAACAGACTAGACACTTTTTTAAAGAATGGAAGTCTCAAGAGAATTTCAAATCTATAAAATAAGAAAACTATTACCAACACACTATTATTTCTATTTCAAACATCAATATATATATATACACATACATATATGTATATATATATATATATGCATCTATACATATATTTACATCTATACGTATAGTGGATGGCAAGTGTTGATATATGGTATGGCTCCATTGAATTTTTTATGGATGTACCATGTTTTTTTGATTGGGGATTTGGCTACAGCCCATGAGGCTTCACAATGCCAATATGGCAGGGAGGAGAACAAACATCGGTTTTGTGGCTTTGTCTTTCACTATCATACATTGCTTCCTACAAATACACAAAATATTCTATTCTTCCAACTACATTCCTCCACAGTAGTAGATAGGCTTGTCATTGCATGTTTGCAATGTTGTAAAAGCTCCAACTACATTCTATTTATATAGAAGGTAAGCCTATATGTCCTTTATTGCATTCCTTATTTCACAAGTACATGTCAAATTGTTTTGAATAAATGATATAGGTACATATATTTTTAAAAATGTATAGCACTAATTCCAACTAAAGAAACTTATCAGGTTACTGATACCAGATTTCCACAACCTATTATGGTTCAAAATTCTTATTTTTTGATATTTGATTGTGTTTCAATTTTGTGGGTGGGCAATCTATGTTCTTCCTTGGGAATTTGGTGGCATCCCTTGAGGCTGCATGGCCCAATACTGCAAGGTGGAGAGTAGGCCTTCTTTCTTTCTGTTTAGACTACATCTACTTGCAGCTACAAGGTATGTGTAGTTCCTATCTAGCACTTCTATTTTGCAAATATACATGTTATTTCTTCCTATCTTTACATATATATATTTACACATTTAGTCAGACTTTATGTTTTTAATTTTAATATGGTGCCATCTCTTATTTTAAAACTATGTGTAATCCTTTGTCATAAATCATACAACTATACATATTTTTAAAAAAATGTATAGCAGTGATTTCAACTAAAGAAAATTCTCAGGTTATTGCTTTGAGCTTTCGACAATGCATAATGCTTAAGATTTTTCATTGGAAAAGTATGCTCTAAGTTGGGGATTTTGTGACAAGAAAGTTTGCTGCATCACCCAATATGGTGGGGTGGAAAGCATGCCTCATTTTCTTCAATTCATTCTACAACTAGTTGCACACACAAGGTGTGCCTACATCTTATCTAACACTGCCCTTTCACAAATATGAACGTAATATATTCCTGTGTTCACATCTCTACATTTGCACATTCATTAACATCCTATTCTTTTGATTTTGATATGCTACACATATGTATGGATGGAGAAATTTAAAATATATAGATATGTAGAGTCTTTGTTATTTGTTTAAAGTTTTTGATGGGATTTCTATCAACTGAGCCGTGAATAGGATTTGTTTATGTTTAACCTCAGAGACAAAAACATACAACAAGAAGATATTAAGTATTATAGAGAAATAGGTAAATTGTAACACACCTCTTAGTGAAACATGCATACATGTATTTATTCATATATACATATTTATACAGATGTATATACTTATATATATGTGTGTGAGTGTGTATGTTGTATGATACTCTTTTCCTATATTTTTTTCAAAGCTTCCTATAGCAAACTATAATTTTCCATTATTCTTTTTCTTTGTAAGGAAATAAAATTTATTGGTTAAGTTGCATTGTTGAAAGAGCATGCACATGTGTGTGTGTGTGTGTGTGTGTGTGTGTGTGGGTGTGTGTGTGTGTGTGTGTGTGTGTGTGTGTGTGTGTGTGTTTCATGATACTCTTTTCCCATCATCTGTTCAAAGCTTCCTATAAAAAACTATAATTTTTCATTGTTATTTTTCTTTGTAAGACAAGAAAATGTATTGGTTAAGTTGCATTGTCAAAAGAGCTATTGTGGTGTTTCCTATGTATGGAATATGTATATACATGTGTAAAAATTTATATATATATATATATATATATACATGTATACATGTATATATATACATACATACATACATACATATATATATATATATATATATATATTCATGTGTATAGATATGTATATATGCATAAATATATGAGCATGGAGAAATTTTAATATTGCATTTACTTCACCTACTGACATCGTGCAATAGCATGACCCATTGGTCCTCACAGCAAAAAACACTTTCCTTTCCCCTTCCTCGTATCGAGGACACCATTCTCCATCAACACCAACACATACAATTACTAAGGTCCACATCGCCACAAAAAAACTAGTAGATTAAGTGTGTGGCATCTTCTATGATAGCACAGGTTGGTGAAATAGAGAAATCAAGAAATTGTAGAAGAGGTATTACAATAGCACTCAACAACCAAAAATTAGTAACCCTATCCATTTTTTTTTGACAAAAGAAAGAAGATTTAACTATAGTCTCTCCACCCCCAAAGACTGATAATCTCTTCCAAGTGTCAAAAATGGCTATAATGCAAAAGATAGAAACATAAAACAAGAAGACATTAACAATAGATTAATCTTCTATACAAAGCACCCATGTAAAAATCAGTATAACCCCACAACCTTCATTAAAAATTCAAGCTACATAACCACAAATAGCATACACATAACTACAATTTCCCTTATTTTCTATAGCATTCAACCCTTAAGCCTACACACAAATAACTACAATGTCTCCTATGGTAATGCCTGCAACGCCAAAGATACACACATATAACCAAAATAATAGTATTACATTCATCTACTACAAAACCAACACTGCAATTTCTATTTGCACAATGCAACTTAATCAAAGTATACTTTCCCAGACTGCTACATTGAATATCGCATTTACTTCATCCATCAAAATTTAATTCATGATTAAGTTTGTAGCACTCTCATGTAGCTAGAATGTATACTCCAAAAATTGCAACAAAATATTTTGATTCTGTTGCATTGTCAGAATAGCCATTCCGGCATTATGAATATGTGCTCCAAAAGATGCAAGTGAATATATTGAGTAACTTGCATTCTCTGAATCATACTCTCTTCTTAACAAATATAAATTTCAACCAGATAGCATATTAGGTAGAGATATAAAGTTGAACACATCAAAGAATTATTAGAATAATCGAGCAATTGTTTCATTATATAATACACAAATACATAAATTATAAAAAATCTATTGCAATAACACTAAACAGTCAGTATAGTAATTTTATCTCCAATATGTTAATTGTTTCATACAACCCTAGACCCTACACACAAATAAGTACAATTGCTCCTATTGTAATGGTTGCAATGGAAAATATACACACAAATAAGGACAAGTAGAGAAATTATAACAAACCTATTGCACCGCAAGTCATATTCACACTTGGGCTAATGAGAATCTCGTCAGAAACTTGAAACAAATGAATTGAACAGATAGGAAGAGATATTAGAAAGGATAACACTAAACAACAACCAAACTATTTTTTGTATATATAGACGTGTGTGTGTGTGTGTACGTATGTATATGTATAGATAATGTTGCAGGCTTAATCGAACATTCAAGCTACATTCCCTCAAACTAAAGATTATAGAAAAATAGACAAACTGTTGCAGCACTATTAGACAAAAAGTCTTATTCACAGTTGGCCTAACAAAAAATCCTGTTGGGAACTTCTAACAAATCAATTGAACAGATATGAAGAGATCCTACAAAGAATAACACTTTACACTCAAGAAACTAACTTCGTATATATACACGTCTCTATACATCTGTGTATATGTATATATGTAATATGTATAGATATCTATATATATATGTCAACATCTATATATGTATGTATATGCATATATGCATTCAATATCACATTTACTTCATCTGCCTCCATCATAAAAAATCCACATAATGCATTGACCATCAGTCGAGTAAGCACTTACCATTCACCTTCCGACTTTCAAGGATAGAACCTCCATTGCTACCAACCCTCGTATTTGCAAAGGTCCACGTTGAACACTTACCATTCACCTGCCCCAAAAAGAAAAAAGAATTCTCCACTACCACCAACCCACATAATTTCCAATGACCAAGTCACCACAAAAAAAAAAACAGAGCCCTCCCCACCAACAGATAGACCCCCCTAGTGCCGACAAACCCTTTCTGTGGCTATGCTGGTGAGAATCCTGGTGGAAACTTCAAACAGGTATACATGTATATATATATATGTATGTGTATACACATATACAAATATATCTATATGTATACATGTATATATAAATGTATTCTTACATGCATATATATATGTATGTTTGACATGGGTGTTTTGCATAAATGATTAATTTATTGTTCATGTTCCTGATTCTCTACTTACTCTTGCCGAATGGTCATATGGTAGTGAGTGTAATACCAATGCTACACAAAGATGTGATAAATGAAGGGAGAAAAGTATGTTTGTGGGTGTATGTATATGTATATATATGTGTGTATGTGTATGTATATGTATATGTATATGTATATGTATGTATATGTATATGTATGTGTATGTATATATGTAAAATGTTGATGTATACAATTATATGTTCACCATTTTACTATTTTCGCCTTCCTCTGTATTGCTTCCATAAATATATACTCTTTGTGCTGACATATATCCCGTCATTGCACAATGGCAGCAAATGAAGTAAATGCAATATTAAATGTTGGCATGTCAGAGAGTATAGTTTGATGAAGTTGTATTGTCATAAGAGCCATTTTGTTGTAGGTTTGATAATAGGCTACTGTTAAATTCATTACATTCGGCTCCATTTTAAAGCAACTTGGATGGTTGTAAAACTGTTGAGCTGCGGAATCAGTAAGACATTTTACATGGGTATTTTACATAAATGATTAATTTATTGTTTATCTATTTCATTTTCTCCCATATTGATTAAATTTCATTGTTGAAAGAGTGATTTACAATAGATAAAAGAACTAAACACAAACTCTGTACTATGCACCATGTAGCACCCCTCTGGTTTCCTATGTTGTTAGATAGTGTTTTTATTTTGACAGACTTAGTTACCTTGTTACTGTTTTCTAATCATTGACATAGGAGAGATAATGGTGTTATATTTTGATGTGATGACGCACTATACAGATGGTTATGTTTTATGTTATGTTTTTGATTAGCATAGTTGTTAATATTGATATATGCCCATCTGTTGATTAATGATGCTTTAATTTTGTCAGTCTTGATGTGACTGTATTGGTGAAGGGGACAAGATTACATCACTCGCATGTGAGTACCTGCTGATTCTATGATTTCTCTTCACAGTGTGTCTGCTACATTATATGCATGTTAGACACTCATCTTGTTTGTAGGATTGCAGGTATAGGAAATCATCTCCAACTAGCTTCACAAGTCTGGGCTCGTGTCCACTTTCCCAATAGTTTTGTTGATTGGGAGATAGTAACGAGGTTCCCTTGTCAAACCACAATCCCAGTCATAGTGTTTCATCAGTTTGTGTTTTGTTGTTGTTGAGTCATTTTGTCTTTGATGTTTTGATAATTTATTATCGGTGGAAATTATGTGAAAATTAATGTTAAGTGGTTGTAAATGTTAATTTATGTATTTTAGATTTAAAATTGTTATTTAATTTAATTTAGTTTATTTTATTCAATTGGTAAGATAATTTAATCTATTGATTAAATTTATCTTATTAAATGGATAAATTAATTAATTAACTTAAAGTTGTTGATTAAATAAATTAAATAATTAAATTTGTTTTGTAAAGTGCATAGATTAAGCGATTTAAATTTATTTGAAAATTAAATTGTGTTTTAAATTATTTAAAAACAAAAATAAATTTTGAATGCATAAGAGGAAATAACTATGGTGGTTGAAAGAGATATTTTTGATTTTTGACTGAGTGTTGAAAAATTAATGAGAGGATATTTTATTTTTGGAAAATTTGGGCTATTAAAATAGAGAAAGATTTGGCTCTGTAATTGGACATTTGGTTTGGAAGAGGTTTTGGAAGATTGGATTTTGTAGAGAAGCTCAATTTCAGATTTCATTCCTACAAGGTTCAGATAACAGGTTCTTTTATTGCTTTATTGTTTAGAAGCTTTGATTTAAAATTTTGAAAGGTTGCTTGAGAAATTGCTGTGAATTTTCAGAAATTTCTGTAGAAAATTTTAGAAAGCTTTAGATCCTCTATTTTTTTTTAACAATAGAAAAATTCAAAAGGAAAATATCAGATGATTTAGAAAACCTCTGTTGAAGTGAAATTGAAAACTCTATTAAATTGGAGAAAATTGTATTCTTCTATAAAAATTGTTAAATTAATTCTCTGGTAAATTGTTAGATTTTTCCTATAGAAAAATTGGTTTTTTTTATAAAAAAATTGTATAAGATTTATATGGCAGAAATTTAGTTGTAGAAGTTTTTTATTTATTTAAAAAAAAAAAAAAACTCCTAAATCATCGTAAGGCGGATTTTCGTAATATACAGAGGAAAGATTTAAAAAAAAAAGATGTTAAATTTTGGGGGTGCTGGGGGAGCTACACCCATAGTCGCCCCCATTATGGGAGGCATTGGATGTGAAGGCAGTGACCCCCATAAGGGGGAGGTTGCGTAGCAGCCACCCAGCAGCAGGGTTTGAGCATGCATCCCTTGCCTAGGTGTATGTATTATTTTTAAAATATATTTTTTTAATATAAATTATATATAATATATATAATACATATTATATAAATATATATATATATATATATATATGTTTTAAAATTTTATAAATATATGTATATATATATATTTATATATTATTTTTAATATATATATTATATATTATATATATGTATATTTTTTTGGCATATTTAATTAGCAAATTATTGGATTATATTTAAATGATTTGGGAATTTAAATTGATTTTATATATATATATATATGTTTAATATATATTTATATTTAAATATAATTATCTTAATTTTTTTGTTATAAAAGTTGTAAATATTTATTTTATAATAAAATGATTTTGTTTAAGAAAAATAAAAATTGATTTTTATCATTAGTGAAATTGAGAAAATTGAAGTTAAACTCTGAGTCTTAGTTTCTTTTTTGTTTAATTTATAATGGAATTATAAATTATTCTCATTGATGACATGCAATATGTTATTGCTTTACTTGTATTTAGGAAATTCTAAAGTTGGGTTATTAATTTTCCTAAATTGCTTTTTAGTTATGTTATCTCTCATTCTCATTGTTGGGAAAATTGAGTTATTTGTTTATGTAAGACTTCTAGATGTGTTCTCTTGAGATGATGTTTTGTCTCATGTGATTTGTTATTGTTTAACTTGGGTAGTGCATGAGATTTGTTTCAGTTGGACCTAGTTATGTGAATAGGTTGTGTCGTACAGGTATTGTTGAGTTGGTAAATGTAACTAGTTATGTGCACCTAGTTTACCCTATGTTAGTGGGATTAATTCCTTAGGTTGTTAATAGGGGAGTGGCTTTTCATGGGGGCCAACACACAAAGTGGTGTCTGGGTAACTCATGAAGAGTTAGATTAATCAATGACAACTTAATAAATATGTTAAGGGAAAAGGGTAGTTTAAACACTTAACTTTTGTTAATGCCTCGCTCATGGACTCAAGGGCTAGTAAAGACTTGGGATGAAACAAGAAGGCCTGGAATGGCAAGATCGGTATCTTCTCTCTATGAGAGATTATTGATTCCACATTGGATTGCATGTGGCATCAGGTTTCATAAGAGGTCACCATGGTAACCCAAGAAGGGGGCTAGAGCCTAGGAAGATTCACCAGGGCAACCCATTCAACTTTCTGATGACACTCTTCCTATGACAACCGTCAGTCAGTTTGTTGTATGGTGTAGTTAATCATTGTTATCTGGAAGCATTGTAACCATTTTGTTAGGTTTGTACTTGTGTAGTTTAGTTTGTTATTGCCTATGTCTAGAGGTTGTAGGTTTTTCCTAGGAAGCTCTTTTACTATCTCCTAGCACAGGGGTGGTCCTTCGGCTACCACATGGTTGGGTGAAATATGCACCTTACACCATTCGGTTTCTAGTTCTTGTTCATGATGGTGGGTACTTCCTAATTGGAGAGCTCATGTGTACCTATGGATTTGTAATTATTTTATGTTCTCACTTGTATCTATTGGATACCTTGTAAATATATTATTCCTTAACTGTATTCAAGAAGAATCTTTGTAATTTGTAATTGTAACACTTTTTTATAAACTATCTCATTTGGAAATGAGAATTTTAATTGTAATATTAAATAAATGAAATGTGTGAATGGATCATTATTGTACTTTATAGCTTAAATGATGTATTTTAATGTTTTAGATGTATGATCTTTAATTCATGAGTAATAAATATAAGTTATGTTTAGTAACTTTTTTTAGTAATGGGTATTGTAAGTAAGTGTCATCGCGTACCTTAGAGAATGTATGTGTTAGTGTAGTTTACTTGTTTAATTACACTTAAAAAAAAAATGTTCACTTATGTTATGTGTGTGTCATTCTCTAGGGTTTTGTGGTGGGCATTACACATGGTATCAGAGCCCATGTTTAAACACTGGGTGCTCTAGGATAATGTTGAAACCATTAAGCTATTCATTGCATAGGATTTATGTTTGTGTACCTTGTGTTATGACATGGTGTGTATCTATACAGGATCATGCCACTTAGGCGAGGTCCCGATAGAGGTTGTGGCCATGTTGGCGTTCGTGGAGGTAATAAATAGAATTCACCTCTCATTTTTTGCCATGACTTAGATCATGAGCAGCAACAGGCTTCCCAAAATGTACCTGAGGTCAATGATTAGAATCTGGATCCGCCAGGGATCGGCGATGCTTAGTTGCGTCATTTATTAAAGGAGACTCTAGCTCATCTAGGTTTGAGGTAGGATAGAGATCAAGATATTATGGGTGAGAGAGAGGTTCCAACATATTCAGAGGTAGTCATGGCTGCTCATATGAGAGACCTGCTTAGAGCTCGTCCACCTACATTTGTTGGTTTGGGTAGTGGATCAGAGGCTGAGACATGGCTGATAGATCTGAATCAGTGTTTTGTTATGCACCCTTATGGTAGCAACACCAAAGCTAGAGGTGCAATCATGCACTTGAGGGATTTTGCATCTACCTAGTGGAGGTTAGAGGAGAAGAAGCTCCATATTGATATTAATATTGTATCTTGGGATTTTTTCTTAGAGAGGTTTAGGGCTATATTTCTTTTTGACCATTGGCGACAGTGTGAGCATCAATGATGATGAGTGCATGGGTATGTGCTGGATCATCATGGAAAAAAATTCAGAAAAATCAGAGTTAGGCAACTTGACATAAAAATTTGAATAAGTTATCTATATTATTTCAAAAATATGTAAGAATAGAATCTATAGCAAGTTGAATGTAGTTTCTAAACTACTAGGTTTGTTTAAAAATAGAAAAAATCTATTTGGTGAAAATTTGAAATTTCAATGTAGTAGTACTTAAATTTCAAGGAAAAAATAAGAAGTAGGTGTCTATTTGAGCACCCTAACCACAATAAAATGATAATATTTTTTATAACATTTTAGTTATAAGGAGAGGACTCATGTCTCGATGTGATGCATTTTTTTCGTAATTTTTTTATTATAAATTTTAAAAAATATAAAAACTCATATGTCTGACCACCTTAACTTGGTCAAAACTTCATGAAATTCAATTTTTATTTTTTTAATCCTATAGTATACGAAGCATAGAATGTGATGCATGTTTTGGATTCAAAAAATGTGATATCATTTGAAAGATATAAATTTTTTCAATCGTCCTATCAATGAAGACTTTAGTCATAATTCAAATAGAAAATGAATAATAATTACTTATTAAATTCAAAGAAAGAGATAATTTATATTGGTGGAAAGCTAAGAATCTCCTTTAGAAACCCTTTTCATTTCATCAATTTTGGGTAAAAAAAAGTCGTCAGCCACATACCCATCATATTGCAAATTTTTGGCCCATCATGATCCTACACATACCAGCATGCTTGTTCAACATTTCATCAGGAGATTAAATGCCCGAATCAGTGGTGGTGTTCAATTTTTCAAACCCAAGACTATGGAGACAATGGTGGTGAAGGCCAGATTGGTGGAGGAGAACCTGGCGATGGCATTGGGTGGTCACACTAGAGTTCAGATAGGCAGTTCTTTAGCAGCAGGACTAAGTGGACATAGTGGTTAGATTCAGGGAGTTGGACCACCTAGGACATAGTAGGTGTCTGCATAAAGTGGATAGTATCAGAATTCATAAGGGAAATGAAAGAGTTTCCAACAAAGATAGGGTGACAGATATCATTCGGGTGGTGAGAGGAACTAAAGGTGTAATAAACACAACAATTATGAACAACCAAGATAGAGTTCACAGTCTACCTATAGTGGTAGCGTTCAACAATCGAGCACACCTTTTGGAGGTAGAGGTTATGGAAAAGGTACTGTATGTTTTGTGTGTGGCCAATAGGGTCACATAGCATGATAGTGTCCCATTAAGGGCACATCAGGGTACACTCAGAGGCCAGTGGCATCAGAGCCGACAGTTGGTGATGCTGGCAGAGGGCATTGAGTATTTGTTGCAGTTGATAACCACTAGGTTGATCATCAGGGCATAGTAGTAGAGACATTTGGTATGTTATAGGGTAACATGGTTACCATTTTATTTGATTCTAGATCATTAGATTCCTTTATGTCATTGTCTTTCATGGCACGATATAGACTGAGGGAAGCAAAGCAATAAATTAAGTGGTAGGTCGAATTGGTCTCCGGTGCTAAAGTTGTAGTGCAATCCCTAGTACCTGATTGTAGATTTGATATTGGATCCTTTCTGTAATACCCCTCCGTGTTAGTTGTTCTGGTCTTGTGTGTAAGTATATGTGCACGCTTCATTGATCACTATGTTGTTTGATTGTGTGAAAAATATCAAATGTTAGTTGTCATGTCTAAATAATTAATTTAAATCATAAGTGAATCTGCGAGGTTATCTAAAATAAAATTAGAAATTAGAATAATAATCCATTAAATTAAATCAAATGTTTTAGATCAAATAATCAAATTAAAACTAATTTGTTAAAAGCACAAATGATATTATTAGATAAATTGATTTAATAATCATAATGAACAAAATAATCTGGAAAAGAAAATAATAAAAAGGAAGGCAATTGGAAAATGGAAAGTGAATAGTTTATTAATTAAATAAATCGTGATAAGATTTTTGGGAAGTGTAAAAGGCAAAACAAGCTGGAAAGATACTTCACCTATCAAGCAATTGGAAGTCGAAAAGAACTGAACTGTAGAATATGAAAAATAAATAAAGTATATCTAGCTTTTGGGAGGAAGAAAAGAGATCCACGCTAGATCGATTCAATAGAAGGGCTTTGCAATAAAGAAAGTGCAGGACTTAGGCCAAGTAGCAGGGATAGAAGAGGAGAGAAATCCAGAAAGCTATCGGTACCATATGGAGTAGTAGCTACAAAAGTACCATCTTCTAGTCAAGGTATTTGTTTATGTATTTATTTTGTCTCATATCTAATCTATACTGCGAGTTGATGTCTCATTCGATCATTCTGGAGAAATTCTCCTTCGTTTCTTTTGTGTCATATCTCTTTCTGCATCAAACCTCTCTTCTTGTTCTGTTGTTACCTTATAGCCTTTGGAGTTGGAATTCACCTATCTTTCTTCAAATTTTGTAGAACGATTTTGTATCTACTATTGTTATGCACATGTTGGCATCCAACCCTAATATAATCCTTCTCTTAGATATTCCTTGTTAGCTGTTACAACCGCGCCCTGATCTTGCTCATATCATTCTAGCTACCCTTGGAAGTATACGCATTCACAAACGTATTGTGCATTGCAGATTCTTTGCCTTGTTTGATGACCAATGGTTGTATCCTCAATTCGAATTCTTATGAGGTTCGAAGAGTATTCTAATCCTCCTTTAGACTCGCTGCACATGAAGTCTCCCCTAAATTTGCATCTTCACTCTGCTGCTGTATTTTTCTTCCTCACTATGTGCCTTGAGGACTAATTTTAACCCGATTATTTGTATGTTACATTATTCTTATTGTTTTAGCATATATATATAGAGCATTTATATTACTCACTGCGCTGTGGTGAATACTGACATGAAGGAAAGTTAAAATTTTAAATAAACTCTCTCTGTTGTCACTATTAACCAATCTCAGCCGCAACACTTGAACATGGTAGGGTGTTTAGATTTAAATAAACTCCCTGGTTTTGTTATCAAATCCCAAATGTTATCCGCAAGCCTGAAAATGGCTTCTCACATTTTTGCAACCGTAACCATCTCAAACTTGGAGGAAGCTTGGTTCGTGTGTCTTCTCTGATGCCGTCAATGAGTTGATTGTTCAAGTGAAGAAATTGAGGACCAATGAGCAAATTATTTAATTCTCTTGGTATGCGCAATGTTTCAAGCCTTTGCCAATTACCTCTGTTCAGTCGAAGCTGAGAGAAAGTGATGTTATTGGATACAGTGTTTAGATGAGCTCCTTCGCATAGTCTGGTAGTCTAAATTTATATAATCACCCTGATACCGTTGGCAACCTATCACCGCTGCAGCATTTATACTTAGGAGACTATACAGATTTAAATAACCTCCCTGAAACCATTGGCAACCCATCTTAGCTGCACATTCTAGATTTTCAAAGATGTTGTAAATTAAATTAACTTTTTGATTCTTTGGCAGTTGTCACAGCCGTGCACCTGAACATGTAGGAAGTTTAAAGTTTTAAATAACGTGCTTGATTCTCCTGTTAGTCTATGGCAGCTACATTTGGAATTTGATAAATAATGCAAGTAGATAGTGATATTTCCAAATTACAATCTTCTCTTTCTGATATACTCGTCAACCTGTCACAGTTTATAAATGTGGGGCTAAAACTAGGTAATAGGGAAATAAAGTTATATGTCCTTTCAGATGTAGGTATGTGGATATAGGTAGATCAATGAGTCTCTCTCCTTTTCATTATACGAAGTTTTATCTTAGGTACGCCTATCTTTATGTTATGGTGTTTTAGTTAGGAATGATACCTCTTTTAGGATGGTATAAATGAGTTATAATTCAAATGATATAAATGGGGGGATCGGTGCTATCATCCACATCTTTTGACCTCTGACTAAAAGAATTGTGATCATATAAGGGTAAAAAGTGTTAATTGATCTTTTTGTAGATATTTCTGATAATTGTGGGGTAGGGGTAATAACGTTATAGGTGATTTTCTTATCAAGTTAAGTTAGTGCCAATAGTTTAAAGTATGTTCCATATAATAACATCATCGTATTCTAATCTTGTGTCATGGAAGTTTATTTCTATTAAGTCAATATTTTGAATAATTGGGTTGTAGAGAACATGAAATGGGATCTATTTCTCTTAGTCTCTAGTGAAACATATATGATGACTTACAATTGTTGGATTATGGAGGAAGTATGTATTGGAATTTCTTTTGTTGTATGAGCTATATCTTGTTAAGCAAATGGATAAATTGTATTTGAAGTTGATGTTCTTTACTGAATTAGCATTGAATGTATACGTATGTTTACGGGTTAATTTGATGTTTCCAATTAGATGTGTCCTCCTTTATGTTTGCTTGGGTTTCAAAATGATTTTTATTCCATTGTGTTTGTGTCGATTTATGAGTGATTTGATGGACCCTTTTATTGTGAATTTTCTTGAGTTTGCGTGAGTTGGGGATCCTCTTTAATTTAAATTGTATTGTTATTGGTTTAACCCTGCGTGGTGAATTCTTGGGTTGTATGGAGTTTTGGGGGTCTTATTAATTGATTTTGTGATAAAATTGTTTGGATACTTATGCGATGCTTGGTTGTGATAAGTTTATGCTTCTTATGGAATGCGGTCTTCCCTCTTTTATTATTTTGGTGAAACATTAAATTGTATTGTTGTCATGTTTGTTGAATTTATCAAAACGTCATTTGTTTACCAACTATATAGGTATCTTGTAAGGAGAAAATTGAGGTCTCCCGTGGAATACCTAATTGGTGGCTTGTGGTTTTATTAAGTGATTTTGTTGAATTCTAGGTTGATTTTCTTTTGTGTTTCCCTATTTGAGGTGACACCATTGTTGAGTTGTGGATGGGTCTTGATGAATCTTCTTTTCTATGGCTTTTCTGAGTTAATCTCATATTTGAAGGAATTTTTATCCTTGTATTGGAATTATTTGGAAAAAACTTGTGTTGCTTTGTTTTACCCTTGTTTGTGGGTTTTCATTCTTTCGACTTCCAGAGGCTTGAGATGATTGATAATTGATGTTCTCTCTTTTTATGTGTCTTTGAAGTGGCAAGTGTTTTGGTATTAGGATTTTGAAAGGGTTGTACAAGAATTGTTGAGACTCTGATTTTGTACTTGTTAGCGAGATGGGTAATGCCTCGCATGCTTTTATGTTGTGATTCTTTATTCTAATTATGATGGTACAACCCTTGGTTCCTTGGTTTTTTTTTTATGTTGTTGGGTCTCTAGGGAGAGTGGCTCCTCGTGGGGGCCGGTGCCCCATGTAAGGGGAAGAGCACAGGAGAACCCACGAGTGAGTTAGTAAACAAGTGAAAACCTAATAATTAACTTAGGAGGGTTGGGTAGTAATATCATTATAAGATTAATAAAATGGATGCCTCGTCTTCATTAGTGCTTCCGCAGACTAATGGAAGGCTGAGAAGGCCGTGGTTGGCAAGGTCGTGACCTCATCTTCACGAGAGGTCTACGGCTCCGCATGAGCTACCCTATGGTGCTGGCGTCTCCAGTTGGGAGGAAGAGCATAGGAGATTTATAGATGGGGGCCGGCGCCTCAGTTTGGGAGGAAGGGCCAGGAGAACCCATGTGGGCTATGCGATGACACTCTCCCCTTGTTGCCCACGTGTTTTACTTTATTGAGTTCCTCTGGAAGTGGGTTATGAGAGTTGTTTTAGATTGTTGTTTGAATTGATTTAAATTGATTTATGATTATTGCTTTAATACATCTTTAGTATGTTTTTTGGTCTTGTATGATCTCATTATATTTGATTTATGATCTTGTATCTTATGATACTGTGATATGATGTTATTGTATTATTTGATTGAAATTTGGAATTGTATTATGTTTATGATCATCCTTTGATTACTTGTTTACTGGTCATTGCTTTAATTTATGTGATGGAATTTATGGTTTTAAGTTAGTATGATGACTCTTGTAATCCTTGAGTTTTATGATGCTTTTGTATGTTGTTAAGTCTTGTGATTCCATGTTTGGGATGTTCTTGGTTGAAGACTCTTCCTTGTTAGCTCCTAGCACGGGGGGTGGGTCTTCGGACTCACATGGTTGGGTGGAACGTACTAAGCACCCCATTGGGTCCCCAGTCGAGGATCGAGAGGTGCGGATTGGTGCGGTTGCAACGACTTCAGTGTTGTATCTGTCTTGGAGCCAGTTTTCATCTATTTATTTGTATCATGATTCTTGTGTATGGTTTCCATTTATGTTTGGAAACACTTTTGTATCATTGTACTTCTTGAATATTGTATTGTAATGTAACATTAAACCTTATGTGGTTATTGGCAGTTGTTATTCAATGTGTTGAGTTAATTATGCATATGTTGTATTTATATAGATGGTTTCTTATCAATGATTATCATGTATGTGTTATCTTGTTATGGATTATATCTTTGGATTTTATTCTTTATTGTTGTTGTGTGGATCTCAGTCTCGTAATGACTCTTTGTGTACCCCAAAGGATGTATGTGTTAATAAATATTCTTAAATGAAATTCATGTCATGATTTAATACATTTACATGTATGTTTGCCATACATTTTTTTTTTTTTAAAATTGTGTTGTAATTATTATGTATTTGTCCTTTGGGGTTCACACGGCGGGGCGTTACAACATGGTATCAGAGCCTAGGTTCATACACTGGGCACTATGTGTGCTCACTATGTAACCTTGCGCTTAGACCTGTGAGTCTTGAGTTTCACTTTTCTTTTGGCATAGTTGTGAATTTGAATTTATTTCATTTGATGGTGTTGGGTCAATGGTACAGGAAACTGATGGGAAAGGATAGGACCCTCGGTGTAGTGTGCAATGCACCGATACCCTTCCTGTCGGAGATGCTCTATGGACCCTTGAGTTTTAGTGTGATGTGTTTTCTTGGGGATGTGTTTTATGTGTGTGAATATGCAAAGTGTGCATGGAATTTGCGATTTGGTTGTCCTTGAGTGATGAATTATGTTTTCTTGAATCTGTGAGGGTGTAAAATTTTACCCTTTTTATTGAAATTGATGTGAGAATTGGTGTTGAATAATGGTTAAAGTGGAGTTCTTTGTGTGAAAATTATGAGTTTTAACGAACATGTGAGGTTTTGTGGATAATTATTTTATGATTTTTAGCAAAATATGGTATCTTGAGGATAAGATGCAACTTGAATTATTGGCACTAATGTGCAATGTCCTATGGTAGCTTTTGAATTATAGGAAGTTGGCTTTAGAAAGCATAGTGGTGAAGGTAATGTAATTGTAAAATGTAGGTATAGACACTTATAATGTCAAGTAGTAATTAAATTTGATACAGTATAGGAACTAGATTTATGGTTAGCATCCTTATGCGAATATTGCCTAACTAATAAGAAGCAAACTGTTTATGAGTTACTAGAATTGTTTTGACTATTATGTGCAGTTTGGTGGGAGGGACAGTGTGGTATCACTCACTCGCGAGTGCCCTACTATGCTGAGAATTCCTCTCACGATGTATTAATGATATATATGTATTGTGCACAATGTTTGTTTGCATGCAGGATTGCAGGAATTAAGTCTCGATTCCACCTGCATTGTCAGGACAGGGCGAGCATCATAAACACCCAATGGGATTGATGTGGAAAATAGGAACTGACAAGAAAGTTTCCCCAACCTAGTTCGTCATCTATCCTTGAGTTTGTCAATTGGTCTGTTTGCAACCCTGTCACCATTTTTGTTTTGGTATCCTTTCCTTATTTTTGGTTTATTTCATTTTCGTTGTTTACTTGATGATGTTTAATCGATGTTTTAATTTATGGTGCTGATGTGCTTATGATCATTGATATTTGTTGTGTTACCATGTTTATGATTGAGCTCGACTTCCAGGAGTAAGTCAATTTTTAAGGGGGGGAGGATGTAATACCCCTCCGTGTTGGTTGTTCTGGTCTTGTGTGTAAGTATATGTGCACACTTCATTGATCACTATGTTATTTGATTGTGTGAAAAATATCAAATGTTAGTAGTCATGTCTAAATAATTAATTTAAATCATAAGTGAATCTGCGAGGTTATTTAAAATATAATTAGAAATTAGAATAATAATCCATTAAATTAAATCAAATGATTTAGATCAAATAATCAAATTAAAACTAATTTGTTAAAAGCACAAATGATATTATTAGATAAATTGATTTAATAATCATAATGAACAAAATAATCTGGAAAAGAAAATAATAAAAAGGAAGGCAATTGGAAAATGGAAAGTGAATAGTTTATTAATTAAATAAATCGTGATAAGATTTTTGGGAAGTGTAAAAGGCAAAAGAAGCTGGAAAGATACTTCACCTATCAAGCAATTGGAAGTCGAAAAGAACTGAACTGTAGAATATGAAAAATAAATAAAGTATATCTAGCTTTTGGGAGGAAGAAAAGATACCCACGCCAGATCGATTCAATAGAAGGGCTTTGCAATAAAGAAAGTGCAGGACTTAGGCCAAGCAGCAGGGATAGAAGAGGAGAGAAATCCAGAAAGCTATCGGTACCATATGGAGTAGTAGCTACAAAAGTACCATCTTCTAGTCGAGGTATTTGTTTATGTATTTATTTTGTCTCATATCTAATCTATACTGCGAGTTGATGTCTCATTCGATCATTCTGGAGAAATTATCCTTCATTTCTTTCATGTCGTATCTCTTTCTGCATCAAACCTCTCTTCTTGTTCTGTTGTTGCCTTATAGCCTTTGGAGTTGGAATTCACCTATCTTGCTTCAAATTTTGTAGAACGATTTTGTATCTGCTATTGTTATGCACATGTTGGCATCCAACCCTAATATAATCCTTCTCTCAGATATTCCTTGTTAGCTGTTACAACCGCGCCCTGATCTTGCTCATATCGTTCTAGCTACCCTTGGAAGTATATGCATTCACAAACGTATTGTGCATTGCAGATTCTTTGCCTTGTTTGATGACCAATGGCTGTATCCTCAATTCGAATTATTATGAGGTTCGAAGAGTATTCTAATCCTCCTTTAGACTTGCCGCACATGAAGTCTCCCCTAAATTTGCATCTTCACTCTGCTGCTGTATTTTTCTTCCTCACTGTGTGCCTTGAGGACTAATTTTAACCCGATTATTTGTATGTTACATTATTCTTATTGTTTTAGCATATATATATATAGAGCATTTATATTACTCACTGCGCTGTGGTGAATACTGACATGAAGGAAAGTTAAAATTTTAAATAAACTCTCTCTGTTGTCACTGTTAACCAATCTCAGCTGCAACACTTGAACATGGTAGGGTGTTTAGATTTAAATAAACTCCCTGGTTTTGTTATCAAATCCCAAATGTTATCCGCAAGCCTGAAAATGGCTTCTCACGTTTTTGCAACCGTAACCATCTCAAACTTGGAGGAAGCTTGGTTCGTGTGTCTTCTCTGATGTCGTCAATGAGCTGATTGTTCAAGTGAAGAAATTGAGGACCAATGAGTAGATTATTTAATTCTCTTGGTCTACGCAATGTTTCAAGCCTTTGCCAATTACCTCTGTTCAGTCGAAGCTGAGAGAAAGTGATGTTATTGGATACAGTGTTTAGATGAGCTCCTTTGCATAGTCTGGTAGTCTAAATTTATATAATCACCCTGATACTATTGGCAACCTATCACCGCTGCAGCATTTATACTTAGGAGACTGTACAGATTTAAATAACCTCCCTGAAACCATTGGCAACCCATCTTAGCTGCACATTCTAGATTTTCAAAGATGTTGTAAATTAAATTAACTTTCTGATTCTTTGGCAGTTGTCACAGCCGCGTGCCTGAACATGTAGGAAGTTTAAAGTTTTAAATAACGTGCTTGATTCTCCTGTTAGTCTATGGCAGCTACATTTGGAATTTGATAAATAATGCAAGTAGACAGTGATATTTCCAAATTACAATCTTCTCTTTCTGATATACTCGTCAACCTATCACAGTTTATAAATGTGGGGCTAAAACTAGGTAATAGGGAAATAAAGTTATATGTCCTTTCAGATGTAGGTATGTGGATATAGGTAGATCAATGAGTCTCTCTCCTTTTCATTATATGAAGTTTTATCTTAGGTATGCCTATCTTTATGTTATGGTGTTTTAGTTAGGAATGATACCTCTTTTAGGATGGAATAAATGATTTATAATTCAAATGATATAAATGGGGGGATCAGTGCTATCATCCACATCTTTTGACCTCTGACTAAAAGAAGTGTGATCATATAAGGGTAAAAGTGTTAATTGATCTTTTTGTAGATATTTCTGATAATTGTGGGGTAGGGGTAATAACATTATAGGTGATTTTCTTATCAAGTTAAGTTAGTTCCAATAGTTTAAAGTATGTTCCATATAATAACATCATCGTATTCTAATCTTGTGTCATGGAAGTTTATTTCTATTAAGTCAATATTTTGAATAATTGGGTTGTAGAGAACATGAAATGGGATCTATTTCTCTTAGTCTTTAGTGAAACATATATGATGACTTACAATTGTTGGATTATGGAGGAATTATGTATTGGAACTTCTTTTGTTGTATGAGCTATATCTTGTTAAGCAAATGGATAAATTATATTTGAAGTTGATGTTCTTTACTGAATTAGCATTGAATGTATAGGTATGTTTACGGGTTAATTTGATGTTTCCAATTAGATGTGTCCGCCTTTATTCTTGCTTGGGTTTCAAAATGATTTTTATTCCATTGGGTTTGTGTCGATTTGTGAGTGATTTGATGGACCCTTTTATTGTGAATTTTCTTGAGTTTGCGTGAGTTGGGGATCCTCTTTAATTTAAATTGTATTGTTATTGGTTTAACCCTGCATGGTGAATTCTTGGGTTGTATGGAGTTGTGGGGGTCTTATTAATTGATTTTGTGATAAAATTGTTTGGATACTTATGTGATGCTTGGTTGTGATAAGTTTATGCTTCTTATGGAATGCGGTCTTCCCTCTTTTATTATTTTGGTGAAACATTAAATTGTATTGTTGTCATGTTTGTTGAATTTATCAAAACGTCATTTGTTTACCAACTATATAGGTATCTTGTAAGGAGAAAATTGAGGTCTCCCGTGGAATACCTAATTGGTGGCTTGTGGTTTTATTAAGTGATTTTGTTGAATTCAAGGTTGATTTTCTTTTGCGTTTCCCTATTTGAGGTGACACCATTGTTGAGTTGTGGATGGGTCTTGATGAATCTTCTTTTCTATGGCTTTTCTGAGTTAATCTCATATTTGAAGGAATTTTTATCCTTGTATTGGAATTATTTGGAAAAAACTTGTGTTGCTTTGTTTTACCCTTGTTTGTGGGTTTTCATTCTTTCGACTTCCAGAGGCTTGAGATGATTGATAACTGATGTTCTCTCTTTTTATGTGCCTTTGAAGTGGCAAGTGTTTTGGTATCAGGATTTTGAAAGGGTTGTACGAGAATTGTTGAGACTCTGATTTTGTACTTGTTAGCGAGATGGGTAATGCCTCGCATGCTTTTATGTTGTGATTCTTTATTCTATTTATGATGGTACAACCCTTGGTTCCTTGGTTTTTTTTTATGTTGTTGGGTCTCTAGGGAGAGTGGCTCCTCGTGGGGTCCGGCACCCCGTGTAAGGGGAAGAGCACAGGAGAACCCACAAGTGAGTTAGTAAACAAGTGAAAACCTACTAATTAACTTAGGAGGGTTGGGTAGTAATATCATTATAAGATTAATAAAATGGATGCCTCATCTTCATTAGTGCTTCTGCAGACTAATAAAAGGCTGAGAAGGCCGTGGTTGGCAAGGTCATGACCTCGTCTTCACGAGAGGTCTACGGCTCTGCATGAGTTACCCTATGGTGCCGACATCTCTAGTTGGGAGGAAGAGCACAGGAGATCCATAGATGGGGGCCGGCGCCTCAGTTTGGGAGGAAGGGCCAGGAGAACCCATGTGGGCTATGTGATGACACTCTCCCCTTGTCGCCCACGTGTTTTACTTTATTGAGTTCCTCTGGAAGTGGGTTATGAGAGTTATTTTAGATTGTTGTTTGAATTGATTTAAATTGATTTATGATTATTGCTTTAATACATCTTTAGTATGTTTTGTGGTCTTGTATGATCTCATTATATTTGATTTACGATCTTGTATCTTATGATACTGTGATATGATGTTATTGTATTATTTGATTGAAATTTGGAATTGTATTATGTTTATGATCATCCTTTGATTACTTGTTTACTGGTCGTTGCTTTAATTTATGTGATGGAATTTATGGTTTTAAGTTAGTATGATGACTCTTGTAATCCTTGAGTTTTATGATGCTTTTGTATGTTGTTGAGTCTTGTGATTCCATGTTTGGGATGTTCTTGGCTGAAGACTCTTCCTTGTTAGCTCCTAGCACGGGGGGTGGGTCTTCGGACTCACATGGTCGGGTGGAATGTGCTAAGCACCCCATTGGGTCCCCAGTCGAGAATCGAGAGGTGCGGATTGGTGCGGTTGCAGCGACTTCAGTGTTGTATCCGTCTTGGAGCCAGTTTTCATCTATTTATTTGTATCATGATTCTTGTGTATGGTTTCCATTTATGTTTGGAAACACTTTTGTATCATTGTACTTCTTGAATATTGTATTGTAATGTAACATTAAACCTTATGTGGTTATTGGCAGTTGTTATTCAATGTGTTGAGTTAATTATGCATATGTTGTATTTATATAGATGGTTTCTTATCAATGATTATCAAGTATGTGTTATCTTGTTATGGATTATATCTTTGGATTTTATTCTTTATTGTTGTTGTGTGGATCTCAGTCTCGTAATGACTCTTCGTGTACCCCAAAGGATGTATGTGTTAATAAATCTTCTTAAATGAAATTCATGTCATGATTTAATACATTTACATGTATGTTTGCCATACGTTTTAAAAAAAAAAAATTGTGTTGTAATTATTATGTATTTGTCCTTTGGGGTTCACACGGCGGGGCATTACACTTTCACACTACATTAGACCTCCACATTATACCATTGAGGTCATATGACATTGTCTTAGGGATGGATTAGCTAGAGGCTCACAAGGTCATGATTGACTATTGACATAAATCGATTTGATGCATTGATCCATCTGGTAGTGATGTAGAGATTGTGGGAGTTCATAGACACATATCATCGAGGATGATCTCAGGTATGCAGCTAAGGAGATGTGTACATCAGGGATGTTAGTTATTTGCAGTGTAGGTACATGACTTGGAGTTGGGTGATAGTGAGGATAAGGCTACTCTTGATAGCCACCCCATACTCTAGGAGTATACAAATGTTTTTTCCAATGATATTCTAGGGATGCCACCTCAGCATGACATTGATTTCAGGATTCATCCATTACCTGGTTTTGAGCCTATTTCACAAGCTCCATACCATATGACTACACAAAATCTTAAGGAGCTCTGCTTGCGGCTAGACGAGTTGTTAGTGAAGGGTTTCATCCGCCCTAGTGTTTCACCTTGGGGAGCACCAGTAATTTTTGTGAAGAAGAAGGATGGTTCTCTTCGTTTGTGCATCAACTACCATTAGTTGAACAAAGTGACAATCAAGAATTGATATCCCTTACCTAGGATTGATGACTTGTTTGATCAGATCAAGGGTGCTATGATCTTTTCAAAGATTTATCTTAAGTCAAGGTATCATCAACTACGCATATTTGATGTCGATATCCATAAGATGGCATTTCACACATGTTACAGTCACTACAAGTTTACTGTGGTACCATTCGGGTTGACGAATGCACCATCTGTGTTCATGAGCTTGATGAACATAGTTTTCTGCACATATCTAGATAGATTTGTACTAGTATTCCTTGATGATATATTGATCTATTCTAGGATAGTAGAGGAACATAAGGAGCATTTGAGGTAGGTATTGCAATGTTTGAGAGATAATCAGTTGTACGCTAACATATCCAAATGTGAGTTCTTTAAGACTCAGGTCAAGTACCTTGGGCATGTGGTTACAGGAGAGGGTGTTGCAGTAGATCCTACAAAGATCTAAGCGATCAGTGATTGGCCCGTGCCGACTAATGTGGCAGAGATACATAGTTTCATGGGTTTAGCAGGGTACTACATACTTTTTGTTGAGGGATTCTCAAGGATAGGACATCCTATCACTTCTCTTTAGAGGAAAGGGAAAAAGTTCATTTGGTCAAAATAGTGTGAGTCAGCATTTCAGACACTGAAGGAGAAGTTGACCAGTGCACCAATTCTTGTGATACTTGATCCTACTAGATATTTTGTTGTTTGTATTAATGCATCTTTGGAGGGATTAGGAGTAATCTTGATGCAATATGGTGGAGTGATTGCATATGAATCGCGCAAAATCAAGGATCATGAATTGAATTACCCTACACATGATCTTGAGTTCACAACGGTAGTGCATGCCTTAACGAGATGGAGACATTTCTTGTTGGGATACATATTTGAGTTGCATAGTGACCATCGGAGTCTACACCTCATCTTCACGTAGCCTAATCTTAATGTTAGGCAAAGGCGATGGATGGAATTCATTTGTGAGTATGACTTCGAGGTAAAGTACATTTAGGGGAAAGAGAACATAGTGGCTGACGCTCTCAACAGGCAGAGACACAAGTTATCTAAGCTGACTCTTCGTGTGGATTTGAGGAGTTAGATTATTTCAACACTTTCTGCAGATAGTTGGTACCAAGAGGTGAGATCAAAGTTAGAGTTAGGCAGGATTCTAGAAGGAAGATTCTCATATTATTCTCTAGATTTAGATGGTTTTTTGAGGCACATGGGACACATTTATGTTCCATTATCTAGAGATCTTTGTACCTTGGTTTTGATAGAGGCACATCAAGCACCTTATTCAGCTCATCGAGGAGTGAAGAAGATGCTTGTCGATTTGCGATAACTTTATTTTTGGGCAGGTATGAAGTGAGATATTGCTGACTTTATGTCAAGGTGTTTAGAGTATCAACGAGTGAAGGTTGAACACCAACATATGACAGGGATTTTGCAACCACATTTGGTGCCATAGTGGAGATAGGATACAATCTCATTAGATTTCATTGTTGGTTTACCCAACTCTTCATGACGACACGATGCTATTATGGTGATGGTGGATAGGTTGAGGAAGGTGGTACACTTCTCACCTATTTGTTCATCCTATAATTCTTCGTCCATTCCTAGAGTGTTCATGGGAGATATTGTGAGGTTGCATGGTATTCCTCGTCGGATCATTTTTGGCAGGGATCATGTGTTCACCTCAGCTCTTTGGACGTCATTATAGCATGCTATGGGGACACAGTTGAACTTCAATTCAGTGTATCATCCTAAGATAGATGGATAGATCGAGAGGGTCAACCAGATCCTTGAGGATATGTTGTGCATGTATGTGATGGACCAGTAGACATTATGGGAGGATTATCTCCATTTAGTGGAGTTTGCTTATAACAACAACTATCAGAGTTTGATTGGTATGCCTCCTTTCTAGGAATTGTATGGGAATCTTTGTCAGACTCCTTTGAGTTGTGATCAATTAGAGGATAGAGTTCTTTTGGGTCTGGATATGCTTCAAGATATGGAGTAGCAGGTGATTCAAATCAGGGAACATTTGGTTGCTGCAAAGGATAGGCAGAAGAAGTATGCAGATGCACATCAGGTGGATTGTTAGTTTGCAGTAGGTGACCGCGTCTTTTTGTGAGTGCGTCTACGAAAGTGTCCAATCTGATATGGGAAGGGCTCTAAGCTCACACCTCACTTTATTGGGGCATTTGAGATTCTTGAGAAGATTGGTCCATTTACTTATCGACTTGCTTTGTCACCCAATCTCTCACGTACTCACGATGTTTTTCATGTTTCAGTTCTCAAACCTTATCATCTAGACATATCTCACATCCTTGATTGGAATGCTTTATAGTTAGATGACAGGTAGTTGTCTTTGGAGTCTATGTCCATCACGCAGCACAACAGACTCGCCCTCAGGGGTCGAGATATTGAGTAGGTCAGGGTCTAGTGGGATCCTAGAGATGATACTTCAGCTACTAGGGAGGATGCGACTAGGACATGAGGGATCTCTATCCCTATTTTTTCGTAAGCTTCTAGGAGTAAGAGTAATCCTAGGGGGGAGAATATAGCACCCCTATAGTTTGCTATGCTATTAGACAATGTTTTTATTTTGATAGACTTAGTTTCCTTGTTACTGTTTTACGATCGCTGACATTAGAGTGATAATGGTGTTATATTTTGATGTGATGATGCACTATATGAATGGTTATGTTTTATGTTATTCTTTTGATTAGCATAGTTGTTGATATTGATATATGCTCATCTGTTGATTAATGATGCTTTAATTTCATTAGTGTTTATGTGACTATATTGGTGAAGGGGACATGATTACATCACTCACATGTGAGCACCCGGTGATTCCGCAATTTCTCTTCACGGTGTGTTTACTATGTTATATGCATGTTTGACACTCATCTTGTTTATAGGATTGTAGACCTATAGGACATCGTCTCCACCTAGCTTTATAGGTCTTAGTGTGCCCACTTTCCCAATGGTTTTGTTGATTAGGAGATAGTAACAAGGTTCCCTTGTCAAACCACAATCCCAGTCATAGTGTGTCGTCAGTTTGTGTCTTGTTGTTGTTGAGTCATCTCATCTTTGATGTTTTGATAATTTATTATCGATGAACATTATATGTGAAAATTAATGTTGAGTGGTTGTAAATGTTAATTTATGTATTTTAGATTTAAAATTGTTATTTAATTTAATTAATTTTATTTTATTCAATTGGTAAGGTAATTTAATCTATTGATTAAATTTATCTTATTAAATGGAAAAATTAATTAATTAAATTAAATTTGTTGATTAAATAAATTAAATAATTAAAGATTTTTTGTAAAGTGCATAGATTAAGTGATTTAAATTTATTTGAAAATTAAATTGTGTTTTAAATTGTTTAAAAACAAAAATAAATTTTGAATGCATAAGAGGAAATAGCTATAGTGGTTGAAAGAGATATTTTTTAATTCTAACTAAGTGTTGAAAAATTAATGGGAGGATATTTTATTTTTGGAAAATTTGGACTATTAAAATAGAGAAAGATTTGGCTCTGTAATTGGACATTTGGTTTGGAAGTGGATATTTTGGAAAAGGTTCTGGAAGATTGGATTTTTCAGAGAAGCTCAATTTCAGATTTCATTCCTACAAGATTTAGATAATAGGTTATTTTATTCCTTTATTGTTTAGAAGATTTGATTTTAAATTTTGAAAGGTTGGTTGAGAAATTGTTGTGAATTTTTAGAAATTTATGTAGAAAAATTATGAAAATTTCTATAGAAAATTTGAGAAAGCTTTAGATCCTCTATTTTTTTTTAACAATAGAAAAATTCAAAAGGAAAATATTAGATGATTTAGAAAACCTCTATTGAAGTCAAATTGAAAACTCTGTGAAATTGGAGAAAATTGTATTCTTCTGTAAAAATTTGTTAAATTAATTCTCTAGTAAATTGTTAGATTTTTCCTATAGAAAAATTGGTTTTTTGAAAAAAAAAATTGTATAAAATTTATATGGGAGAAATTTACCTGTAGAAGTTTTTATTTATTTAAAAATAAAAAAATAAAAAATAAATCCTAAATTGTCGTAAGGCGGATTTCCAGAATATACAGAGGAGAGATTTTTTTAAAAATTAAATGTTAAATTTTGGAGGTATTGGGGGAGCTACCCCCACAACCGCCCCAATTATGGGAGGCATTGGCTATGGAGGCAGTGCCTAGTGCTACCCCCATAAGGCAGCCACCTAGCAGCAGGGTTTGACCTTGTCTCCCCTACCTGGGCATATGCATTGTTTTTAATATATATATATATTTAAATTTTATAAATATATGCATATATATATTATATATATGTATATTTATTTTGGCATATTTAATTAGAAAATTATTATATTAAATTTAAATGATTTGGGAATTTAAATCAATTATATATATATATTTGTATATATATAAAGTATATATTTATATATATGTATATATATAATATATATATATGTATATGTTTAATATATATTTACATTTAAATATAATTATCTTAAGATTGTTTGATTATAAAAGTTGCAAATATTTATTTTATAATAAAATGATTTTGTTTAAAAAAAATTAATTTTTTTTATTTTCATCATTAGTGAAATTGAGAAAATTGAATTTAAACTCTAAGTCTTAGTTTCTTTTTTTTAAAAATTTATAATGGAATTATAAATTATTCAAATTGATTACATGCAATATGTTATTGCTTTACTTGGATTTAGGAAATCCTAAAGTTAGGTTATTACCTTGCCTAAATTTCTTTTTAGTTATGTTATCTCTCATTCTCGTTGTTCGGAAAATTGAGTTATTTGTTTATGTAAGACTTCCAGATGTGTTCTCTTGAGATGTTGTTGTGTCTCATGTTATTTTTTATTGCTTAACTTGGGTAGTGCACGAGATTTTTTTTAGTTGGACTTGGTTAAGTGAATAGGTTGTGTCATATAAGTATTGTAGAGTTGGTAAATGTAATTGGTTATGTGCACCTGGTTTACCCTATGTTAGTGGGATTAGTTCCGTAGGTTGTTAATAGGGGTCTGGCCTTTCATGGGGGCCGACACACAAAGTTGTGTCTTGGTAACTCATGAAGAGTTAGATTAATCAGTGATAACTTAATAAATATGTTAAGGGAAAATGGTAGTTTAAACAATTAACTTTTGTTAAAGCCTCGCTCATGGACTCAAGGGATAGTAAAGACTTGGGATGAAATGAGAGGGCTTGGAATGGAAAGATCAGTATCTTGTCTTTATGATAGATTACCAATTCTGCATTGGATTGCATGTGGGCCTGGGTTTTGTAAGAGGTCACCAAGGTAACCCAAGATGGAGGTTGGAGCCTGGGAATATTCGCCAGGGTAACCCATGCAATTTTGTGATGACACTCCTCCTATGACAACCATCAGTCAGTTTGTTGTATGGTGTAGTTGATCATTGTTATCTGGAAGCATTGTAACCATTTTGTTAGGTTTTTACTTGTGTAGTTTAGTATTGTTGTTGCCTATGTCTAGAGGTTGTAGGTTTTTCCTAGGAAGCTCTTTTACTATCTCCTAGCATGGGGGGTGGTCCTTCGGATACCACATGGTTGGGTGGAAAGTGCACCTTACACCGTTGGGTTCCCACTTCTTGTTCGTGATGGCGAGTACTTCTTGATTTGAGAGCTCATGTGTACCTATGGATTTATAATTCTTTTATGTTCTCACTTGTATCTGTTGGATACCTTGTAATTGTATTACTCCTCAATTGTATTCAAGGAAAATCTTTGTAATTTGTAATTGTAAAACTTTTGTATAAACTCTCATTTGGAAATGAGAGTTGTAATTGTAATATTAAATAAATGCAATGTGTGAATGGATCATTATTGTAATTTATAGCTTAAATGATGTATTTTAATGTTTTGGATGTATGATTTTTAATTCATGAGTAATAAATATAAGTTATGTTTAGTAACTTTTTTTAGTAATGGGTATTGTAAGTAAGCATCATCGCGTACCTTAGAGAATGTATGTGTTAGTGTAGTTTATTTTACTTGTTTAATTATAGTTTAAAAAACAAAATGTTCACTTCTGTTATGTGTGTGTCATTCTCTAGGGTTTTGTGGTGGGTTTTACACACCGCATTTGTCATTTTTTTCTTTAGTAAGATTGCTTTTCTTCTATCAAATAGTTGAATGTGGCTTTCCTCACCATCTATCACTTGTGATTCCTAACGGTTTTCCTAATAGTTGTTTTATAATTTCTCTATTATCTGTTATCATGTCATATATGGTAAGAGTCTTTGAGATTTTCCATCAACCTTACCTACAATTGTTACTTAAGTGTGTTGAATTTTTCCTTTGTCTAGACATTTTCAAAAACACAAATAATCAGATATATATATCCATATGTACACATGTATAAATTTATCTATATATACAAAAATATATCTAAATGATAACATATTCCATGCAAACAAATTAAGCACGTTAAAAATTATAGAATTTTAAAGATTAAAAAACAATCCTTGTTAGAAGAACAATAGACTACTCTATTAGAGGTAGCTTCAAATAGATTAGTGGAAAACAATATCATGAAATGTGATTGATATTTAAATAGATGAAGGGAAAACAATATGATGAAACATGTTAATAGAAGACAACTACTAGCCTCTTTTATTTTATATGTATATTATTTTATATAGATTCCTGTAGAAATATAAATATGCATTTAAGAAAGTTGGTGTATTCTACACTCTCTATTGCAAATTATTTCATGCTCCTACGACTCAGTTCAATGTAGCTCATCCTTGTTGGACAAAATCAACACTGTATGTAAGTATGATACTTTCTCATTGTCAATAGATAGCTTTGGTTATCTAATTGTAGAAAGTATTCACTATTTTCAGGCTCACATTGTATATATTCATTTTACCCATATACTCACTCTTTATCCTTCCTTTGTTATTTCCCTTGGTTGTGCACTAACATACCTTTGTTTTCTCTTTGCAAGAATTGTGTTCAAGCATGCAAAGGGATTTGAAAACTAGGTTACATTTTTTCTTTCAAGTTCTCACACCAAATAGAACACAACAAGATCAGATATTATATATGGAAACAATAGAGTTTTCCCAAGATTCTTGTTGTACGATGTATACCAAAACTCCACAACATCTCTCATGGATGTTTCATACTTCTCTTGCTTGGGGGTTTTGCTAGACTCCATGCAGCTCCACGATGCCAATATGGTAGGGTGGAAAATGAACACGAGTTTTCTGGTTTCCCATTTCACACCATTCACTTGTTGTTACATACATATATGTATATGCAAAAATTCTTGTATACATTCACTATTATCTTTTCATACTTTCTCATTCTCAATAGACAACCTTGGTTAACTAATTGTAGAAATTATTCACTATTTTTAGGCTCACATTGTATATATTAATTTTACTCGTATACTTTCTATTTATCCTTTTTTATTTCCCTTGGTTTTCCATTAACATACCTTTGTGTTATGTTTGTAGGAACTAGGTTTAAGAATGGAAAGGGATTTAAAAACCAAGTTATTTTTATGCTTTCAAGTTGTCACACCAAAGACAAGACAAAAATACTAGATATTATATATCCAAACAATAAAGTTTCCCAATATTCCTACTATACGATGTATGATGAAACTCCACAACATCTCTCTTGGACGTTTGATACTTCTCTTGCTCAAGGATTTGGCTAGAGTCCATGTGGCTCCCTGATGCTAATATGGCAGGGAGGAAAATGAATGCAATTTTTCTGGTTTCCCATTTCACATCATTCATTTTTTTGTTACATGTACTTATATGTATATGCACAAATTCTTGTATAGATTTACTATTGTGTTTTCCATATTTCCTCAAAACAAGGCCTACCTTCTAATTCAATTAAAATAATAATGTATGATGAATTACCATGATATCTCCCAGGCATGTTTCATTCTTCTCTTTCTTAGGGATCTCAATATAGGTCATGCACCCTCATTAGGCCATTATGGTAGGAAGAAAAACAAGCATGGGTTTTCTAGTTCTACATTTAACGTCATAAATTTGTTCTTACATATATATATATATATTTCTAGACAAATTTTTGTATACATTTGGTGACATCTTTCTAATGTTCCCTACAAATAATGTCTACCTTCTAATTCAATTAAAATACCTTGACAAAGTACGCATGTCGATCAAATCCTAAAATTACAGAGTGCATACTACTTATAACATCTTCACTTTTTTGCAAAACCCACTTCTTATGACAATTATAGCTAAACTAATGGAATCACTTTTCCAAAAGACATAACTATACTAATCAAATCACTTTTTCAAAATCGCGCTTGTTAATTTATGTAACGCCCGCTGTGCAAACCCCAGAGAACACACACATAATGCAACCAATTTTTTTTTTTTTTAAACAATTAAATTAAACATGTACTAACATTTAATCATAATCACATAACACATTACATAACATTAACACACTTAGTTCTCTGGGGCACGCGAGGTTACATTGTAACAACTAAACATAAGTAAAGATAAAGATTACAACATAACCATTAACTTTATAATAATCATGAGCAATGATACATCCAATAAACGTGATGCGATAACATTAAGCATCACATAATACATCCATGATAACTCTCTCTTAAAAGAGTTACAAATGAGCCTAACTAATACATCATCATTACAATATTACATTACAATTTTCCTTGACATATGAATTACATAGAATCTCCCAACATGGGGATTGATACAGGTATAATGAAATATGAAGTACAACTGATCACTGGTACAACTCCACTGCGGAAAGCTGAGAAGACAAGACGCTGATGGGGAACCCAACGGGTGCGGAGCACGTTCCACCCAACCATGTGAATTACAAGTAACTCACCCCCCGTGCTCAGAGGTGACGAGGAAGTGAACCCGACCATGAATGTCCAACCGACTCAACAACAACATAGAACAAACACGTACAACTCAAGGCATACAATGAACAACCATCAACGTTCACAAATCACATAACAAGATAACACTACGAAACTCATCATAATTAAACAAGTATCACCCAAATGTACAAGTGACTATATAGTAACCATAAACCAAATTCACAAGAATTAGAACTTCATAAAGATCACAATATCCAGAAGAAACTACAAACAAAGCACAAGGGTGTCAAGTGGAGAGGGTCAATCGCATAGCTCTCATGGGATCTCCTGGCACTTCCTCCAACTGAGGCGCCGACACCCATCTATGGATTCCCTAGCCCTAAGAAATAACATAAAGATACCATATCTAGAGGCAACTACAACCAAGCACAAGGGTGTCAAGTGGAGAGTTTCATCGCATAGCTCTCATGGGATTCTCCTGGCCCTTCCTCCAACTGAGGCACCGGCACCCATCTATGGATCTCCTAGCCCTTCCTCCTAACTGAGGCGCCGGCACCATAGGGTAGCTAATGCGGAGCCGATAATCTCTCATGAAGATGAGACTACGACTTAGCCGACCACGGCCTTCTCAGTCTATCACTAGTCTATGGTAGCCCAAGTGCATAGCTGAGGAACCCAATGTTTTATTATATTGTGTTTTTTAAACTACCCAACCCCCTATCTCTATTGTTTAGGTTATCACTTGTTTAACTACTCTTTCGTGGGTTATCCTGAGCCCTTCCTCATCCTGAGGCGCCGGCACCCACGAAGAGCCACTCTCCCTAAGACCCCTAACATAGATCAAAACTAGGCAAGGGTTGCACCACTACAGACAAAGAAAATAATCTCAAGGCCAAACAATGCGAGGCATTACCCATCTCGCTATAAACACATAATCAAAGTCTCACCAAGTTTTGTACAACCCTTTCAAATTAAAGATACTAATATCTTGCCATGTCAAGAGCACATAAAATGACGAACATTCACCAACAATAAAACAAGCCTCTGGAAGACTCTAAAAAGGCTTACACTAGGGTTTCCTCAACAAAGAACTAACAATAGTAACAAGATATCAAGAATGAGTCAACAAACATAAGGTAGTGAGTGGCAACATCCCAAAGAAATCTTCACAATTAAATTTGACACTCTCTCGAGTGGTATCCAAGGGAGACCTCTATTTCTCCTCCTAGGTTACCCAACAATACATTACACAACGATCTTATAATTTGACTCAAAACAACTTAAACAAGATCAATGATTAACACAATAGAACAATCAACCAATGCACAAACTTAATACGGAAATTAGTCCACTCAATAAAGAAATCAATCCAACAATTCAATAGAGGCACTACTTTCACGTTTCACATAACTCTTCAACTTGACCACAAGATCTACTCCACACTTCTACATGTTTTATTGATATCCAAAAGTACCATTGCACATATAGGTTCATACTCTTAAAAAAAACACAAACTTATAAATGTATTTCTTATAAAAAGGGCCTAAATAATCTCATAATTAAGATAATAAATGAAGGAAAAATATTTATTTATTTTAAGTCATTAAATATTCATTATATATAATATATATATATATATATATATATATATATATACTATATATATATATATATATATATATATATATATATATATATATATATATATATATATATATATATATATATATATATATATATATATATATATATATATATATATATATATCCACCTATTTTAGGTATATCCCAACTTTCCTTATCATAGAAGTAAATAGTCAAGAATATTACCCCCTTCCATTAATTCTAGAATTAGAGAGTTGACAAATATATATAAAATCTTCATTCGAGTGTTACCAACAATATGATAATGAAATGTTAAATATTTGATAACAACCCTGATAATCAAGACAATAGCCTATCTTATTTTATTGATAATACTATAATAAATACAGTTAAGGTTTTTATAGAAATAAAATCAAGTGTTGCCAATGTCTTTCTTAATAAATAACTAATTAAATCAAAATTATAAACGTGATACTCCAATATTTATCAAATTATATTAAGAGTTTCGCATTTGAAATTATAATCCAATTCCTTTAGTTTCCTTTAAATAATTCAACAATAAATTTTACTAAAAATTTACCAATTCCCATAAAATTTTGCCTTTTACAAGATAATGCACCATTATAATTTTTCCAAAAACAAACACTGATTTAATTGAATTTATAAATTTCATTTTAAGTACGCAAGGATACTCAATTTCATGTTTACTCAGCTAAATCTCATTCAATAAAAGGAATATATATATATTCTTATTTTTATTTTAGTTTAAATACTAACTTTAACACGTATCTATATATATATATATATATAAAAGCTAAGTATATACATATATATCACCAATTTTAATAATGATAACCAACTAATAAATATAAGAAAAATAATAATAAATAAATAAAAATTTTAAACATATATATATATATATATATATATAACTCTTAACAAATTTATATTTAACTATACAACTTTATTTTACTTAATCTATTATACTACCCGCACGATATTTTGTTCAAGTTAACTTACTGTCAACAATGCATTTACACCGAATAAACATACATACTTTTATAGATATATATATATATATATATTATAAAATGCACCTCAAACGAATTCAATAAAAGTCCATATATATATTAAAAATTGCATATAATTCGAATTCAATAAAAATCCATATATATATTAAAAATTGCATATAATTCGAATTCAATAAAAATCCATATATATATATTAAAAATTGCATATAATTCGAATTCAATAAAAATCCATATATATTTTAAATGGCACAAAAAATGAATTCAAATGAAGTCGAGGTGCATTATAAATATTATAATAACCAAATATAAAATTTAAACTAAATTTAAATTAAAAAAAAAAAAAAAACAAAACTTAAAATATTTAAAACAATGCAAGTCACACTTGCAGATTCCAGCCTTGATCCAGTGGGATTCTGCTTGATCCACCAGGGCTGCCTACGGTGGTCCCAGCCAGTGAAGCGAGAGCCGAGAGAGGTAAGGTGTGACTGTGTCGTCTCTCCCCTCAATAAATATATATATATATATATATATATATATATATATATATATATATATATATATATATATATATATATTACGTTTCATTTATAAATTTTTATTTTAAATTTCAAATTTATTTTTATAAAATAAAAGGTCCGTCCCTTCATCAGTCAGGGATGCAATTGACCCATAGAAAATAAAATAAATAAATTCTAATTCAAACATAATTTCGAATATATAAATCACTAAGCACAAAATATTTAATTAATATATATATATATATATATATATATATATATATATTTAGAATATATTTATTTAAAAATTACAGAGGACTAATTCTTTCAGTCATAGGTATAGAGGACAACAGGCAGTATAGAAATAATGTATATAAATATATATTTATATATATATATAATATATATATATATATATAAATACATACAGACCATATTTTATAATCTTCAGAATACTTTTTTTTTTAAAGAACAGCTATGTATATTTTCAAGACAAAGAAAACCAAATCAAGATTATAATATCTATTTTCCAACTCAACATTATTTGATACCAAAATGAAATAGTATTTTTCAATAGTTTTCACTATTCCCTAAATTTATCTGTTCTAAGGTTTTATTTCTCTTTCACCTAATAATCTAATTTTTTTTTCCTGTTTTCGTAAATCAAAAGTTTTCTATATTCACAAGAATCATTTTTAATAAAGTTTATTTTCCTTTTCAGAAGCAACCAGATCAAAAGAAAGGGTACGAGAAGAAGACTACGAGAGGAACCTGGAGTCTGATGCAAATCTGAAGATGCCTGCTTGACTTTGATGCCCTTGAACTTGATTCCAATCCTTAGTCCAGAACAAACTCCCCAAGACAATACCAGCAACAGATTGAAGACATATCTCCTTCCTAAAGCTCTCCTCAGATAATAGCAAAAGATTCAAAACTAATCTCCTCAGATTCAAAATACCTCACAATAACTTGAGCAACCTCAACTTTCTGATCCTCTGTGTCTGTCTGTGCTTCCCCCAAAAATTCATAATAATATAAAAATATATTCCTATTTCCTCAAAACTCACAAAAATCAAAATTAAAAGGAAATCAATTCTTTAAAAGCTAGTTTTTCCCAAATCTCCATTCCTATTGGCTCCCACAATCTTTTTATTCTTTTATTTGTTTTATTGTTTTAATTTCTATCTTTGCAGCTTTTCTTGCACATCACATTACTTATTTAATTTAAATAATTTATTCTAATAATTATCTTTAATCAGATAATTAATTACAATCAATAACACACATTTAATATTTAATTATCATTTAATTGAAACACATGACTTTATAAAAATCAAATAAAATATTTAAATATTTTCATACAAATAAATCAACATTAAAATACACAATTATTATTCCCATTTAATTAACTAATTCACAACTTATAAAATATCAACATCAATTAAATAATCATAACATATAAGATACCACATTAATCAAAATACGACAAGACACAAAACACAAGCCACAAATGACGACAAATTCACAAAATAAACAATACCAGACAAACGAGACGATCTGACATCATGGGACGGGAGGACTTCATCGTCACCTCTGTATCAACATTTAACAGTTGGGTTATTGGTGCTCGCCCTGTCCTGCCGAAGCAGGTGGAATCAAGACTTGTACCTGCAGTCCTGCATACAAACGGAGTTCTGTACATCTGCATATATACATATATATAAAACTGAAACATTAAATTAAAGTACTGCATTGTGAGAAGGAATCGCAACATAACAGGTACTCGCAAACGAGTGATGCCATATTGTCCTTCATCACACCTATTCTAACAATTATAATCAACTGATAAAATAACATTTCTAAACTAACAATTCATCTCATGACATATCTAGTTAAATCACTGCATCATAATATAATTCTAAAAATGAACCAACATCTAACCAACCACAATATCAAATGAAATAATCAAATCCTCAAGTGCATAAACATAATCACCAACAGTCTACTAATGGAATACAGCATCCTCAAATGTCTAACTATCCAATTCAAACAATATCATCATCGTCACAAGTAGCAAACAACCGCATTGAAAAATACCAAATCCTACCAGTAAGAGGAGGGGTATTACATCCTCCCCCTCATAAAATCGGCTTACTCCTAGAAGCCAGTAACCAGAAGGAAATAACATTCCCTAATACGGGAGGCATCCATCCACACCAAGACGGTGAACTAATCACCAATAGAGAATAGAATCAAGCTCACACATAAGAGTAACAAATAATATTAATAAGTATTAGTAACATGGGGGTATTACATCCTCCCCCCCAAGGATATGGCTTACTCCAGGAAGCGATTAAATAGATAAGAGTAAGCATACAACAAACATGCAGAGATCACACCAAAAACCACACACATAACCCACATCACTGGAAACCACATCACACCATGACGAGGGTTCCTAGTGCATCCCTGATAGGAAGGATATCGGTGCATTGCGCACTACACTGAGGGTCCTATCCTTTCCATCAGTTTCCTGCACCATTGCCCTGAGACCGACTAACAGAAGAAACTTGGGTTCACAACAAACACAACAAAACAAATGAAACTCTAGACTTTAGGGACAAAACGCAAGGTTACATAGTGAGCACACATAGTGCCCAGTGTATGAACCTATGCTCTGATACCAAGCTGTAACGCCCGCCGTGCAAACCCCAGAGAACACACACATAATGCAACCAATTTTTTTTTTTAAAAACAATTAAATTAAACATGTACTAACATTTAATCATAATCACATAACACATTACATAACATTAACACACTTAGTTATCTGGGGCACGCGAGGTTACATCGCAACAACTAAACATAAGTAAAGATAAAGATTACAACATAACCATTAACTTTATAATAATCATGAACAATGATACATCCAATAAATGTGATGCAATAACATTAAGCATCACATAATACATCCATGATAACTCTCTCTTAAAAGAGTTACAAATGAGCCTAACTAATACATCATCATTATAATATTACATTACAATTTTCGTTGACATATGAATTACATAGAATCTCCCAACATGGGGATTGATACAGGTATAATGAAATATGAAGTACAACTGATCACTAGTACAACTCCACTGCGGAAAGCTGAGAAGACAAGACGCTGATGGGGAACCCAACGGGTGCGGAGCACGTTCCACCCAACCATGTGAATTACAAGTAACTCACCCCCCGTGCTCAGAGGTGACGAGGAAGTGAACCTGACCATGAATGTCCAACCGACTCAACAACAAAATAGAACAAACACGTACAACTCAAGGCATACAATGAACAACCATCAATGTTCACAAATCACATAACAAGATAACACAACGAAACTCATCACAATTAAACAAGTATCACCCAAATGTACAAGTGACTATATAGTAACCATAAACCAAATTCATAAGAATCAGAACTTCATAAAGATCACAATATCCAGAAGCAACTACAAACAAAGCACAAGGGTGTCAAGTGGAGAGGGTCAATCACATAGCTCTCATGGGATCTCCTGGCACTTCCTCCAACTGAGGTGCCGACACCCATCTATGGATTCCCTAGCCCTCAGAAATAACATAAAGATACCATATCCAGAGGCAACTACAACCAAGCACAAGGGTGTCAAGTGGAGAGTGTCATCGCATAGCTCTCATGGGATTATCCTGGCCCTTCCTCCAACTGAGGCGCCGACACCCATCTATGGATCTCCTGGCCCTTCCTCCTAACTGAGGCGCCGGCACCATAGGTTAGCTAATGCGGAGCCGATAATCTCTCATGAAGAAGAGACTACGACTTTGCCGACCACGGCCTCCTCAATCTATCACTAGTCTATGGTAGCCCAAGTGCATAGACGAGGAACCCAATGTTTTATTATCTTGTGTTTTTTAAACTACCCAACCCCCTAACTCTATTGTTTAGGTTATCACTTGTTTAACTACTCTTTCGTGGGTTATCCTGAGCCCTTCCTCATCCTGAGGTGCCGGCACCCACGAAGAGCCACTCTCCCTAAGACCCCTAACATAGATCAAAACTAGGCAAGGGTTGCACCGCTACAGACAAAGCAAATAATCTCAAAGTCTCACCAAGTTTCGTACAACCCTTTCAAATTAAAGATACTAATATCTTGCCATGTCAAGAGCACATAAAATGACGAACATTCACCAACAATAAAACAAGCCTCTGGAAGACTCTAAAAAGGCTTACACTAGGGTTTCCTCAACAAAGAACTAACAATAGTAACAAGATATCAAGAATGAGTCAACAAACATAAGGTAGTGAGTGGCAACATCCCCAAAGAAATCTTCGCAATTAAATTTGACACACTCTCGAGTGGTATCCAAGGGAGACCTCTATTTCTCCTTCTAGGTTACCCAACAATACATTACACCACGATCTTACAATTTGACTCAAAACAACTTAAACAAGATCAATGATTAACACAACAGAACAATCAACCAATGCACAAACTTAATACGGAAATTAGTCCACTCAATAAAGAAATCAATCCAACAATTCAATAGAGGCACTACTTTCACGTTTCACATAACTCTTCAACTTGACCACAAGATCTACTCCACACTTCTACATGTTTTATTGATATCCAAAAGTACCATTGCACATATAGGTTCATACTCTTAAAAAAAAACACAAACTTATAAATGTATTTCTTATAAAAAGGGCCTAAATAATCTCATAATTAAGATAATAAATGAAGGAAAAATATTTATTTATTTTAAGTCATTCACATAATTGCTATATATATATATATATATATATCCTACCTATTTTAAAGGTATATCCCAACTTTCCTTATCATAGAAGTAAATAGTCAAGAATATTACCCCCTTCCATTAATTATAGAATTAGAGAGTTGACAAATATATATAAAATCTTCATTCGAGTGTTACCAACAATATGATAATGAAATGTTAAATATTTGATAACAACCCTGATAATCAAGACAATAGCCTATCTTATTTTATTGATAATACTATAATAAATACAGTTAAGGTTTTTATAGAAATAAAATCAAGTGTTGCCAATGTCTTTCTTAATAAATAACTAATTAAATCAAAATTATAAACGTGATACTCCAATATTTATCAAATTATATTAAGAGTTTCGCATTTGAAATTATAATCCAATTCCTTTAGTTTCCTTTAAATAATTCAACAATAAATTTTACTAAAAATTTACCAATTCCCATAAAATTTTGCCTTTTACAAGATAATGCACCATTATAATTTTTCCAAAAACAAACACTGATTTAATTGAATTTATAAATTTCATTTTAAGTACGCAAGGATACTCAATTTCATGTTTACTCAGCTAAATCTCATTCAATAAAAGGAATATATATATATATATATATATTCTTATTTTTATTTTAGTTTAAATACTAACTTTAACACCTATCTATCTATATATATATATATATATAAAAGCTAAGTATATACATATATATCACCAATTTTAATAATGATAACCAACTAATAAATATAAGAAAAATAATAATAAAGAAAAAAAAAATGTAAACATATATATATATATATATAACTCTTAACAAATTTATATTTAACTATACAACTTTATTTTACTTAATCTATTATACTACCCGCACGATATTTTGTTCAAGTTAACTTACTGTCAACAATGCATTTACACCGAATAAACATACATACTTTTATAGATATATATATATATATATATATATATATATATATATATATATATATATATATTATAAAATGCACCTCAAACGAATTCAATAAAAGTCCATATATATTAATTACATATAATTTAATTCAATAAAAGTCCATATATATATTAAAAATTGCATATAATTCGAATTCAATAAAAATCCATACATATATTAACAATTGCATATAATTCGAATTCAATAAAAATCCATATATATTTTAAATGGCACAAAAAAAATGAATTCAATGAAGTCGAGGTGCATTATAAATATTATAATAACCAAATATAAAATTTAAACTAAATTTAAATTAAAAACAAAAAAAAAAAACAAAACTTAAAATATTTAAAACAAATAAGTCATGGTTTGCGCGCGATCCGACTGGGATTCATTGCGCCAGTCACAGTGCTCACAGTCATGACGGCGGCGAGAGGCCAGGTGCGGCTCGCCTTCCTCCCCTCAATAATATATATATATATATGTTTTAATAACGTTTCATTTATAAATTTTATTTATTCAGATTTATTTTATAAAATAAAAGTCCATCCTTCCGTAATTAAAAGGATACGAATTAAGTACGAAAATAAAATAAATAAATTCTAATTCAAACATAATTTCAAATATATAAATCACTAAGCACAAAATATTTAATTAATATATATATATTTAGAATATATTTATTTAAAAATTACAGAGGACTAATTCTTTCAGTCACAGGTACAAAGGACAACAGGTAGTATAGAAATAATGTATATAAATATATATTTATATATATATATAAAATATATATATATAAATACATACAGACCATATTTTATAATTTTTAGAATACATTTTTTTTAAAAGAACAGCTATGTATATTTTCAAGACAAAGAAAACCAAATCAAGATTATAATATTTATTTTCCAACTCAACATTATTTGATACCAAAATGAAATAGTATTTTTCAGTAGTTTTCACTATTCCCTAAATTTATCTGTTCTAAGGTTTTATTTCTCTTTCACCTAATAATCTAATTTGTTTTTTCTATTTTCGTAAATCAAAAGCTTTCTATATTCACAAGAATCATTTTTAATAAAGTTTATTTTTCTTTTCAGAAGCAACCAGATCAAAAGAAAGGGTACGAGAAGAAGACTACGAGAGGAACCTGGAGTCCGATGCAAATATGAAGATGCCTGCTTGACTCTGATGCCCTTGAACTTGATTCCAATCCTTAGTCCAGAAAAAACTCCCCAAGACAATACCAGCAATAGATTGAAGACAGATTTCCTTCCTAAAGCTCTCCTCAGATAATAGCAAAAGATTCAAAACTAATCTCCTCATATTCAAAATACCTCACAATAACTTGAGCAACCTCAACTTTCTGATCCTCTGTGTCTGTCTGTGGTTCCCCCAAAAAATCATAATAATATAAAAATATATTCCTATTTCCTCAAAACTCACAAAAATCAAAATTAAAAGAAAATCAATTCTTTAAAAGCTAGTTTTTCCCAAATCTCCATTCCTATTGGCTCCCACAATCTTTTTATTCTTTTATTTGTTTTATTGTTTTAATTTATATCTTTGCAACTTTTCTTGCACATCACATTACTTATTTAATTTAAATAATTTATTCTAATAATTATCTTTAATCAGATAATTAATTACAAACAATAACACACATTTAATATTTAATTATCATTTAATTGAAACACATGACTTTATAAAAATCAAATAAAACATTTAAATATTTTTATACAAATAAATCAACATTAAAATACAATTATGATACATTTAGAAATAATTCTAACTTATAAAATATCAACATCAATTAAATAACATATAAGATAACATTAATCAAAATAAAACTAACGCAAAACACAAGCCACAAAACAGTGACCATTCACAATAAAACAATGAGACAAAATGAGACGATCGACATCATAGGACGGGGAGGGACTTCGTAATCACCTTTGTATAACATTACTTGATTGGGTTATTGGTGCTGCACATCTACTTAGGCAGGTGGAATCGAACTTGCCTACAGTATCCTTGCCTAGCCTTGAAGTTGTGTACTTGTGCATATATAAAGTGAAACATTAAATTAAATCACGCATTGTGAGAGGATCGCCTTATAGGCACCATAAGCAGTGATACCCATGTCTTCATCACACTATTCTGGCAATTGTAATCAGGCGATAAAATAACGTTTCTAAACTAACAATTCATCTCATGACATATCTGCATGATCTTTGCATCGCCAGCCATAATTCCTGAAAATGGACAACATCAATAACCACAGTATCAATCTGATAAAATCAATCATGAGTGCATAAACGCAATCGCCAGCAGGTCTACTATTAGATACAACATCCTCAAATGTCCAGCTATCAGAACTGAAACAATAATAACCATGTTGTCCACAAGTAGCAAACAGCGCATTGAAAAATACCAAATCCTACCAATAAGAGGAGGGGTATTACATCCTCCCCCTCATAAAATCGGCTTACTCCTGGAAGCCGGTAAACAAAAGAAAATAAGATTCCCTAATACGGGAGGCATCTACCCACACCAAGACGGTGAACTAATCACCAAAAGAGAATAGAATCAAGCTCACACATAAGAGTAAGAAATCATATTAATGATATTAATGTAACATGGGTTATACATCCTCCCCAAACATACTTGACACTCAGGAAGCCATTAAATAGATAAGAGTAAGCACACAACAAACATGCAAAGATCATGCCAAAAACCACACACATAACTCACATCACTGGAAACCACATCACACAATGACACAAGGGTTCATAGTGCATCCCTGATAGGAAGGATATCGGTGCATTGCGCACTACACCGAGGGTCCTATCCTTTCCATCAGTTTCCTACACCATTGCCTTGAGACCGACTAACGGAAGAAACTTGGGTTCACAACAAACACAACAAAACAAATGAAACTCTAGACTCTAGGGACAAAACGCAAGGTTACATAGTGAGCACACATAGTGCCCAGTGTATGAACCTGGCTCTGATGCAAACATAATATACCCCGCCGTGCAAACCCAGAGAACACACACATAATACAACCAATTTTTTTAAACAATTAAATTAAACATGTACTAACATTTAATCATAATCACATAACACATTACATAACATTAACTCACTTAGTTCTCTGGGGCACGCGAGGTTACATCGCAACAACTAAACATAAGTAAAGATAAAGATTACAACATAACCATTAACTTTATAATAACCATAAACAATGATACATCCAATAACCGTGATGCGATAACAATAAAAATCACATAATACATCCATGATAACTCTCTTAAAAGAGTTACAAATAAGCCTAACTATTACATCATCGTTATAATCTTACATTACAATTTTCTTTTACAAATGAATTACATAGAATCTCCCAACATGGGGATTGATACAAGTATAATGAAATATGAAGTACAAAGTCAATTTGCAACTCCGCTGCGGAGAAAAGGTAGCAGGAAGATAGGCGATGGGGACAGCGGGTGCAGACGTTCCACCCAACCATGTGAATTACAAGTAACTCACCCCCGTGCTCAGAGGTGACGAGGAAGTGAACACGACCATGAATGTCAAACCGACTCAACAACAACATAGAACAAACAAGTACCACACAAGGCATACAATGAACAACCATCAACATTCGCAAATCACATGATAAGTTAAAACTATGAAGCTCATCACAATTAACAGTATCCTTAAATGCCACAAGTGACTATATAGTAACCATAAACCAAATTCACAAGAATCAGAACTTCATAAAGATCACAATATCCAGAAGCAACTACAAACAAAGCACAACGGTGTCAAGTGGAGAGGGTCAATCGCATAGCTCTCATCGGATCTCCTGGCACTTCCTCCAACTGAGGCACCGGCACCCATCTATGGATTCCCTAGCCCTCAGAAATAACATAAAGATACCATATCCAGAGGCAACTACAACCAAGCACAAGGGTGTCAAGTGGAGAGTGTCATCGCATAGCTCTCATGGGATTCTCCTGGCCCTTCCTCCAACTGAGGCACCGACACCCATCTATGGATCTCCTGGCCCTTCCTCCTAACTGAGGCACCGACACCGTAGGGTAGCTAATGCAGAGCCGATAATCTCTCATGAAGACGAGACTACGACTTTGCCGACCACGGCCTTCTCAGTCTATCACTAGTCTATGGTAGCCCAAGTGCATAACCGAGGAACCCAATGTTTTATTATCTTGTGTTTTTTAAACTACCCAACCCCCTAACTCTATTGTTTAGGTTATCACTTGTTTAACTACTCTTTCGTGGGTTATCCTGAGCCCTTCCTCATCCTGAGGCGCCGGCGCCCACGAAGAGCCACTCTCCCTAAGACCCCTAACATAAACCAAACTAGGCAAGGGTTGTACTGCTACAGACAAAGCAAATAATCTCAAGGCCAAACCATGCGAGGCATTACCCATCTCGCTATAAACACATAATCAAAGTCTCACCAAGTTTCGTACAACCCTTTCAAATTAATGATACTAATATCTTGCCAAGCCAAGAGCACATAAAATGATGAACATTCACCAACAATAAAACAAGCCTCTGGAAGACTCTGAAAAGGCTTACACTAGGGTTTCCTCAACAAAGAACTAACAATAGTAACAAGATATCAAGAATGAGTCAACAACCATAAGGTAGTGAGTGGCAATATCCCAAAGAAATCTTCACAATTAACTTGATACACTCTCGAGTGGTATCCAAGGGAGACCTCTATTTCTCCTCCTAGGTTACCCAACAATACATTACACAACGATCTTACAATTTGGCTCAAAACAAACTTAAACAAGATCAATGATTAACACAACAGAACAATCAACCAATGCACAAACTTAATACGGAAATTAGTCCACTCAATAAAGAAATCAATCCAACAATTCAATAGAGGCACTACTTTCACGTTTCACATAACTCTTCAACTTGACCACAAGATCTACTCCACACTTCTACATGTTTTATTGATATCCAAAAGTACCATTGCACATATAGGTTCATACTCTTAAAAAAAAAAAACTGGGCTTATAAATATGTTTCTTATATAAAAGATATAAATAATCTCATAGATGGAGATAAATAAATGAAGGAAAATATTTATTTATTTCAGTCATTCACATAATTACTATATATATATATATATATATACCTATTTTAAAGGGTATATCCAACTTCCCTTATCATAGAGTAAATAATCCAAAGTATTTTACTTCATTAATTATGAGAATTAGAGAGTTGACAAATATATATAAAATCTTCATTCGAGTGTTACCAACAATATGATAATGAAATGTTAAATATTTGATAACAACCCTGATAATCAAGACAATAGCCTATCTTATTTTATTGATAATACTATAATAAATACAGTTAAGGTTTTTATAGAAATAAAATCAAGTGTTGCCAATGTCTTTCTTAATAAATAACTAATTAAATCAAAATTATAAACGTGATACTCCAATATTTATCAAATTACATTAAGAGTTTCACATTTGAAATTATAATCCAATTCCTTTAGCTTCCTTTAAATAATTCAACAATAAATTTTAATAAAAATTTACCAATTCCCATAAAATTTTGCCTTTTACAAGATAATGCACCATTATAATTTTTCCAAAAACAAACACTGATTTAATTGAATTTATAAATTTCATTTTAAGTACGTAAGGATACTCAATTTCATGTTTACTCAGCTAAATCTCATTCAATAAAAGGAATATATATATATATATATATATATATATATATATATATATATATATATATATATATATATATATATATATATATATATTCTTATTTTTATTTTAGTTTAAATACTAACTTTAACACGTATCTATATATATATATATATATAAAAGCTAAGTATATACATATATATCACCAATTTTAATAATGATAACCAACTAATAAATATAAGAAAAATAATAATAAATAAATAAAAATTTTAAACATATATATATATATATATATATATAACTCTTAACAAATTTATATTTAACTATACAACTTTATTTTACTTAATCTATTATACTACCCGCACGATATTTTGTTCAAGTTAACTTACTGTCAACAATGCATTTACACCGAATAAACATACATACTTTTATAGATATATATATATATATATATTATAAAATGCACCTCAAACGAATTCAATAAAAGTCCATATATATATTAAAAATTGCATATAATTCGAATTCAATAAAAATCCATATATATATTAAAAATTGCATATAATTCGAATTCAATAAAAATCCATATATATATATTAAAAATTGCATATAATTCGAATTCAATAAAAATCCATATATATTTTAAATGGCACAAAAAATGAATTCAAATGAAGTCGAGGTGCATTATAAATATTATAATAACCAAATATAAAATTTAAACTAAATTTAAATTAAAAAAAAAAAAAAAACAAAACTTAAAATATTTAAAACAAGTGCAGTCCCAAGACGCGCCACACAAGCCTTAGACTATCAAGGCTAAAGAAATTCACTCTGGATCCAAGAAATCACGAGCAGTGAGTGGGTATGGCTAGCGCCGTCCCTGTCCCCTCCAATAAATATATATATGTATTTTTTTAATAACGTTTCATTTATAAATTTTATTTTAAATTTCAAATTTATTTTTATAAAATAAAAAGGATCCGTCCTTCATCAGGTACGGGATGCAAATCGGCCACCGAAAATAAAATAAATAAATTCTAATTCAAACATAATTTCAAATATATAAATCACTAAGCACAAAATATTTAATTAATATATATATATAGAGAGAGAGAAAGAATATATTTATTTAAAAATTACAGAGGACTAATTCTTTCAGTCACAGGTACAGAGGACAACATGTAGTATAGAAATAATGTATATAAATATATATTTATATATATATATAAAATATATATATATAAATACATACAGACCATATTTTATAATCTTCTATGTATATTTTCAAGACAAAGAAAACCAAATCAAGATTATAATATCTATTTTCCAACTCAACATTATTTGATACCAAAATGAAAGAGTATTTTTCAATAGTTTTCACTATTCCCTAAATTTATCTGTTCTAAGGTTTTATTTCTCTTTCACCTAATAATCTAATTTGTTTTTCCTATTTTCATAAATCAAAAGTTTTCTATATTCACAAGAATCATTTTTAATAAAGTTTATTTTTCTTTTCAGAAGCAACCAGATCAAAAGAAAGGGTACGAGAAGAAGACTACGAGAGGAACCTGGAGTCCGATGCAAATCTGAAGATGCCTGCTTCACTTTGATGCCCTTGAACTTGATTCCAATCCTTAGTCCAGAACGAACTCCCCAAGACAATACCAGCAACAGATTGAAGACAGATTTCCTTCCTAAAGCTCTCCTCAGATAATAGCAAAAGATTCAAAACTAATCTCCTCAGATTCAAAATACCTCACAATAACTTGAGCAACCTCAACTTTCTGATCCTCTGTGTCTATCTGTGCTTCCCCCAAAAATTCATAATAATATAAAAATATATTCCTATTTCCTCAAAACTCACAAAAATCAAAATTAAAAGAAAATCAATTCTTTAAAAGCTAGTTTTTCCCAAATCTCCATTCCTATTGGCTCCCACAATCTTTTTATTCTTTTATTTGTTTTATTGTTTTAATTTATATCTTTGCAGCTTTTGTTGCACATCACATTACTTATTTAATTTAAATAGTTTATTCTAATAATTATCTTTAATCAGATAATTAATTACAATCAATAACACACATTTAATATTTAATTATCATTTAATTGAAACACGTGACTTTATAAAAATCAAATAAAACATTTAAATATTTTCATACAAATAAATCAACATTAAAATACACAATTATTATTCCCATTTAATTAACTAATTCATAACTTATAAAATATCAACATCAATTAAATAATCATAACATATAAGATACCACATTAATCAAAATACGACAACACACAAAACACAAGCCACAAATGACGACAAATTCACAAAATAAACAATACTAGACAAACAAGACGATCTGACATCATGGGACGGGAGGACTTCATCGTCACCTCTGTATCAAAATTTAACCATTGGGTTATTGGTGCTCGCCCTGTCCTACCGAAGCAGGTGGAATCGAGACTTGTACCTGCAGTCCTGCATACAAACGAAGTTGTGTACATGTGCATATATACATATATATAAAACCGAAACATTAAATTAAAGTACTGCATTGTGAGAAGGAATCGTAACATAACAGACACTCGTAAACGAGTGATGCCATATTGTCCTTCATCACACCTATTCTAACAATTATAATCAACTGATAAAATAACATTTCTAAACTAACAATTCATCTCATGACATATCTAGTTAAATCACTGCATCATAATATAATTCTGAAAATGAACTAACATCTAACCCACCCACAATGTCAAATGAAATAATCAAATCCTCAAGTGCATAAACATAATCACCAACAGTCTACTAATGGAATACAGCATCCTCAAATGTCTAACTATCCAATTCAAACAATATCATCATCGTCACAAGTAGCAAACGACCGCATTGAAAAATACCAAATCCTACCAGTAAGAGGAGGGGTATTACAATTTAATCTTAGGAAGATAGCACATAATGTACAATTTGGTAGCCACTTTGTAACTAGTAAATCTTATTCTAGAACACAAGAAACATTTTCCCATTCTAATGAATCAAACAATTGATTTACCTATACAAAAACATCAAATATACACTTTGTTAACACAAAATATATAATACCTTAAATTTTTGACAAAAAATATTATTATTATGAAAACTAATACTTTACAAATTTCAATTATATTCAATTGAGAAAATGTGATTTATATAGAAAAAAATTATTTAAAAATCATTTTCCTAATATTACTTAAGAAAATGAATACTTTACAAATTTCAATTGTATTCAATTGAGAAAATGTGATTTATAAAGAAAGATCTTATTTAAAAATCATTTTCCTAATATTACTTATTAAAGTTATTAGTAATTAATTAATTGAAATTGCAAGTAATGGATACATTATAAAAAATTAAAAAAACCTATGGTTGTATTTTACATTTCTACAATCAGCTTCCAACTTAAAATAATTGATCTAGAATCGCAAAAAACAATCTCCTAATATATGCAAATGCTTTTTAATCTTCAGTGCATTGCTTCTCATATAACAATGAAGAAGTGAACTATAACATAGGGTTTGCAACGGTGTATAATGCTCAAAATAAATGTAGAGATGTAAAACAATTTATACATAAGCCATATTCATATTATCCATCCAATCATGCCTTCCAAATATCCTTTTTTATTATAATGTACTCTATGGATTTTAATCTCGATTAACTCCTACATCAAAATATTCATGTGTTTATATGCTTGGATTGCATTCAAATTAGTTTAATTGTTTTGGACTGATTTGAATTTGATCTCATGTATCAAATGGATTTCTTTTGTTTGATGTTCATTGGAATAAGTTACATTTCAGCCCATTCCACTGAAATGAGTTTCAATTTTGCATGTTTGTAATTGGATGGATTTCATGCATTTTGGTTTTCCTTGAAAAGGGAATGGATCCATTTACTTAGAAATATTTTTTTCTCAGATGGGTTGTATTGAAATTAGTGCCATATCTTTCAACTGAGTTTCATCTTGTATTCAATGCAAAAAATGTGATTTATTATGAAAAAAATTATTCAAAACTGATTCTCCTACTATTACTTATTAAAATCATTGATAATTAATTAATTGAGATTGGAAGTAATGGATACATTATAAATAATGAATTTTACATTCCTGCAATCAACTTCTAGCTACAAATTATTGATATCGAAACACAAAAAATCAATCTTCTAATATACACAAATGCTTTTTTATCTCTGCTACATTGCTCATCACTTAACAATAAAGAAGTGCACTATAAGATGGGGTTTACATAGCTTGGCTTGCCTTTCAAATTCAATTTTCTCTGCCAAAAACAAGCTTTCCCCTTTGCCGATTGACCTACCTTTTGCAGTGGGCCCCTAATGGCTAATCGTTGCATGTTGTGCATGCGACTACTAGTTAATTTGTTTTAATTTAATACCCAGATCAGAATAGATTTAATTTAATTTAATTTAATATTAGAGTGCCAATGTGAATTTGATGTGATAATTAGGTGAGAGAAGATTTCATTTATCTTAATAACAAAGTGCGAAAGTAGATTTAATTTATTGTAATTATTAATTAGCTGCAAATGGAAAAAAAAATTAGATAGATTGGCTGGATGGTGCAATGCCATTCGCTTGTAATATTTTTTCATACTTATGACCGTGCCAAGTGGGAAATTGGCGAGGCTACAAAACAGAAGATTCCATCTCGCACAAAAAAATAAAATGAGGTAGCCAGAGAAATTGTTTTATATATAGACTTCCCTCCTCGACAAAGTGAAGCAGCATTCAGCCTTTCTGGGTTTGCATACTAATGGATCTCAATATGAGTGCTTCTGCGATATGCATTACAATTTTGTTGTTTACTATGTTATTGTCCCTTCTATTAGGATGGGTGAGAAAAAACAATGGGAGATTATCTTTGCCAGGACCATTTCTGCTACCCATCATAGGAAACCTCCATCAATTGGGAGCTCTTCCACACCACATTCTACAGTGGCTGGTTGAGAAACATGGGGCAATAATGTTGGTGAAGTTCAGTTCTATTCCTATCGTGGTTGCATCTTCTTCTCATGCAGCGAGGCAGTTTCTCAAAACCCATGACTTGATTTTTGCCAACAGGCCATCTATTGCCGCTAGAAAATACTCATTTTACAATCACCACGAGATCACATTTTCTCCCTACGGGACTTATTGGTGAAACATGAGAAAAATATGTATGTTGGAGCTATTGAATGACAATAGAATTGAGTCATTCGAAGGTTTGCGGGAGGAAGAAGTGCAAGCAATGATTCGATCTATCTGGAAGAAGAGCCAGCAGGGCAGAGTGGGAGTGGATGTGAGCCACAACATTGCTTGCTATACATCGGACTTAACCTGGTGGATTTTGATGGGCAAGACAAATGTCAACTGCCTTGTTTGGAGTGGGTGGACTTGCAAGGGCTCAGGCGACGTATGAGGAATATCCAACAATGGTTGGATGGCATCTTCCAGAAAATAATAGATGAACATGTGGAGCAAATGTGAAGCTACAACGTGGAGGAGGAAGTGGAATGACATAAGGACTTTGTTGGACACGGAAACCACACTAGAAAATAAGAAGGCAATCATTTTTATAAATCAGTCTAAATTTTTATGAAAGTAAATAGGTAGGTTGGATTAGATTCATAATTTTAGTTTCTAATATGAAGTAATTTAAGGTTTATGTGTGTGTGTGTGTGTGTGTGTGTGTGTGTGTGTGTGTGTGTGTGTGTGTGTGTGTGTGTGTGTGTGTGTGTGTGTGTGTGAATCTTTAACATTTAATGATATGAGAGGTTTTGTTTCTCCATTAAAATTCTGTGTTAGGTTTTGAACCATCCAATAAATGATATGTGGTAATATTTTTAAATGATATGTTATGTTTAAATTTTTAATAACTATAATATTTTATTAATGTTAGTTTTTACATTTATATTTTAGTTAATTTATATTATGTTTTTTCTTTTAAATTTTTCTATTTAATTTCTATCTTTATCTAAATTTCCTACATCATTGAGATTTTTTCATTTTTCCCTTATTTATTTTATTTTATCATTTAATTATTAATAATTATTGTAATGTTATGTTTCTTCTTTTTGTAGTCTTATCAATTTATTCTTAGTCTCATTTTGGATTTTTTTAGCTTAGGTTTAGTGTTCTAGTTTCTACTCTTTATGTAATTTCTTCTTATCTTGATTCTTGTGCATCCTTTCCCATCACCCTCCTCCTTTATAGGGTTTTGGTCTATAATCTCCTACTACAACTCTTTTGCATCCTCATGATGGATCATAGAGTTGAAATGTTGATTCAAAAACTAACACATTGTTTAATCTAAAAGTAACAAACTCCCATTGACATGAACTATGGAAATCTAATATCTTTGATTTAATAATTTTTTAAATTTAATAAAATTTTAGAGTTTTCCATTATGATAGTTATTAGTTGAAGATTAATATTAAATAACTAATATACAATGATTAATAATATTAGTTAAATGTTCTACAAGTTTGATATAATTTTAAATTTTTAAGATGTGTGTTTTTAATAAATTTATTGTAATATTGAAAATTATGTATTTATGTTTTCTTTTTTCTATATTTCAAATAATTATGTTTAGAATATCTTTAATGTGAAAAAATGTTTACTATTTTTAGATAAATTAAATTTATAATATGATACACTCGTCCTTTTTTATTGTAGAATTGAATTAAAGAAGCTTAAATAACTCTTGTATAGGAAGTTGTACATACACTTCAAACTCATAGGAATAAATTTACATCTTACACTATTTGGTTATTTGAGTTCCTTTAGTGAATTTCTTTTATTATTAATATCAAGATATTCATTCTTGACAACTAGATTTAGCATTCATCACCTTATATATTATAATATATATAATATATAAATTATCTAAATTAATTATATTTTAAATAAAATAGAATTATTTTGCAATGCCTCGCCACGTAACCTTAAAGAATGACATAAAACACAATACTAAACTCCATGATTACATTACTAACATGAAGGTTACATTGCTTCAAGAATATAATGATCAAGTACATCAACTACATGAAACACACTGACTGGTTGTTGTTATAAAAGGAGTGTTATCACAAAGTTGCATGGGTTACCCTAGTGAATCTTCCTAGTCTCTGGCCCCCATCTTGGGTTACCCTGGTGACCTCTCATGAAACCCAACCCCACATGCATACTAATACGGAATCAAATATCTTTCGAAGAGATAAGATAATGATCTTTCCATTCCAGGCCTTCTCGTCTCATCCCAAGTCTAAACAAGCCCTTGATCCCATGAGCGAGGCACAATTAACAAGTTAATTTTTTAAGCTACCCTTTCTCCTATTACATTTATTTAATTACCACTAAATTAACTAACTCTACATGAGTTACCCAGGCACCACTTTGTGTGTCGGCCCCCATGAAGAGCCACTCCCCTACTAACAACATAAGGAACTAATCAACTACCATGGGTAAACAAGGTGCACAAAATGAATATTAAATCCCAATACAAAATATAAGAGGCAATACATCCCATTCGTAGTAACCCAGTGTTCAAACTAAATCTCACATCTCGTTCGTAGTAGTCGGGTATTCAAACTGAATCTTCAAGAGCACTACCCAAGAAAACATAATGGTTGAACCACAATACACAACAATCCCCTCATAAATAAAAAACATTTGGAAGACATTTATGCACAATTGACCAATTTCCCCAAAATGTGAATAGAAGAAATCTCAATAGAATAAGTAGTTCAGGCAAGTATTTGAATACTATCATTAGGATTTCCTAAATCCAATTTCTTTATCAAGAGAACAATAATACATTGTTCAAATTAATCTAACTTAAAGCAATATCATTTACAAACAATAAAGTAATTAAATCTATTTGTTTTAAATCAATTTCCCAATTTCTTCTATTTTAAAATCAATTTCTTTTTTTAAATCATTTCATTTAAAAATATCTAATTTTGCATTTGCATGGACCTATGAAACATAATATCCAATTAAATATATATATTTAAATATATACATAATTATATATCTAATTAAATACATATATATATATATACTATTCATGGGGGCTAGCACACAAAGTGGTGCTTGGGTAACTCATGTAGAGTTAGTTAATTCAGTGGTAATTAAATAAATTTAATAGGGGAAAGGGTAGCTTAAAACACTTAACTTGTTAATTGTGTGTTGCTCATGGGCTCAAGGGCTTGTTTAGACTTGCGATGAGATGAGAAGGCCTGGAATGGCAAGATCATTATCTTGTCTCTTCGAAATATATTTGATTCCACATTGGCATGCATGTGGGGCCGGGTTTCGTGAGAGGTCACCAGGGTAACCCAATATGGGGGTTGGAGCCTAGGAAGATTCACTAGGGTAACCCATGCAACTTTGTGATAACACTCATTCTATAACAACAGTCAATCAGTGTGTTTTGTGCAGTTGATGTACTTGATCATTATATTTTGTAAGCAATGTAACCTTTATGTTAGTAATGTAATTGTGGAGTTTAGTATTGTGTTTTCCATCATTCTTTAAGGTTATGTGGTGGGGCATTACATATTTAATTTACCTTGATAAATTTGATATAATTTTGTATGTTTCTTAACATTTATATTCGATGATTGTATTAGTACAATAATAAAACACATATTTTAGATTAAAAGAATACAATAAGAAATGGATTATGATAAGGTTTTCATAAATATAATAATATATAAAATTTAATAATTTAATATTGCAATAATAAAACACATATTTTAGATCAAAAATACATTAGAAAATAGATTATGCTAAGGTTTCCATAAAAAATAATAATACATAAAATTAATAATTTAACGCATTAATTTTTAAAGAGATATTATTTTAAATGAAAATTTATGAACATTTAAGAATGTGAAAAAATATTAATAATGATAAGGGATTGGAATTAAATACCATTTCATAATGTGAATTTTATTGAAGTTTGCATAGATTTGAGCCACTAGCTTGATACCTTCTAAAAACTCACACTAGAATTTCATGAATTTTGAAAATTAATGCTCTTTATCTATTATTAATACTCTATCTATAGTCTAGATTAAATGTTATTATTTAAAAAAAAAAATCATGATTTCTAAAACGTAATGCTCCTTTTTATGTTTTTTAATGAATGTTTTGTAGTCTATTTTAACAGAATTTTTTAAACATATAAAGTTGTGCCCTTATATATTGAGAAGAAATAACTGTAGGGGTGGGAGGGGGGGCAAAAAATATAGTTTAGTTGCTAAACTTTATTGCTAGATTCTATATGTAACATGGGTGGGAGGCAACTACCTTTTATGTTTTTTTAATGAATGTGTTGTAGTCTAGTTTAACATAAGTTTTTAAACATATAAAGTTGTGCCCTTATATATTGAGAAGAAATATTTTAGTTATTTTGATAGGTTAAAATTAGAGAGACCACAACTAAGAGAACTATCCTTTTTCTTCAAAATATTTGACTTAATCTTTTAGTTGAATTAAAAAATTGTATTATGTAAAAAAGCTAAAGTATGTTCCTAAGCTAACTTGGGATTTTGAAATGGCTCTCCTGCTCTCTGCTAAAATGGCTATCTCTATTGGTTCTCCCTTGTATTTTGTAGTTGGTTCACTGTTGGAGTCTAGTGTGTCATTGGCTGCGGGTGCGCCATTGTTTGCTAGTGCGCAATTTGTTGTTGGTTGTCATTAGCTTCTTTTGGGTCAGTTTTGGTTGTCGTTGGGGTTGCTACTGCTGGTTTTCCATGGGCTTCAGGTGTTTCGTTGGTTGTTGGTGTGGCGTCAAATTCTTCTGGGTCAATTTTTGTTGCTACTGGGCTTGATGTTGTTGGTTTGCGGGTGCTTGTTGATAGTTCGTTACCTATTGTTGGGGCATTTTTGTCTTCTCCTAGTGGCTCTCAACCTTTTCTTTATAGTTTTGCTAGTTCTAATTTTCCCCATTAGGGTCTGGGTCACTACATGTGGAGGTCCCCCTTTCCTGTCTTGCTTCTCAGTCCTTTCCTAAGGTGGTTGGGTCTAGAGGTAAAACCCCTTCTTCTTCTCTACCCTCTTTTTAGGGTAAACCCTTATGGTGTTCTTCTTCTACCCCTACTATTTTTGGTGGGCATGAGGTGTTGGATAAAGAAGATTATTTTTCTCACTCTACTCTTATTTGTAGATTTAATGGTTTATGGTCTTCCCTCCCAAATTTGCACAAATGGGTTTTCAAGTCTTGGAGGCCTATTGTTGAGGATATGATTGAACTCTATCCTTCAGCTAGGGGTCTTTTTTTGGCTCCCTTTCAATCTGAGGAGGATAGGGATCAGGTGTTGGAAGGGGGTGTTTGGTTATGGGGAAAGAACTCACTTTCTCTTCGGCCTTGGTTGCCTTATTTCAACACTCTTTGCGAATCTATTAGTGTTGTTCCTACCTAGGTCAGACTTCCTAACTTACCTCTTTAGTTTTGGACTCCTTCCTTTGAGTCCATTGGAAATGCTATTGATTGGTTTATTATGGTTGATTTGTCTTCTCTTATCTATGATGATCCTACTTTCTCCTGCATTCTTGTGGACATTGATACTTCTAAAGATATACTTGGGGAGGTCATTTTCATGGTGGGGGCTAGACCTTGGTCTGGGATTCTTGATTATGAAGGAATTCCTTTTTGATGTAGGAGATGCTTTTCTACAAGTGATTTAGCTGCTAACTATCAAAAATATCATTAGAGTTATGCTACTTGTTGGAATGATGCTCTTCGTGAGCATGTTGTTGTGGGAGAATCTATGGATGATGATTCTAAGGATGATTTTGGGGATGATTTCTTGGCCCCTAAAGTCATCACTTCTTCTGCTGATGGTTCACATTTTCCTTCTGTTATTGTTGTTGGTGTTGTTGGTCCATCTGCAACTACTAGTTTTTCTATAGTTGCTACTAATGTAGTTGGTTTTCCTACTTTTGCTACTATGACTGGTGAGGTTGTTGTTGTTGCTGCTAATGATTCTATTGATGGTGCTATGACTACAATTTTATCTATAGCTCTTGTTGCTACTGTTGGTTGTGGGAGTGACATTTTAGGTACTTTGGTGGCTTGTCCCCATCCTCCCCTTGCTCTAATCCTTCAGAGGATGATCTTTCTTAGATGGTTGTGCAAAGAAGGAAGAGAGGTCTTCCTAAGAATAATCAATCCTCTTAATCTCTTGTTAAGTTTGTTTGTGGTGGTCAGAAGACTACACATGTGGTTCATCTCTGTTAGGGCTTGTTGTTGTTTGGCTGCTGCTATTCTTTGTTGATTTTTTAAGCAATTGTTTGTATATTTTGCTATTTTTAGGTTTTTGGGATGTTGTTGGCTATCTAGTGTTTTATCTTTTGAGCAACATTTTGTGCCTAAAGTTGTAAATGGTTTCAGGTCCCTTCAAAACCTATTTTTCTCTTATAATCAAAACCATATCTTTTTTGGAGCTTAAAATTTAGACTTCATTAACACCAATTTCCTTAATAGATGTGTAATCCCTATTTATGAGAGGTAGGTATTGATTTTTATTATATAATATAATTTAGTGGCTACATCACTTTCTATTGATTATATGTATTTATTTATATAACTTAATTTATGTATGTGTGTAGGATATGTTTGTTGTTGCGATAGATACATCAACAACTACATTGGAATGGGAAATGAGTGAATTATTGAGAAATCCAAGGGTGTTGAAGAAATTAAATGAAGAAATTAATTCTATAGTAAAACAAGATGAGGAGATAAAAAATT
>VDFB02086081.1:369123331-369143331 GCA_007258455.2 Sequoia sempervirens
AAACATATTGTTGAGTCCTCATCCTAGATACCTTTTCAGTTCTACCCTGTGGCACATTAGCTCTTGGTGTTTCTTCATCTCCAGAAGACAATAGCTCAATATCATGTAACCCCTGGTTATATCTTTCAACTACCATTTCTGCTTCATCTTCATCCAGATTTCTGATCATATCATCAAAAGGATAGGGTACATGCTGATACCCTCCAAAATTAATCCTTTCCTTGGCTGAATTGATATAACCCTTAGGGTGAAATTTTTTCCTAGTTGGTCCTCTTTTCATGTTATAGTGCAACAATCTGTCAAGAATTGAATTATGTCCCTCTTTAGCCAACACAGTGAAATCTCCAAAACATAAAGTACTAGGCATAAAAGCCTGCTTCCCAAAAGAACTGAAATGCATCACACTACAGAAATCCATTTGTCTGACAATTTCCAAGTATGCAACCCTGTTTGGAACTGTCCTTGGTAGAATGAAAGGAGCATCTTCAAATCCATACACTCTAATTACTGTAGCACCCTCCAAACAATACCAATCTCCCCAGTTATGGTCAATTGGCCCATTGAAGTCTTTAGGCCAAAGGAATCTTTTGATCTCATCAGTCAATGAATAGTTACAAGGATAATGATACAATCTATACAATGTCTTTACAAAATACTCTTCAAAATGAATAAAACTAGAACCAGCAAACCTACTATCCCAAATGGCAGTCCACAACTGAATAGGCAATGCTTCACCCTCCTTACCAATCTGAGAAATTCTCATTTCTGGAGGCCACACCCCTAGCTCTTGTCCGAAGTATAACTCCAAGTGCATCAACAATGAATAGTTTCTGAGGTGAACAATGGAAGCTCCACCCTTTATAGCCATCAATCCTGAGTCAAGCTCCTTTGAAATATATGAAGCATAATCAAATAGCTTGGAATTGTGATATTGAATGTCTGCTGCAATGACCATTGGCACCATTGACATGAATTCCGGGGCATCCATCCCCAACACCTGACACACTGAAAAATATGTATATTTCATATAGGGTTCAAACAAATCTACATGATAAGGAGGACCCTCACTATCTTCTAGAGGTTCCGGCTTGTTACGCTATTTAACCCTATGAATTGGTAACCTCCAACCCTTATAACTTGTGTAGATGTCTAAATTTGACACTTCACTCATCCAAATTCATCCCCTCGCCTTGTTTCAAGCACTACAATACTGCCATATTTTAATTACTTTAATTTTACAAATCCCTAAAAGTATTTAATCAATAATACCTATCTTTAATTCTCCTTCCACTCACTGAATTCAAAATAAATTCCATTTATATTTAATTCCCTCATGTCACATCCTCCATCATTTTTATTTTATCTTAATCTCTTCTCTAATCCTATCATTAGGGATGTGCACATGCCTAATCCTTGATTAGATGTAGTCATGACCTCCAACTTGCAAGCTGGCCTCTAATCTTTAGCCACCTAACCTTCATCTAACCCCTCATCAACTAGCCTAATCAACCTCTCAAGGAATTTTTAATTTCTTTTATTCTTTCAAGGAATATTAAATTCCTTTTATCTTCCCCATGTCCTTTATGACATGTGTCCTTAGTCAACCCTCTTAAATGCCTTTCTTTTTTGACAAGGCATCTCCCTTCCCCTGTGAATTTTTAATTCACCCTTTTAATCCCCCAATGCACCCTTTGGAATTTAAAATTCTTTCCCATCTCCCCATAAGGATATTTGAGGAATTTTTAATTCCTCACATGTCCTCTCACCCACATGGGGACAAGGACCTCCTTTATGAGGAGATCTTGTCCAATCCTAAGGTACTTTGTACCCCTCTCCATGTCATGTCCTTCTCCTTCCACCTCATGTCCACTTCACCTTTTAGGGCTACATCACATGCCACATGTCAAGATGTGAGGGCTTGTGAGTCCTCAACTCACCTTAGCCCTACATCTTGATATTTGGTGGATTAATCTCAACCATCCATTTCCCCTAAGATTTTCCAAAAATCCTATAAATACCCCCTTTTTCTCTCATTTTGGGGAGATCATTTTGCTAGCCAAACTCTTGCAGTTTTGTTTCAACTCATACTTCTAGCCATTTTCTTATATTTCTATCCACTTTGCTCTCATCCTCACAACATCATTTAGCTTGCATCTTTTCCATCCATGATCATACACATCAAAGAATCATGGGCCAACTAAAGGATCGACTCAACGCAAGGTATAAAGTTCCATTTCGTTGCTTTGTCTTGCATTGTTTCCAACTTAGGCTAATCTTGAGGTGTAGGTTGTTTTAAGTTGTTTATTTGCACTCTTTTAACTTGTTGCTTGATTTCTAACGCCTCACATTCACCTTATCACAACTTGTATCCATTCTAGAAAATTCCTTCTGCAACTCTTCACAATTGATTTCCTCATCACAAAACCCTTCCAATTTGAAAACCTCACCAATTCCTTCTTTTGACACATGTATCTATGGTTTTCTAGAAGGATCAAATATTACTTTATGTTTTGGATCATAATGATCAACAAGCAATTTTACCAATTCAGCATTAACAAATACATTAGGGTACACCAATTTCCCTACATTCAACTTCCCTGGATTACAGACTGGCTCAAAATGATTCCTCCTATGATAGTGGAAATTGAAAAGCTCATACCCTCTTACAGCAGTCCAGACATCACCTATGAACTTGCATTTGTCATCGAGCTTGTCAACTTCTGCCCTAAGTTGTGCGAACCTTCTAGCTTTAGGCCCTGAACCAGGTAGTTGATCAATGAGGTCTTGGTTTAGTTTCATTTTAGTGTCTTCATGCTCTTTATCAGTCCTTTGTTTCTTTCCCTTTGACTGACTACTCTCATCGGGATTTCTACCCTTACCCTTTCCAGAACCAGAAGACTCCATTTTCAAACTTACAGAATCAAAATGTGAAAAACAGAGAAGCAATTACTTACAGTATTCTACTTGAGCTCCTCAAACTAAAAAAATGTCTCGGTTCTCTGTTCAGCATGCCAATTCACCAGCAATCAATTCAAAAATAAGGAATTGATTAAAACATTATTGTTTTATCCCATCATGCCATTAATGAAGCACGAATGAAGCCACCTTTGAAACTGGCACTGTCGCATCAAATGTCCTTTCGATGAGAAAAATTTGAATCTAGGGCGAAATCCATTTTCAACGTTTATTTCATTATTCACTAAGACACTTTGTGGTCTTACTGACACCTGGAATCAACTTGATGACTAACGCTTCTGCTTTTCATGTTGTGAAAATTCAAAGTCGGGGAAACATCTCATAGATATCATGGAACAATACTGATATGTATTCTTAAAAGCATTTTTTGATCGTTGAGAGATTAATGTTCTTCACACCGACTAAAATCCTTTATCTTTATGTTCTTCGCTATAACAGGCTACAGATGTCGAGGAAACCTCTCGCAGACTTCATCTTGTTTCACCGAAAGTCTTTATTTACATTGGGTCGCCAAGAAAAATTTGTACTCTTGCCGATGCAATCTTCATTTCACCCGCTTCGCTATGACTTTTAAAGTCGGGGAGATGTTATGCAGATATCTTTGCATCTTACCGATATGTACTTTTCAATGTATTTTCATTCGCTAAGACAAAATCACCCTTTCACCGATGAATTCTCATTTTGGCGTGTCCACCAAGTTCTCTCACCAAAGAAATAAACCCAAGCAATGAAACAATACTCTCGACAAGACAATGAACCCTCAGGAAGACACATACCGACACAAAATGTCTTACCAAAATCACTCCTCCATATTACTCCTATTCGGAAAAACTCACCCCAAACTATATGTCGGTATAATATTCATACTTCGGTGAAACTTATGCCGAAAAGTTCTTCTCCCGGCAATGCACATCTTCATCGGTATAAGATTTGAATCGGCAAGACTCTATAGCTTCTCACCGAGAGCTTTTGAATACCCTTGAAATTGGTTCGGCCAAAAAACAACCACTTTGCTAAGACCTTCCCCGATACACACAAGTCTTACCGAGACATCTATTTGCAAGTCAATCGGTAAGACAAAATTATTTCGTTATGAGTTCATGCCGATACCAATTGATCTGGCCGAAACAAGCCCTTTTTGTGCATTAGTCTGTATGATGTATGACATTCGCCCTGACATTACACCGATGCCCCAACATATGCTGATATATTTTTTATAGATGCCTGTCAGCCAGAAAAAATAATTCGCCGAACCATTATCCCAAACACTTTTAGCTTGACCGATATACTTCCACATGAAGCGGTTAGTGAAACACAATGTATTCGCCATGACTTCACTCCGACAATGATTCCCTTTGCCAAAATGACTCCTTTTGTCACTGAAACAAGAAAATCGTCCTGCCGATAGTCTGCAACAAACATATATTAGTGAAAAATTAGATCGGGGAGACTTCTACTATTTCTTGCCGATTTGGGTTTTTTAATGAAAAATGAAGGACTTATTGGATCAAATGGATTTATGACAGAAAATAAGCAAGACAATACAAAGAGGGACTTTCATGCTTATGATGAGGACTCAATGCTGGAATTCTTGAATGCAATAGACTATAAAATTCTAAAATTTTACATTTCAGTAACCCCAACGACCGTAATGGATATTCTCAAGTTGAGTTACCACACCCTGCCTGCACATCTAAAGGCTTGTTTTGCCTATCTTTCCTTCTTTGCTGAGGATGAGGCAATCAGGTGTGAGTACCTCATATATCTATGGATGGGAGAAGGGTTGATTCCGGTAGAAGAGAACTCGTGGGATTGTTTATATCAGCTTGCCAATCTCTGTCTAGTTGAATTATTTGAAGACAGATTTGTCGACAAATATTGTAAAATTCACGATTTATTGCTTGATTTGGCCATACTTATATCCAGAGAAAATAAATGTGCATTTACTGTTGATGATGCCTTCTCCAAATTACACTCTGTGAATGCAGGTAGCGGTAGCTGGTGTCGCCTATTTTTGGCGAAGAAAGATATTGATGAGTATGCCATCTCGCAGAGGCGTCCTCATGTTTCTCCCACACTTGTCCGCACACTGTCGCTCTCCCGCAATAGCCAAATTGGAGTAAACATTCCAGCAACACTGATTAGCAGTATGAGATTTCTGCGGGTTCTCGATTTGAGCTACACAAATATCTCCACATTGCCTGCTTGCCTTGGAAAGATGAAACTTCTTAGGGTGTTGAATTTGAGGGAGACAATGATTAAGAAGGTACCGGACTGTGTGAGAAGTCTCAAGAGTCTCTCTTATCTTGATGTCTCTGAGTGCGATGAATTAGAGGGGGGTCAGGCACCCAAATGGATAAGTAAACTGAGGTGTCTTAAGCATTTTGAAGGCCCGTTTGTGCGAATGCCAAAAGGAATATCAAAGCTGAAGTCTTTGCGAACACTACGAATATCAAGGGGTTGGTTGTCGCTATCAATGGAAGAAGAGGGTGTGTTAGGGTTAGAGGATGTTGGGAAGATGAGTGAGATTGAGGAAATATGGTTTAAAGTTGAGGATGAGTCGCAGTTGAAGAGGATGGAAGAAGGGATCCTTGCGCCCTTGGAGAGGATGCGTCGACTGAATGTCAACAATATCATCCATGAAATCCAGGGTCGATCAGAATTGGATCTTCCGCAGTTTCCCGAGAGAATGAGTGCAATGAGAGATTTGGAACATCTTTCTCTCTCTTGTTTTGCAGTGCCAAGTTGGATATGTTGTTTGGAAAATCTCAGATACCTCTTTTTAGAGAATTGTGATTGCAGTAATTATCTGGAATTACAAGCAATGCCCAATCTAGTGAGTTTGGAGTTGATGGGGAATAGGAGGTGCAGAGAATTGCCAAAGGCGTTTGGAAAATCGGGAGGGTTTCCACACCTTGGCTTCCTTTGGATAGATAGTTTCACTAAATTGGAGGAGTTTCCGGAAATGGAGGATGGAACGATGGCATGCCTTGAGGAGTTGAATCTACGACATTGTAGGAAGGTGAATAAAGTGGGAGAGGGATTGGAGCGGCTGAAAAGACTCAAAGCAGATTCATTTAGGAGGCTCTGGGACGGATGAATTGAAGGAGATGTTGAAGGAAGGCAGGATATATTGGCAAAAAATCAAAGCCATCAACCCAGACAATTATTACTATGAGATATTTAGTGGGACAGAAAAATTGAAGGAGGTGTTGAAGGAAGGCAAGATATATTGAAAAAAATCTAGGCCATCAATCCACATATAAACTATTTTACGATTCCTGAAAGACTTTTATTATTGTTTGCATGAGTGAGTGGGGTGTTGACATATATATGGAAAAACATTTAGCGTATATAGTTTTTAAAACTATTTGTAATGATTTGTATTATATTTTTATAAAATATTTGGTAATTTTTTTTTAAATATTTATAATGCATTTATTTTTTATTTTTATTATTTGTATTTATATTTAAACTAAAAGTTGTTAAGTATTTTAATTGAATAAAATATTAAGTTGATATATATAAATATAAATATATTTATTTATAAAGTATGGAGAAATATTTATTATGAGTTGTCTTATTTTCTTAGGAATTATTTTATTTACATTAAATTTTATCTTTATTTGAAAAAACATTTAGCTTATTCAAAAATTTTAATTTTTTTTTACTTATAAATTATTTTAATTTATAAAAAAGTTATTTTAAGAATAATTTTATCTATCTTTAGAATTATTTTATTTTCATATACTTACCAAAAAATTAATTTAAAAAATATATATATGTGAGTTGTATTTTAATTTTTATGTGTAGGTGAGTTTAGATCTATATTTCATTTATTTAAGAGCTATTTTATTTACATTAGAGTTGTTTTTTAAAATCAAGTTTATTAAAAATGTAATAGTTTCAACTCCCCCCACTTTTATGTTTAATCTATAATAAAATTATCTCCTCTAATGCACCATATTTATTAAATTTTTTTTTTTAAATGTATTTTAAAATAAATTAGTCAATTTATGTTTGATTATAATGATCTAGTTGTTATATATATAAATATATATATATATATATATATATATATATATATATAAGGCTTCAATCCTTATTAAATGATATTTTTATTTTTTTGAAATATTCCTAGTTAGAGAAATCTAGATTAGAAGTTGTAGTTTTATTAAATTTATAAAAAACACTCAAATCTATATTGTTGGTCTAAAATGGGATACAACTCTAAAATAATTATAATTATAGAATTGATTTTTCACTAAATTAGAGAGCTTTTGGAGAGCATGAATAATACAATGAAAGAGTGATGCTTATAAAAGAAATACTTAAATAAAAAAGGGATTGGATCATGACAAGTGTTAGCATCACATGTGATGAGACAGAATGATCTAATAATAACCCAAACTAATAAAAGCAAGAAAACACTCTTAAGTTTAGCTTAAGTGCATGAAGTGAAATTAGACTAATAATTAATTATTGGCTAATAAATTATTACTCTAACATGTACAACTCAAAATTACATCATTCTTTTTTTCCCAATGTGAATCTATTTTGTCACTTTGGATCCTATTTATAGTTATAAGCTCATTATGTTCAATGAACTTGGCCTCTCCAAATTTCTAATTCATCTCTATATTTTTCAAATGATTGATAACTACATTGGAGGTATTCTTTCACAAACACTAGAAGGATTTTGATTGTCGAGTTGATCTTTTTATAAAAATTTTAATAGAAAGCACATTTTAAAAATGCACATGAATTCTATAATGATTGCTAGGTAATTCACATGCACTAGACTTTAAGTGTGTGATCAAATTTAGTAGAATCTTTTCTTGATTTTAGAATAATGTAATGATTCTTCTTCTATTTCAATGTTTCAATGTGTATAGATATTCATTAAAACATGTCTCTTTGATCATCAAAATGACTACAAACAAATGTCTTTTTATACATGAACGTAACACTAAATTATGAATGTTTTTCCATAGTGTCCTCGGGACCAAAGTGTAGAATGGGCCCAATTGGCACAAAATTTTGATTTTAATTGTACATAATGAGGATCATTATAATATTTGTGAGGATTCCTTCACAGTTGTAAACATTACTTGGGTCAAAAAAACTAGGTTGAATCAATATTAGGCATGATTCTTTTATCAATTAAGATAGGATTAATGATCAAAATTAGATAGATTTATGCTAATTATATTGGGTTCAGTTTTTATATAATCATAAGGATAAGAAATGAACATAAGGATAGGTACAACCAAGGCTATATATATATATATATAGACCCAAATATACACATAAAAGTGTCATTTATATCTAAATAAATGTACCAAGACATTACTAAATACTAAATGACAGAGACATTGAGATGCATTTTTCACCAATGGGTACAACGCAATAGTGTGTCCTAAAATTCGACATTATCGAGACTAAAATCAATGTTTAAAATTATGTTGAAATTATAATGAATACCCAATCGAGAATTTAAGTACATTGTAAACTACTAAGTTGTGGTATTTTCTATATAGATTGAATTTATATAAAAAAAATTAAAATAGTCATTTAAAAAATATTACTTTTTTTATTTAGTGGCATTTAACTGTGATACATGAATTTCACTACAAATAAAATATTTCCACTATTTTTTGTTACTAGATCATTAACTTCAATGTTTAGTACCCAAGTATTTTTTGGGAGGGAATTATGTTTCATATATCTAAATAACCATAGTTGTTAAGGATTCTCATGTAGCTCTTTATCATCCTAATGATGGATCATAAAGTGTAATAAAATAATGTTGATGAAAAAAATCACAGTCTAATCTAGAAATAATAGTGATCAAGATTATGGATTGTAAAAATCTGATTAATTGAAACATTTCATGGGATGAAATTATGTTTCAAATCTCAACAACTATAATTGCTAAGAAGTCTCCTATAGTTCTTTATCATCTTGAAAATGGATCAGAGAGTGATCTAAAATTTTGATGTAGAAAAATATCACATAGTCTAATCCAAAAATGATAGTGATCAAGATTATGGATTGAGGAAATCTAATATCATTAATTGATACCCTTCATGGGAGGGAATTATGCTTCAAATCTTAAATGCTAAACTCAATGCTAAAGAGTCTCATGTAGCTCTCTATCATCTTGATGATAGATCATAGAGTGTGATATGAAATGTTGATGCAAAAAATATCACACTTGATCTAATTGAGAAATAACGAGATATCAATAATAAATTTTTATTATTATTTGCACAATAAGGATGTTTTTTTTATCAAGAGGGGTAAATGCTTTTGATCCAGAGCTATGAACCAGTGAGATCACAAATGGGGGACCTCATCCCCAATATAAATTCTCAACAATTACACCCCAATGGGGTTTGAACCTTGATTTCAAGAATAATAACACAACAACTTAACCATCACACCATGCCACTATTGGTTGCACAATAAGAGTGTTATTAGTGTGTGAAGTGTATATATTTTACCAACATTTCTTGTACACATTATAAATCACATATTTTTCAGTTGTGTTCTAATTGTGTTTTGGGGGATTTGTTCTATTATAAACTTATATTATCCTTTCAATACTTAAATAATTATTGGTATTTATTTTATATTGTATTAAAAATTAGTAAATATTTTTAACATATTATGATGTTAATTATGATTTATGTAAATATAAATTTATCTAAAAAATATAAAGAAATATTAGCTTGAGTTATTTTATTTATATTTTTTACATTATTTTTATTTGAAGGGATATTTTTAATTACTTGATAATTATTTTATCTATATTTTAGAGCTATTTAATAAGTGAGATTGGAGCTATTTTATTTACATTAGAGTTATTTCATTTAGTTTAGAGCTATTGTATAGTTTTAATTTTAGGTTTTTTAAAACAAATATGGGCTCTAAATCGATTTTAACATGGTAATGACATGAGATCCATGATATCATGTATCTCAACATAATAAATATAATTAATTTAAGGATTTGAGGTTTTTAGAGTGGAATGAATCCTATCATTTATATGAAGCATAATAATTGTATAAGTAGTAATAAATGAATAAAGAAAATTATTAACTATGTGAGAAGAGTCAATGTCATCTAATAAATAATTAAATTATGTGCACCTCAGAGTTCAAAAATGCCCTAGACAAGTGTGAGTGAGAATTCAAAATTGTGTTCCACTTCTATAATAGAAATGATCAATATTTTTTAACTTGAAGTGCTTCAAAATGATATATATTTTAAATTTTAAAATGATATAAACTAACGAAGTATACAAATTTTAGTATAGCTTGATTCAAAAAACATATTTACAAAAAATATTTGGATATAGTTTTCTATAAATTTAAGAGAATAATTTAATTGTTATTTTTCTTTTATAAATGAACTTTAATACAAACTTCTATTTTTATTATAGTAAACTATAAAATTTATTTCATATTTTTCCACTTAGACAACTTTAATATCTAGCACACAGAGAAAAAAAAAATCATTTTTAAAAATCTTCTTAAATTCAATTATACTAAACATATAATAGTTTCAAGGGCCCCCACTTTATGTATAAGCTAGTTATCGTAAATAGAAAAAAATATGCCTTTTGAAGAGGATTCTCTCCTCTAGTGTACCATATTTTTATGTGATTTTAAAATAAATTTTAGTACATATATTTTTAATCATTATCTTTTATTGTAATGACATAGTTGGGTGTGCGCAAGATCATGCAAGTCCAAAAAGTGGCAATGTGAAAAAAAAATATGTTTTTAACTTGCCCAAAAATGCGAGAATCCTCTTTGACTTTTTCTAGGCTCGAGTAGAAAGTACATGGTGCCACTTGTACAAACACCAAACGGATATTCATTCTAAAACAGATATTTGTTTAGTTAAGTTGTTTTTTATATTATTATATAATATTAAATATATTATAATATTATATTGTATTATATTATATTATATTATATTATATTATATTATATTATATAATATAATATTATAGTATATAATATAATATTATAGTATATAATATAATATTATAGTATATAATATAATATTATATTATATTATATAAATATTGTATTATATTATAATATAATATTATATAATATATAATATAATATATATATTTTATTATATAATATCATATTATATTATAATGTAATATTATATATTGTATTGTAATATAATCATTATTATTATATCATATTATATTACAATATATTATATATTGTAATATAATAATATATATGTTAAATATGTTATATGTTGCATATATTACCATATAAATTTACGTTGATGCCATATTTAAGTTGGGTCCCCGAACCCGATGAGTTAAAAAACAACATAAACTAAATGGATATCTATTTCTGTGGCATGAAATCAAAAAAAGCAAAACTCGAGTTATTTTTCATTTTGCATTTTCCTTGTCTGTGTGTTTTAGCATTTGAGCAACTCAGATATCTATTTGGCATTAGATTTTTTTGCTCAAATCACCCAAAATTCATACGTATTTATAAATTTAATTTTTTTTCAATTTTATATTAGTTTTGCATTATTTTTTAAGAATTTTAGTCAAAAATAGGTTTTTGAATAGGTTTTTCTTTGCATTAAAATGATTGTTAATTTTTAAATTTTTATCAATAAAAAAGCTTAAGAATGGTTGATCCCAATCCCAGTCAAGATGAAAACCCTGCAAATCTTCCTCCGCCACCAATTTCTCCATACCAAAATGTGCCCAAAATCCATGAATCTATCCATAGAAATTTAAACCAATTGAGAAACATATGTCAGATTTATGAGACACTCTTTGAGCTCTCAGATATGAAAAACACTTTAGAAACAATCATTTTGAATGTTGAAACACTAACAAACGAACATAATAAGTTTGCAGAGTGGTGAGAGTCCCAAAGGAAACAGTATGTCAATGGTTTATCATATGATGAAGTGAGGGAGCTTGATATTGACAAAGCCCAATTAGCCCAGTTATTCATCAATCCCAAAATAGAACAGCCTATATATGTGTGAAAGTCTAAATTTTCAATTAAATGGTGCACACATAGAGGTATATTAGATAATTTCTAGAAATGTTGGTGGATGATTTTTGATAAAACACCCAACAACAATCTTGATGTCACTTAATATTTTCTACAAAAATTATATGTCGAGTTTATCCTAGGGAGGGATGTCAATTATTTTGATATGTGATATTTCTAGGGTGTGGGTAAAGGGATGCCATAGGATAAACCCATAGCGCATCGAGTCACCCCACTTCTTCCTACTCTGCCTATTACTCCCCTGAATCTAGTACCTTACCCTGAGATTGTTTTAGATGTAGGGAGTCAGATCATTTTTTCCATACATGCATTGAGTGATCATTTTATCATGCATAGCTCACATGTTGTGCAACTACATGATGGTGATGCACCTACTACATCCCATCATGAAGGTGATGCACTTGCTACATCATTTGCAACTAGTACACCCTCCTCTTTGGAACATATTTGTGTGCCCCACTACTACACATCATGTGCCACAATATATGTTTGGGTCCTCTCCAATTGTCCAATGAGGCCCAATTGACACATCTGACTATGAGGTCCATGATATGTCAGATGTAGGAGTTGAGAGAGCACAGAGTGGACCATTTCTGGGAGATACATCAGGAGGAAGAGATGATGTGGAAGCACTAGTAAGACTCAAAGTAATTTCATAGTGCATTTATCTAAATTCTTTAATATTTTATAAGATATATTAGTACTAATATATGTTTATGTGTCAGAATCTTTAACAGTTGCTAACAGAGAAAAATTTCACAAGTGTGGGAGGCTATGCTATCAACCATTTCATTTGGCCTATAAACTCAATATACGATATCATTTAAATTGTTATTTAGATGTTAATTTTTGAAATCTATTATGTTTACATACATGTACATAGATTGATAGTCTAATGTAATCTTGTCTTTTTATGCAGCAACCTAGTACTTTTACAACCATGTTAACTGAGCCTGGCCCATTGGAAGAAGTTGTACAATAGGTATATTTTTTTTTATATTTTCAACAAATTATGATTATATATGCATGTGCATTTAAATTGTGTTACATTCTTGTCATTTTTATAGGAAACTACCTTAGCTGCTTCATCCATCATGAGCACGTCTAGTGTACAAGCATCACAATAAGTATGTGTTTATTTTATATTGCAGATATTTATGTTTAAATAGGAGTAGATATATGTTTAGTAAATATGATTATTTTTCAACAATTATATGTTAATTTGTATCATTTTTATTTTACCTATTATAGTCCTCTACCCGATTTAGTAATTTGACGAATGTGGGACCATTTTGTTATATGAGGACTCTTGATCATCCTAAGGGACAATCATATGTAGAACGTCTTGTAGAAAAGACAGTAAGACTTGAGGTAAAAAATAATTGCATTTTTATATAATATAGTTCAATATAGTGGTTTCAAGATGTTAAATTGATAATTTCTAAATTATAGTATATAAGTTTCTATTTGCTAGTCTATCTTTTCAACCATTCACATAATTAATCTAATTTATGATTTGAATTGTTATTGTGAAGAAAACTTCAAAGCCACTAAGTTCTTCAAGGAGGCTCGATTTTGATGATCCAGCATATGATTAGGATTTGATAGAGATTGATATGTTTAGGTTTTGATAGATCTTGACATGGAATATATGCCACAATTTGTAAAACTTGTTTTGAGTAGGCATATATGCCAATTTTGTATATGCACAAATACAATTATTCTAAATTTTGGTATATAAGAATTGATATTCAATCTAATTTGTTCCTTGTGTACATTTCTTTCTACTTTGAATCTTCAAAATGGAATGTATAATTATTTTATAATGGTTTAAAGTTATGATCAATATCATGTTATAGATTAACTAAATTGCATTTTAATAGAACTTATGAATTACAATTGGTAATCCATCTATGTTAGAGTTCATTCATGTTAGTGTAATTAATTATTTATTAAACTAGCATAAGAGTTAAATTGGGTCTTTTATTTAATTAATTAAGTGCTAGATTGTATTATTAGATAAATCATAAATAATGCCCGGTCATTCCCCTTTCCATGTTTGTAGGAGATAAGATTCCTTCTAGAAGATTATTTGTCTTTTCTAGAACTTATCTCTATCACTTCATCATTTCCTAGATTGGTAGTTAGGGTTTACATGTTGTTAGATCATGACACATGGCAACATCATATTGCATCTTGTATTTTACTCATGCCTATATATTCAAGGAATTTGTACATTTGTAATCATATTCTATATCAATAGCAATCTCCATTTTCATTCCCTTAGTTGCAACATTTTCTATGTGGTTGAATGTCTTCTTGGAAAAGATCTTTGAAGTGTGCACAGCTTCATTGAATGATTCAACATCCATTATTTCAACATGGTATTAGAGCCATTCCATTTAGAGTTCATCCCAGGATTAAGAAAGTTGGGCAAGAGAAATTTATTGCAAACTTGAAGGTTTCTATTGCAGGCTACTTGACTCCACTCGAGGACCAAGCTGATTCCTGAAGTAGATTAAGTCAAATCCAAGATCACCATTGTCTTTAGAAGGCCTCAAAACCCTAGGATTGCTTGTTCATTCTTCAAATTCAGATTCGTCAACCTAGGAGCCATCAGAGGTATTTTTAGGGTTTGCAAAAATCAATCGTACTATCTGTACAATTTGCAGTAAAAAATCATCCTAGTCAGTTGTCCTCTGTGGCAAAAAAAAATTAGTCGCAGGCATTTTTCATTTCAGAAAAAAAAATTGGGTTTTATCTTGAATATAGTTTGGAAAAAATTACATATATTTGATTTTCTCTATAATTGAAGAAAAAATAATTAGATCGACCTGCAATTTATTTATTGGTCGACATATTGTGGGATTAATTTTTTCATCGGCATTTTATTTGGACTTCGTATTTCTCATAGTCAGAATTTGTATTTAGGGTTTATTAACCCATTGACATCAAGGGTTTAAATATATATTTTGTAGATAAATTTAATTATCGGCATTTCATTATTTGAATTTCCTTTTAAGAAATATTCAAAAATATATATTTTGGTGTCATATTTTAAACTCTGTCTGCAATATATTCTTCCTTGGTTGCAATACGGGCACATACCATCAACGGACTGGTCACATTCGTCACGTTCGTTGTTCTTTGTGCCGACTATAGGCCTTCGTCAGAATGTTGACCATTTCTCTAGTGTCATCTATTCACTGGCCATCACCCAAAGATATCTCACCACCGACTGGAGCATTCTTTTTGTCGACTGTCGGTGCTCTCCCCATCTCACCAACGTTGCATACCGTCAGGCACTATCTGCCACTAGTAGAGTCTCTCCTCAAGCGGCACCGTCATTTTTTGTAGCCTTGCTGCCACCTCTGGTGGCACTTTTTTTTCTGCCAATAAGAGCCGAGGTCACATCAAGGACCAAGAGCTAAGCCCAGAGGGGCTAATCTTTTACACCCCGTTAGCCTACCAAGTGCGTAATATAGGCCTTTTTTCATTTTTTCATAACTTTTCACCAAGGTATCAAAAATCAGTAAACGAGATACTGTCGAAAAGAGGATTTGGTCTAATTTCTAGTGGTGACATCAATTTTGTTGTATTCTACTGTCAAAAAATTCTACACTCAACTGAAGTAAAAACCCTAGTTTGGACATAAAGACTCATATCTTCTCATCAGATTGTCAAATTTCGGTGATTCCAGTTGCATCAGGAAGGTAATGCACATTTTTTTCATCAGTCCATTCACTTTGATTAGTTTTAGCTCCAAGTACTCTTGCATTGGTTTTTTTCAATTTGATGCATTTGTTCAATCACTTGGATATCCTAAAGCTTGGGAAAAGGATTTTTGATTTGGGTAGCATCACTTTAGTTGTATATCATCTTTGGAAGTTTCTATTTTTTGTTGAAGGTCATTATCTTTGGATTTTTAGAGAAATTTCATAATACATTATGGGGCTTGCATATACTCCTTCTTTGGTTATGTTGCACAATGTAAACTATAAAAAATGGTGAGATGGGATCATCCACCAGCTCCAATCACTTTATTTATTGCCACATTTGTATGGTATAGTTCCCCATCCGAGTGAAGGTATTCATGAATTTGCTTGGAGTTGCAGCAGATACACTATCTTGGAGATCATTTCAATGCAAGTTGATTGTGATGTCTTGAGTACTATTGATCATTGTGATTGTCCTCATATCCTTTGGACTAAGCTTTGGGAGCTATATGGAGATTCAAATACTCCACCCTTCCCTAATGATTATGATTCAGAATGTCATTCCTCATATTAGGTACCCCATGGTGATATTATTGTGTAGGAGGTTGTTTGTTTGGATTGCCTTCAATCTTCTGAATTTGGTTGACAAGGTTTCTTCAGATGTTCCTTCTTCTCCATCAAAGACTATTGGTATCCCTATACATTTAGTGATTCCTTGTCTAGATTCATTGATTGAGGCTTCCATCATCATTCATCAGGACACATTCAGTTTTCCAGACTTGACATCACAGGATGGCTTTGTTTTAGGGATTATTGACTTGGCTATTTCTACAGGTTTGGAAGATATTCTTGAGGGGATATCTCTCCTCTATTCAAATCCTACTTTGGAGAATTCTCTTGAGTCTCCTCATTCCTTTGTCTCAACCTTGATTGGCGATCCTGTGACAACCTTGGAGACACCTATTTTCTCTTCAGAGATTTCATGTATGAGACTTCTTCCCTCTCAAAAATCAAAGTTTCTTCAGCATCTACCATTGGATTTGCTTCTTCCTAGTGGTATACATGTGGTTTGGACACATTTGTTGCTTTAGACTTCTTTTAGTGGTTTTGAAGACACTTCATTCTAGGGGCAATCTAGTCTCCATCACATTCATTGTAGATCATTGTCTTTGGATCTTATTCAACATTAGTTTTTGCATTGTCCTGGTTTGTCACCTTCTTCATTGATTGGGTGTGTACCTGAGTTGATTGTGGCATCTTCATCTTCATCAAGTAAGGAGACACATGAGCAATTTTTAGAAACATCATCATCCACATTCATCCTCCCTTCCTTCAATTCCTATTTGGAATGGGAAGCATCTCTACACTTGCACTTGCTTTTGTTTCTTTTGAAAGGGAGACAAGTTTGTCGACATTGGATCTTTTTTTGTCTTCAGACACTTACCATTTTTGTAGGTGATCACATATTCTGGGGGGGTTGTATAGTCTCTTTATTTCCCTCCTATGGGGGGGCTATTGATTGTAATATATCCATGTGACGGATGCTGTACTTGGGGGGTATTTGGGAGTCCTCCATCTTTCCTCACTTTTTTGCATCCATCCTTTCTCACTTCTCTGCATTTTATCTCCTTTTTGCAAAGGGGTTTTCTTCCCACTGGGTTTTCCCCTTTTCTCTGTTTGTGGGAGATTAGCTACATTTTCATTCTCATTTGTAAATGGGTACCTAAAATGACCATTATGTAATCGAGACCCATCATCATTACATAATCATTGCATTTCCTCCCTAAGTTGCATTTATGGGGGGTTTTAGTGTAATTAATTATTTATTACACTAGCATAAGTTAGCTTAGGTCTTTTATTTAATTAATTAAGTCCTAGGTTACTTTATTAGATATATCATAAATAATGGGGTCATTCCCCTTTCCATGTTTGTAGGAGATAATATTCCTTCTAGAAGATGAGTTGTCTTTTCTATAACTTATCTCTATCACTTCAGCATTTCCTAGATTGGTAGTTAGGGTTCACATGTGTTGTCACATGTTGTGAGAACATGACACATGGCAACATCATATTGCATCTTGTATTTCACTCATGCCTATATATTCAGGGCATTTGTACATTTGTTCATATTCTATATCAATAGCAATCTCCATTTGCATGCCCTTAGTTGCAACACTTTCTGTGTGGGTGAATTTCTTCTTGGAAAAGATCCTTTGAAGTGTGTGCAGCTTCATTGGGGGATTCAACATCCATTATTTCAACAATTCATATTAAGGTTCACATACATTACTTTCCATGAGACCACATTTCTTTGAGGCATTTTTTTCAAACAATTCACTGCCTTTTCTATTGTATCACATTTTTCATACATGTCTACCAAAGAATTTTATCAAACAGTTTACTACCTTAATTTTTGCTATGGCTAAAAGCCTACAATGGGTGCTTTTGAACAAGCTAGTAGACATTAACAACATAATATGAATGACTTGAGCTAAGACTACCAATGTGACTATAGGAAAAGTTTCATAGGGGTACTAACAAAGAGGAAGAATAATAAAGTTTTCAAATATTTGATTACCTCCATATGTTGCATGTTGAACACTCAATTTGAGAATACACATGATTTTAAGATCTCTTGAATGAATTTACATTTGACATTTATTTTTTTTGAACTCCTATAATGAAGTGGGAAGATTTTTTTTAAAAGAAGCTAAAATTAATGAAAAATGGTATGAGAAGAACTTATAAATATTTGTTGTGAAGAACTACTTGAAAAATGCCTCAAATAATTGTGGTCTCATAGACAAGGCAATAAAGATGAAAAGAGCAACTTATGAAAATCTTATGGCATTGATTCTTTTGATTGATTAAAAACTTTAAACAAATCCCATACAACTTAGTAAAATATATGTCATTACAGTGTTCATTCAAAATTAATATGATCATCTTGATAAAAATCAATGTCACTCGGTGGTGCTAAACACTCTATACAAACCATATGAGTGATGCAACCATCAAACAAAACCATTACAACTTAATTCAGCATTCATGTCATTAAAACATTCAAGCTTAATAACATGTCACTAGATCATTCACATGTGTAAAAGTTATAAAATCACCATGAATACGAATCACTATTTTTCAAACATGATACATAAACAAGAACATTATGTACACCATAGGGGTTTGATGCAACCTTCAAATAAATTCCTCACAGCTCAACAAGATACATGCTCATTAGATTGTTCATGTGAAATCTATACAATAATCATGATCAATAAATAAGACATCACACAACAATGATGATGAACAAACACTATATATGCACACCATATGAGTGTGAGACAACCATTAAACAAACCAAATACAACTCCATACATGCATGTTATTTGACCTTCCACATGCAATTTGTATTATTGTAATGCACAACAATGAATGTTGCTAACCATAATGCATGAATAAGAAAACTAGGCATACCATATGGGCTTGATGCACACTAGTCATAATGCACACTTCACACAAAAGAAATATTTAACTCATATGATATTGTCATATATGTCAATCAACCTTGGCCCACACCAAACTTGTTATATGAGTTTTATACAATTTTCCAATAAGAATATATAAGTGTAATACAAATATAATGCAACCTTTGAACAAAACCCAACATACAATAAAATGATATATATCATCAATTCCTTCATACAAATGTCATATAGTCACATAGAAGCATCAATTTCACTCAGCCATAATGTATGAACAAGCAACTTTCAAAAAACTTCCATGCATAATAATTTGTAACCATCGACTCAAATCCATACAAGTTAGTGGCATATATGTTATTAGAACTTTCACTCAAAAATTCATAATCAACATGCATGAATAAACACACTAAGCACACCATAATGAAAACTAGTTATGAGGGTAAGTGCACAAAGATGGTTCCCAAAATGCCGACTTAAGTGGCCACTTTTTTTCTGAAATCAGGAAATACTGACCTTGGATGTGAAATTGATGATAGTTACACTCAAAATTTTGAGATGGAACAAAAACAAGGATTGAAGTGCTCTGAGTCTATTTTCTAAAATACTAATTTATTTTGAAAATGGTTGAGATTAAGGGGTTGAAATGAGGGACGTACACAAATTGGTGTTGGTTTTGTCAGAAAAACATAACATAGCAACTCTTATACAACCCTAGCACAGTGAACTTTTTAAAATATTTTTAAAAT
>VDFB02086081.1:369147079-369253904 GCA_007258455.2 Sequoia sempervirens
GGTATAGACAAAGAGAGATAAAAGAAATCTATTAAAAAACCAACTTTCTCATAACCCGAGCATGTTTTGAAAGAGATATGACCGTTTTTAGCAAGAAATAATGCGAGCACATTTTGTCTTTCTCTAAAAATTGTAAAAAAATAAATATACCCATGATATCAAGGTCCACATTTTGCATATTCTCCTTGTTTTGCATGTGCTCCGACAAAAATTAGCTTTTTGATGATGTTGTGAAGCGTGCATGCATGTTTTTCACATTCCACCACCTTTTTCATGATCTTTCCACCACCTTTGCATGAAATAGCAGAGTTTTCACATTGAAAGGCATATAATATCAATTCAAGTTTTAATTCTAGTGTAAACTGATATACAATTGAAGTTTGAAGGGGAACAAGCTTTTGAAAAAGTCAAATTGTTGAGGAGTTTGAAGAAAGAAGAAGCTAAGGCTACATAATTGGGTAGAACTCCTCCATTTGAAACTCTGGTTTTTTAGGTATGTGAAGTCCTTACACATTTTCTTTCATTCTATTATGACTTGCTTTCATTTTTGTTATTTTGCATATTCCATGTTGATCATTGTTTTTTTGTCATTATAACCTTAGGTTGTCAATGCACATTTTAAATTACACAATTCTATAAACTTGCCAAGATTTACATTTTTAAACGACATCTCTTTGAGGCATTTTGTTATTTAACAATTGACTTACCTTGTGTATGCTTCCACATTTTGTATACACATATATATGACATAAGTTTTAAGGAAGTAAAATAAAACATAATTTCTCAATCCTTTATTATGGATGTGCATACCACTCTTTGAAGCTTTCATTGAGGTATTTTGTCAAACAGTTATACCAAGCAACTAATTTCCTTGTCTATGGTACCAAATTTTCCATACATGTCTCTAAAAATTTAGAATATACTCAGGTCCCACATTGATAGATCTTAGAAACTATTTTGGTTTTCATCTCTATTTCTAAATTTACCTCATCACTAAACTGGTGCAGGAGCACCTTGGAACCAAAATTGTCAAGCAAGGTTGATTAGGAGTAGGCTCTAGGTGTGAGTCATTTGTAAGTGCAAAAGTATCGAAAAGTTGTCATTTATGCAAAAATGCAAAATTGAAAAAGTTGTAAAAGGCAGGTTTAGGAAGCCTAACGATCACTAGGATTTGAATGGTCATTTGAGGAAGTTAGAATAGTTATTTTTGAGGTAAAAAGAATAAATAAGGTGGAAATCATTGTTGTAAGGCTGTTCTTGAAGATTGGAAGTAAGAAACATCAATAAAATCTCTATTTTTTCTATAAATTCTATGTTTTCTCCTCATTAACAGCCAATGTATGGTTTGTACATTGATTTTTTGTATTAAAATCTTTCAAAATTGTGGTGTATATGTGTTATATGTTATAAAAAGGTGGATTGATAGGATTCTTGTTAAGTTTGTGGCTTTTGGAATCAAACTACTATGCACGCTTGAGAATACCCTGTTTTCAAAGGTTTGAAGTGACCAAAATGAGTTAAAACCCATTCCACCCTCTATGATCACTGTAACTAGGTGGAATGGGACTAATATTGTAGGATTAGATGTTTTCTTGATTTGTGAGTGCAGGGGAGGTCGAGAGATGTGTTGGGCATGAAGCCCTAAAGTGAAAATTTGAGTTTTCCTAGAGGAATAGTGAGAGTTTGACATGGTAATGTTAGGATTTAGGTGCCATCAACGTTGTAAATCCTTTAATTAATTATTCTCCTAAAGTGTTGTCTACATTTACCCATAAGAGGTGAAATTGTTTGACCAACGGTGGTGAAAGAGACAATGTAAATGCAGTGTTACAGTTACCGTTTGTCATTTAGGAAAAAGACAAAATAGTTAGGCGTCCCACTTGGAATCTTCTCGAATGAGGTTGTTAGGTTGTTGTAAGAGCATCTATGACATGTATGATAGTTGTCATAAGATTCTATGACAATATGACAGATTCCTATGATAGTATGATAGATTCCTATGACAAAATATGCTATCTTTGACCCTAGGTGCTCATGAATAAGTGATGCCTTATGACAGCTGTAAGAGCATCTATAAGAGGCTATTTTTAGGATTTCATGATCATTTCATGGAGGTAGGAGTGGGTTTTTCTAGGTGGTATTTCTTCCTATTGTTTGGTGAAACCATGGTGGTTTTCATCCTCACAAATCTCTTTAAATAGGGGCCTTGAGCTAGAGTTATTTATGAATTTAGTTTTGCAGGTTTGCAAGGTAATAGGGTGTTGTAGGATTTTACAGGGATGATAAGAGAAGTCTATTGTTGCATGTAATATTTTGGATTATTAGTAATATACTTGTCTCTCTTTCGGTGGTGGAGTTTTTTCCCTTCGAGGTTTCTCCACGTAAATCAATTGTTGCATGTGTTATGATTCTTCTATCTCTCTCTTATTCTTTCTTCACAGTAAGGCTAAAGGTTAATCTACATATTTCAGATTTGCATTCACTTATTTAAGTTCATATTGCAAGCTTTCTTCACCTTGATGATCAACATTTGGTATCAGAGCTAACGGTTATGTTAAGGAAGGGACGCTTTCCTTTTAAAGTGTTGAAGGCTTTTTGTTGCAGTGGGAGCTTTTGTGTTGTGAGTTTTGTAGATTTGTGAAAGATTGCATACCATGGCCTCCACCTCTCATCAATATATTAAGAAGTTCAATGGAACTGGTTATGAGATATGGAAGTTGAAAGTGGAGGATCTCCTTGAGGAGAGAGATCAGTGGTTACCAGTTTCAATTGATACAAAGCCATCTACTTCAACCTTGTCGAATGAAGATTGGAAGAAGTTAGACAAGAAGGCTTGAGGGACCATTTAGTTGTGTCTCATTGACTATGTCCTCCTGAATGTCTCTTCAGAAGAGATGGCATACAAGCTTTGGAGGAAGATAGGTGAAATCTACCAAACTAAGAGTTTGTCTAACAAGTTGTATCTCAAAAGATGTTTATATTCATTAAAGATGAAGGATGGTGATTCTATTGTTGAACATTTGAATTATTTTAATTTGATTATAAGTCAACTTGCACCTATTGATGTTAAAATAGAAAATGAGGATAAATGTATTTTCTTTATTTTCTCTTTGTCGGGATCTTGGGAAAATTTAATTGTTGTTATAACAAGTGGTGGTGCAGAACCTAAGATGGATAATATTATTCCCACACTTCTTCCAGAGGAGATGAGGAGAAATACCATGTGTAGTGGCTCCCAAGATGCCTTGCATGTGCAAGGTAGGCCCAAGGAGAAGGGCCTAAAGGGGATAAGAAGAAGGATAAGTCTAAAGGATGATCTAAGACCCCTAGAAAGAGCATAGTGAAGTGTTGGAACTGTGGTAAATGGGGACATGTGAAGAAGGAATGTAGAAATAAGAAAATGAATGCAGATTCCTCCATGGAAAAGTCCTCTAATAACAGTGATTCTGATGCTTTGATTATTTTAGCTAACACAGTTTGCAATGATGCTTGGCTTATTGATTCAGGTGCTTCCTTCCATATGAATCCTCATAAGGAGTGGTTTTCTACATACAAAGATTATGATGGAGGAGAGGTCTTCATGGCAATAGCTCACAAAAGATTGTCGGTAAAGGAAAGGTAAAGTTGTGTTTTAGTGATGGGAGGGTTAAAATCCATGATAATGTTTTACATATTCCAGGACTTACAAAAAGTTTAATTTTAGTTTCCAAGTTGAATGATTTTGGAATGCATGTGACATTTGAAAAGTCTAGTTGCAGGATGGTAAAGGGAAGTTTGGTGGTTGCTAAAGGATCTCGAACAAGGAATCTGTTTATGCTATATGCCTCTACTTTTTGTAACTCCACTTTTGTAACTAGCACTAAAAATGCATGTATGTTGTGGCACCATAGTTTGGGTCACATTGGTGAAAAAGTTCTTAGGACCATACTTGATAAGAAACTAGTAGATGGTATTTCTGATTATTCTATTGGTAAAAATGATTTATGTGAGGATTGTGTGTTTGGTAAGCAAAACAGGTCATCATTCCTAAAGGAACTAATAAAGCTAATGGATTGTTAGAACTAATTCATTCATATGTGTGTGGTCCAATGGATACAGATTCTTTGGGTAGATCTTGTTATTATGTTTCCTTCATTGATGATTACTCTAGATATACTTGGATTTATTTTATGCATACAAAATTTGAATTTTTCACCAAATTTAAGGAATTTAAGGCATTGGTTGAAAAGAAAACAGATTATAAGATAAAAGTATTGAGATTTGACAATGGGGGTGAATATTGTTCTAAGGAATTTGATGAGTTTTGCAAACATGCAGGAATTGTTAGGAAAAAGACTACACCTTACACACCCCAACAAAATGGGGTGGCAGAAAGAATGAACCGTACATTAATGGAAAGATCTAGGAGCATGTTGAGTAGTGCTAAGTTAGACCAAAAAAATTGGGAAGAAGTTGTTGGTACTACTTGTTATTTAATTAATAGATCTCCTTGTAAAGCTCTTGCTGATAAATCACCTTATGAAATGTGGTTGGGTAAAAAGCATTCAGTTTCACATTTAAGGGTCTTTGGTTGTGAGGATTTTTTTCATGTGCCTAAAGAGAAGTGGTCTAAATTGGACCCCAAATCTCATAAATGCATCTTTGTAGGTTATGGTAAAAATGTTAAAGGTTATAAACTTTGGAATCCACTAACACAAAAGATGATATTTTCTAGAGATGTTATTTTTAGGGAATTTAGAGCTAACTCTAAGATGAGCAACCAAAGGAAAAGTCAAAAACAGTGCATTTTGAAACAAATCAAGAAGATGCACATGTGGAAGAATAGAGAGATGGACAAGAACATGGAGAAGAAGAGAGTTTTGAAGAATTTCTTGTAACAGAAGAAGTTGAAAAAAATGAGGATGAACATGAGGAGGAACCTCTTACTCCACCTTTGAGAAGGTCCACAAGACAAATAAATCTAGTTGACAGGTATAGCCCACCTAACTTTCATTGTAAATTTGCTTTGTTATGTACTGATGATGAACCTAGATCATTCAAGGAGGCTCTCTCTTTAGAAGAATATGATTCTTCGATGCAAGCCATGCAGGATGAGATGATGTCTTTGAAAAACTGTGACACCTAGGATCTTGTTAGTTTTCCCAAAGGAAGAAAGGCCAGTGGTTGTAAGTGGGTATATAAAAAGAAGTTTGGTGCAAACGGTAAGTTGGAATGGTACAAGGCCATATTAGTGGCCAAGGGCTACTCCGAGAGAGAGGGAGTTGATTTTGGTGAAATATTCTCTCCTGTTGCTAAGTTAACTTCTATTAGATTCCTTTTATCCATTGTTGTTGCTTATGATTTATAAATAGAAAAAATGGATGTTAAAACTGCTTTCTTGCATGGGGATCTCGAGGAAGAAATTTATATGCAATAGCTTGACGATTTTGTTGTGAAAGGAAAAGAACAGTTGGTTTGCAGGTTAAAACGGTCTCTATATGGTTTGAAATAGTCACCTACGATGTGGTACTAGAAGTTTGATGTCTTTGCATTAAAGATTGGCTTTGTTAGAAGTGAAGAGGATCAATGTGTTTATTTTAAAGTTATTGATGATCATATACTAATTATTTTCTTATATGTGGATGATATGTTGTTCATTGGTAACAATAAGGCAATGATTAGGGAACTTAAAACTCATCTTTCTGGCACATTTGATATGAAAGATTTAGAGGCTGCTAAATATATTCTTGGGAAGGAAATCATTAGGGATCAGGTTCAAAGAAATCTTTGGTTAAGTCAAAGTAAGTATGTTAACACTATTTTGCAGAGGTTTAATATGCAAGACTGTAAACCAGTAAATATTCCATTTCCTGTTGGTACTAAGTTAAGTTTAGACATGTGTCTTGAATTGGATGATGATATTGATGAAATGTCTAAAGTTCCTTATGCTAGTGTTTTCGGTAGTTTAATGTATGCAATGGTTTGTACTAGACTAGATATAGCCCAAGCAATGGGAGTTCTAAGCACGTTTATGTCTAACCCTGGTAAACAACATTGGAATTTTGTTAAAAGGGTATTTAGATATTTGTGAGACACTTCTAATTATTGTTTGGTTTATCATGGTACTGACAATGTTGATAAGTCATTGGACATACAAGGTTTTTTTGATGTAGATTGGGTAGGTGACTTGGATAGTCGAAGGTCCACTAGTGGCTATGTGTTTACTTTGTTTGGAGGTGCAGTGAGTTGGATGAGTAAAAGACAACCTACAGTTGCTTTTTCCACCACTAAAGCAGAGTATATGGCTACTACACATGCCTCTAAGGAGGTAGTTTGGTTACAAAGACTTGGTAATGGTATTGGTTTTGATTATCGGATAGTGAGGATCGGATGTGATAGTCAGAGTGCCATATGTTTAGCTAAAAATCCTATGTATCATGCTCGTACTAAGCATGTTGATGATTAGTGCATCACTTTGTGCGAGAAATGGTTGAGAATGGACAAGCCTTGATTGAAAAATTTGACACTTTGGATAATTTTGTAGATTCTCTTACGAAGCCAGTCACCACGGATAAGTTCTCTTGGTGCAAAAAGATCATGGGCCTTGTTACTATACTTAATTCTATGTAATTGTATCTCTATGGGTGTAATTTACAATGTGTGATGTCAAGTGGGAGAATGTTAGGATTTAGGTGCCATCAACCTTGTAAATCCTTTAATTAATTATTCTCATAAATTGTTTTCTACATTTACCCATAAGAGGTGAAACCGTTTGACCAATGGTGGTGAAAGAGATAATGTAAATGCAGTGTTACCATTACTGTTTGTCATTTAGGAAAAGGGAAAAATATCTAGGCGTCCCACTTGGAATCTTCTAGAATGAGGTTGTTAGGTTGTTGTAAGAGCATCTATGACATGTATGACAGTTTTCATAAGATGCTAGGACAGTATGACAGAATATGCTATCTTTGACCCCGGGTGCTCATGCATAAGTGATGCCTTATGACAACTGAAAGAGCATCTATAAGATGCTATTTTTAGGATGTCATGATCATTTCATGGAGGGAGGCATGGGTTTTGCTAGGTGGTATTGATGCCTATTGTTTGATGAAACCATGGTAGCTTTCATCCTCACAAACCTCTTTAAATAGAGGCCTTGAGCTAGAGTTATTTATGAATTCAGTTTTGCAGGTTTGCAAGGCAACAGGGTGTTGCAAGATTTTATAGGGATGATAAGAGAAGTCTATTGTTGCATGTAATATTTCAAATTATCAGTAATATACTTGCCTCTCTTTTAGTGGTGGAGTTTTTTCCCTTTGGGGTTTCTCCACGTAAATTTTTTGTTGCATGTGTTATGATTCTTCTCTCTCTCTCTCATTCTTTCCTCACACTAAGGCTAAAGGTTAATCTACATATTTCATATTTGCATTCACTTATTTAAGTTCATATTTCAAGATTTCTTCACCTTGATGATCAATTTGACATGGTAAAGTGTGAATTGTGTTGGTTAAGTGTTGTTTAATGATAAATTGAGTATGTATAGGCCTAATAGGACCTGATTGAGGTGGTTGCAAAATTGTGTGAGGGTTGCAAGTGAGACTTTCAATAAACCCTTAGATTTTTGGCTTAAAGAGATGGTTTTTGGTTTTGGCACTTGGGTGAGTGAATTTATGAGAAAAAAATGTGGAATCCTTGGTTAGATTACATGTAGATTGCTGCCCAATTGAGTTTGGTGGTCTTGGAAAGGTATTAAGACAAGACCCTTTGGAAAACAAACCTAATTTGAGGTCTAGTTGGCGTTGAAATCATGTTTCGAAGAAGTTGGTACAAAAAAACCTATTTAAGGTTTGTGGTATGTTTTTGTGTATCTTAGTGGTTGTTTGAAGCCCTACTGGTCAAGGTCTGAAAGGACTCCATTGAATGGATATACCCGATTAAGTTAGATTGCAGTGCTACAAGGAATTGTGTTGGTTTGGTGAAAAGAGGAGAGTTTTGAAGAATTGTGACTTGAAGGTTATTGTTTTTGTGTGGAATTGTGTTGTGTGGTTGCAAGACCTCCCCTGGTTTCTATCATAAACCTACCTTATCACTTATGTTGTGATATATTTTAAATGTTTCCTTGATTAGTCTACCTACAAGGGATTTTAACCCTTCTCTCCATTGTTACAAGACTCTTTATTCAAGGCTAAGTTAGCAACATGGGGAAAGGTGTAGCCTATATTGCAATCATGGCTCAAAATGCAAGCATGTACAAATCATTTGAATTGTTTGACAATAATTTTTTCGTATAAATCTATGCAAAATGTGGTGGAATTGACAAGCTAGTGATCTTGGCAAGATAGTGAGCTCACTCACTAGCCTGCCAATGCGGTAGGGTTGAGAAGGTAGGGGCAGAGTATGCCTCATAGAAATAGGGTCTCATGATGGACCCATTTCTATGAGGCATACTCTGCCCCTACCATCTCAACCCTACTGCATTGGTAGGCTAGTGAGTGAGACCCCAATGTGTAGGGTTGAGAAGGTAGGAGTAGCATATGCCTCATAGAAATGGGGTCTCCGATGATGTACATCACCGTGAGATAAAATTTCTATGAGGAATACCTGCCCTACCATATGAACCCTAGCATTGAGTAGTGAGTGAGTTAGCTTGCCAACACTCCTCTAGCTTGCCAATGTAGTAGGATTGAGAAGGTAGGGGTAGTGTATGCCTCATAGAAATGGGGTATCACGATGATGTACATCACTGCAAGACCCCATTTCTATGAGGCATACATTATTACATCACCATGATACCCTATTTCTATGAGGCATACGGTGCCCCTACGTTCTCAACCCTACCACATTGGTAGGCTAGTGAGTGAGCTAGCTTGCCAATGCTCCACTAGCTTGCCAAGGAATTTGAATTCACATGCCTTGTCCATGCATCCATTTTGATCCTATCTTGTAATCATGGAATGCCACATTACCACATTTCTTTAAGGCATTCCATCAAAAAATAATTCTTTCATTCTCTCATGTTCATCCACCTTTGACTCATTCTCTTCACAAAGCTCTTGATACAAACACCCAAAACTGAGACCAGAGCATTTTGCAACTTTGAACCCCACTATGCCTAATACAATATAAAAATGGTCTAACAAGACCTTATTTAGATGATAACACCTAAAAGGTCTACCTAAAACCAATTACATAACCAAGATTGACAAAACTTGAAAATTGGACTCCAATGGTGCCCCTGCACCACCTTTTTATATGCTAGAAATACTCTTGTATATGATGATTGTAAATTTTTTTTATGAAGCCTTGAATGACATATATTTCATTTATTTGAGTGGATAATTTTTTTAGGAACTAATATTCGTCTCATTACCATGCTACAGGTAAAATTATCTACCATGCCAAAGAAACGAAGAAGGAATAAACTAGCAGACGAAGAGTATGAAACCTTCAAAGCAAAGGAGAGAGAATGGGTGGTGACATATTGTGAAAAGAAGAAATTCGATATGATTGACAAAAACAAGCCAATTGAAGAGGAACCTCAACCATCAAAAAGAGAATAGGCTTTGGCAGCACAAAGGGCACAAATGTGAAAGATTCATGGTAGGATAGATTTGGATACCATAGTTGGAGACACTACAAATGAATACGAAGGGACACCATTAAGCACTAGTGAATATGGAGGGACACCATCTACCGTAAGTGAATACCCCATCTACCACAAGTGAATATGGTTGGACACCATCCACCACATCTCAAGTTGAGAGTACATCATCACTTGGATTTGACGAAGAAGGTATGCCATCATTCCCATGTGAACCTCAATGTATGTCTTCTACTCCAACCTTAATAGAAGGTACACAATCTATCCCACCTCAATTAAATATTGATTAAATTCCTAATGTTGAGATGTAAGTACCTAGGAGAACACCACCTAAAATTTTGCGTAGAAATCCAAAGTATTTGATTAATATTGATGAGGATATTTTGTAGCACATGGAAGGTAAGATTTCAACACGCATTCGTAGAAGATATGTTGATAAGGTTTGGAAAATATTCTTTGAAAGGCTAAATGAGACTGCAAGATGTCAGCTATTTGTTGAAATGATGTGAGGTATAAAGTATAGAAACATCATGAAGACTCTTGGGTTGATAACATCGAATGCATCAAGTGAAAACACTATTGTGAAGAATCTAATGGATGCTTATGAGAGTGTGGGTAAGACCTCACACTCAAAGGATAGTAATGACACCTGACATGTCATTACATTGACTTTGGTAAGTAGTCAAACAAAGATAGATCGTCTCATTAGAAAGATGAGTCAACAAATGAGAATTAGTAGAAAAAATTTATCAAAAGTCATTCAAAGGTGGCAAAGAATTGAGGTAACCAATTCAAATAAATTATGGGCATTTTTGGGGAGACTACCACAAAAAGATTAAAAAGTTGTTGAAGCATTGAGAACACTAATTGAAGAGTATTGGAAGAATAACATAAGGCCATCTCCGAATCAAAGGGATGTGGTAAGAAGGAGAATCGGTAGTCGGAACCGTGAGCCACATCCAAAGCATTTTTTGGATACAACTCAAGTCCAATTTTTTCGTAAATTTCAAAAGGATTATCCTCAAATTAGTATTTGTACAATATTTTTTGAAATTTTTAAACCTTTTTATGTCAAGATAAATCACACATGCACTACTTGTTGTTGTAGACTACATATTGAATTCTCTAACCATTATGATGTTTATCGTTCTATATGTTTAGATTTGCATACTAACAATGTTTTGCAGATTGTGGCAAAGAAGCCCCACCAAAATCTTCAAGAGAGTTCTTATCAAAAAAATTATGTGAAATAGAGGATGGCCAAATATTCTATAGGACTGCATGCTTGGATGGTTCATGTGAGCATTGTGGTGGCTTGCAGCGTATGCCAGTATGTCAACATATGGAAAGCACATATGAGGTGGGACACAAACTAGTAGATTTTTGGTAGTATAAAACAATGGAATATGCTACAAAACATGGGTCTCAAGCAAAAAGGTGTCATTTGGTTATTCAGAAGATTCCAATGTATCAATTTATGTTCATGTTTCATGACAATATAGTGTATGAGTATGCAAGGAATACCCATAGAGCCTGATGGCTGGACACACAATTCAAGCTATGTAAGGACACCTTTCTAGTTGGTAGCATAGTATCAGTGGTTGACTTTGCAGAGAAATACACTCTGTACAACCACAACGTGAGGTGTAGTCACAGTATTACAACTCCACACAGGTTTCGATATTTGTGCACATAGCATTCATTCATGCAGTTGATAGTACAGAGGACCAAAGGAAGGTATTGAGGGAGTATCACTTTTATATTAGTTATGATCACACACATTCTCTAGAGTTCGTGCAAGGTTGCTTCTAGACGTTCTACAGTGATTTGGCTCAAAGGGGCATAGCATATAGTCGGCATATAATATGGTCGGATAACTATGCAACACAGTTCAAGAACTCACGCATGTTCTACTAGTTGGGCAAGATGCATGTCATTACAGGTGTTCAACATATGTGGAACTTTTGTTAGGTCGGGCATGGAAAGGGGTAGCATGATGGTGCAGGATCATGTGTGAAAAGAGCATTAGCATGAGAAGAGTTAAAGTATAAAGACAGTGCAAAGTTGATAGATGCAAGATCAATCGTCGAGTGGTGTAATGCTTTGATGGGTTTAGATAACGAAGGTACATCTTCAGTTCATAGATTTTTTTGGTTGATGGATGATACTATCATTGCACCATATGAGGATTGTTGTACACTAATAGGATCGAGTGAGCTACACTCTTTCCTTAGCTCAAATGCAATTTCATGGAGTATCGATACACTAAAGATGGCATGCTTTTGTTCTTCATGTACAATACAAGCTTGGAATGATTGTGAGTCAGGGGAGTGGGTTGACAAATGGTTGAAAAGTTATCTTAGCCCACTTCACACATATCACCCTCTGACAGCATTGGAACTAACACAGATGGAATCATCAGTTGACTTTGACCACGTATTAGATCTAGTTCAACCAGGTAATATATATCTACATGCTTAGTTTTTGAAATTTCATTTTGATGATCTTTCTTTGTAGTGTATTCGTAATGTTGATTACTTTCAAGAGATTTGTTGCACATATCAATGCAAGGCATGTTTATGTAGTTATTGCAGAGGAAGACAACGAAGAGGGAACAAACTATTACTTGTTTCATTATGTTGAGGCCAAAAAGAAATTGGAAGCCCTAGTTATAGATGGAGAAAACATCGAATACCCTATAGGCTCGGTTGTTGTTACTGGAATGTGGCTTAGAAGGTACCTGTTATGCCTTGCATAACCACCCCACTTTGATCTGGATCAAAATGGGTCCCCCTTTGTCTTTTCCCTTTGGCCTTTGGTTTTTTTCCTTAGGCGTTTTTCTTTCCAAGTTCTATTGGAGTCAGGTCCGGAACCAAAACCAGACTTGTAACTTCCTTCTTTGGTTCGGGTCTTGATCTAACCCCGGTTCCGGTTCCGACAAACCTTGGTTTTTGCTTTCTTTTGTTCTTTGTCGGAGTCAAGTCTGAAACCAATACTGAACTTGGTATTTCTTTATGTGTTTTGGTCTTGTTTCGATTCCAGCCGTTCTTTGCTTTCTCCTTTTTGTTCTTTGTCGGAGTCGGATCCAGGATCGGGTTCGAAACGTTGAACTTTCTTATGTTCCTCATTTTGGCCAGTCCTGGGTCCAACCTCGCCTGTTCTTTGTTTTTTCTTTTGTCCTGGTCTTTTTGTGTCCTTTGCCTTAGTTTCTTTTTGGCCTTCAGGCATTTTTGTTTCCTTTTGTTTTGGTTTGTTTTTTTTGGCGGGCCTGGGTTCGGAACAGATTCCGAGCTTGGAACTGCTTCCAAGCTTAGTTTTTATTCCTTCCTCGACCCTAGTTCCCATCTCTTTGGTTTCTTTTCAGCCTTCGGGCATTTTTTGTTTCCTTTTGTTTTGGTTTGTTTGTTTTGGTGGGCCCAGGTTCCGAACGGATTTTGAGCTTAGAACTGCTTCCAGGCTCAGTTTTTATTCCTTCCCCGACCTCGGTTCCTGTCTCTTTGGTCTTTTTTTGCCTTGGGTTTTTGTTTTCTTTTATTTTTGTCAGAGGCGGGACTGGGATCGAATCCAAAATTGAAACTTGGGAAAGTTTCAATTCTGGATTTGGTCCCGACCCCGCCCCCGTTGTGTTCCGTCTGGTTGGTTTTCGTTCCAACCCCACCGGTGTTTCGTTTGTCCTTTTGGGTTTTCCTCATGGGCGCGGAGCCAGAAAAGGGGTATAAACTCCGGAATGTTGGTTAGTTCCCTGGCTCGTTCCCGACCCGACTCCAGCCCCAGTTCTGACTTTCTCTTGGCTCCGCCCCCACCAGTTTTAGAGGCGAGGGATGTTGTTTGAGGGTCATGTTTTGTCCCAATCCTGGTTCCACCGAGACTCATCCAGTTTACCCTCTCGTCCCGTTTCAATTTTGGTCCTAGTTCCACCAATTTTCAAGAATGTGTTCCCATTTGGTTTTGACCCCGCCTCCGCCGGTTTTATGTTTCTTTTTGATAAAATTGAAGGCATGATAAATAATGATATACTTTACTTGCCTTTGCGAACTAATGGAGGAATCTGTTTTGCAGGATCAAGTTTACTTATCTGAAGATATCCCTTAAGGGAGTTTCGCCAAAGGATCTGAGTTAGACAAGAACTCTGGCCGAAGGATTGGGGTCTTGTCGACCCAATTGGGTCCCACCGACATATTTTGTGCCTTCTGTGTAACATGTTGAGTGTGGCATAACGTCTCACCAACCGAGGTAAGGTCACAACGACAAGGAGGAAGCTCGGCGAGAGTGAAAGAAATCGACGAAAGGTCCTGCTGATACACAAGACTCTCAGCGACATGCAAGTGGATGTCGCCATAGCTCTCGCCGATCGGAGGAGGTCTTTTTGAAATAAAGAGGCATCAACGTAGCTGTTGGAGTTCGCTAAGAAGTCTCGGTGACCCTGAGGTGTCTTGTCGATGGAATCAAATGACTCGATAGAGGAAAAGGCCTTCGCCAAAAGGTCTCCGTGAAAGTAAAAAGTATCACTGATATGAAGGAATATTGGCATAATCTCTTGTTGATTCAGTAGGGTTTGGACGAAATGAAACAAAAGTCGCCAGAGGATGGTTGGCTCGGTGTGATGTCTCACCGACTCCTCAAGTTCATGCCGAAGCAAAAATAGAAGCTCGACGCTTTGCTTCCATGAAAGCGGTCAATGTACAAAGCAAGCAGAGATCCAAAGGTAGAGGATAAATTCTTGAGTCAAATGGACAGCTATGACCACTGCTAGTGAGGAGGTAGCTCAGCATTAATGGCGATATGTTGGGGTATTCAAAGCAGCTCTGCTAGAGTTTCGAAATGGACACGGAGGCGTAGAAGTTATGGCGATAGGTGCAAAAGATCTGTGGATCTTTCCAGAGACGATCTTTACCAGTAGAGACGGCGAGGAGTGCGCATTGAATACAGAACTGACTCCCTTAAAAGATCTGGGCACCGACTTCCTGACACCACGCGATATTTTGTAAACCCTAAAAGCAGGTGCCGACTTTCTCTTCTGGAGAAGATATATATGGCATGCTTGCCTTTTTCTAAGAGGTGGGAAAAATCTCTAGGTTTAGAGAGAACTATTTAGAGCTAGAATTGTTAGGAATTAGTAAGCTACCAGAAAGAGATTGAGTTGCATCTTGATTCTGAGTAATGAGAGCTTCTTTTGTCTTCTTGTTTAGCAATTAGGGTTTAGTAAAAATGGTAATGTATTTCCAACGTTCTTCTAGTGTAGATGGAAGCAGTTTGAAGATATAGGTTTTCTGTACACTAGTGATTCTACCAGATTTGTAAATGTTGCTTATCTGTCTAACCCACAGTAGAAGAAACCAGATTCGAATCTACTTCATATTGTGTTCCAGAACGGTATTTATCTGAAATTAATCATTTGATTTTGAAATCTTTCAAGGAATGAAATTTCATTTTTATCTTTTATTTAAAAGGTAGTTTATAATCAGTTGTTAAAATCAGTACTGTCAATGAATGCAACTATGTGTTGATCACTAGTTAATTTCGTTCTTTAGTTTTAGGTTAGCAAATTCCTTGAAATTGGCAAAGTCTGGTTAAGGTTGAATGAATTATTGTTCATTTCTGTTTCAACACCCTGATCCATCTTTTTATATTTCTTTGAAACCCCTGGCTAGTATAGGATTTATTTCATGTTTGATCTTGGAGCAATCCAAAAGCCCGAAACCAGTAGGCCCCTTGAATATTATTATTGCATTGGCCATTGAGGGACATCAGCACAGTTGAGACCCAACTACCAAGACCTTGGGAGCTAAGGCATCCATGTGTTGCCTTTCTCTTTCAAGAGAAGCAGAGTAGCAATATTCTATTTAGTCCTGTTGTGGTGCCAAAATCGCCATCAACAGTACCCACATAAGAGTGTTAGACATTGGTTGTTTCAGGACTTTGGCATGCATCATAAGATTCTTCATTACTTGAACCTTGTTGTGGCATCCAATGTTCATTTGACCAAATATGGGGGTATACCTTTGAACAAGACCTTGTGGAAGGTCCGTGAGTCTGACCATGAGGCAATACTTGACACAATAAAGAATAGAGCAAACCTAGATGATTTGTTGGATTAATTTGTAAGTATGCACATTATTTCTTATTAATTTATACTTGTATACACATTAATTTGTTTGATGCCAATGCTATCGTCTTCTTTTACTTTTCCTATTTGTAAGTAACCTACTAAAAATTGATTAGTGTCCCCTTGTAGAAAATGCAAATTTATGAGCCATCCAAGAGAATCTTGGCTAGAAAAGTAAAGCAACATCCTTATTTTGATGATCTTGACAAATCTCAATTATGATTTTAAGCCATTACAAAAGTGTGTGCAAATCTTTGTGAGGGAATTTTAAGTTATTCATTTGAAGCTAACCTTATCATGAGCACCTATGATGTAGAAATTATAAGACCATCTCGAATTTCAAGTTATTCTATTCATGAGAGGTTTTGTGTGCAATAGGTATCTTGGAACTCCCAGTGAAGATGTATGACCAGGAGTGACTAAGTTGAGAGACTAGCATGCCTATCTATAAGTGCCTTCTATCTATTTTCATTCCATTTCCATTTTGGATGCTCTTTCTTTTTCTTCTTTTACTTTACATATTTTTAAGTAAAGTACTAAAAATTGATTGTCTCTTGTTGCAAAAAATGTTGATTTATGAGCCATCAAAGAGAATCTTAGCCAAAAAACCAATGCAACATCCTTATTTTGATGATCTTAACAAATCTCAATTTTGATTTGAAGTCATTATAAAAGAGTGTGTGAAGCTTAGCGATGGAATCTCAAGTTACTCATTTGAAGTTAACCTCATAATGAGCACCTACGATGCAAAAATTATAAGAGAATCTCAAATGTATGAGTGAAATTGTAAAATATTTGTGAGAATGAAGTACCTAAGGCATTGTAATGAGATTTACTCAAATCTTGAAATTTGGTGTAGGGGCACCAAGGTTATTGAGCAAATTTGGTTCATGGAAGTCTTAAGTCAGTTTTGTGTTTTGAGTTTTGTCAATTGAATAAGGTCATATTAGACCAACTTATAATGTAATAGGTGATGTTAGTTGGTTTTGGGGTTATTTTGGAGTTCATGTTTGGTGCAGGAGCACCTTGTTCTCTAAATGCCTTCAATAGGTAAATTTGCAAAATTTGAATTTTTAAATGTAAACAATGTGAAAAAGGTCATGTGAAGGTCATATGTAATGTATTCAAAGTCTCAAACAGGTCATTAGGTGATTAGAGAAGTGATATTCTAAAAAAGTTGTCATTTGGTGTAAAAATGCAAGACTTGCATTAGTTGCGCAATTGCAAAATTATAGAAGATGAAGAGTCCTTTTGTTAGAAAGGGTAGTTAGTCGATGGAAGATGTAGGGGAAACATTCATAACTGATTGGAATAGCTATATAAAGCATTTTAAAGGCATGGAAAAGAGCAGAACTTGTATTCTTGAAGAAATTAGCAAATAAAGGACCCTATTTTTTGTATTTGCAGCACTTTTCCTTTTTTTGTTTCAAGCTTGTGTGGATTGTACAACACCTTATAGTTTGATTGTTGATTATTTTTCTTTAGAGCAAGGAGTTAGGTTACTTTTGAAAGTGTTTTGAAGTCTTTTAACTCATATTTGAGGAAATAAGAACAATTTTATCATAATTGGTTTCTAACCCTCAATAAGGGTTTTGAGAGTCCATTTTAAGTGATAAGATTGTCATTCCACCAATGTATGGTTAAGTAGGTCGATGGAATGGATTGAAATTAGGTGTTTTTCAATTTGTATGTGTGTAGATTCAGGGGAAGATAGGAATGTGAAGTTTTGTTGCTGCTCCGGATAAATTTTTGAGTTTTCACACAAGAAATGGTCCCTATAGACTAGGGTTTGGAGAAATGATAGTTGTAGAGGCTTGATGGTGGTTTGATTACTATATGCAGACATATTCCAACATGTCTAAGGAATTTGCAAGTTTGTATGAGGTTTGGTAAGTGGGTTTTTAATAAACCTCGGTTTTCTTGAGCCTACAAGGGCATTTGATGAGGGTTTTGTTGTTTAATGTTATATTGAAACTGTTAAACTGTAAAATGTTGGATGATGTGGTTGTGTTTCTGATATGTGGTTGTCATTGATGTCAACACTATTAGCATTATTGTATTGAAAGTTGTATATGTCGAGGATATTGAGAAATTTGTTAAAGGAAGAGTTACATGTTGTCAGTGGAACAATGAAGGTCAAGAAGGTGTCTTGTTTTGTACATTAAAGATCAGTTGTTTTGGACTAAATGGTTTATTGCTGAGAGTATCTAGTTCATCCACCAGAATTTTAAGAGGGTCTGTGTGAAGATTTGATCATGCTATGAACAATTGTGTTCTAACAGTATTTCTGTGGGTTCTGTTAGTGTTCTTGATTGAAGTTTATGTGATTCTGATAATTTATGTTGTTGCAGATATTTCTCTATTAGTTCTTGTTATTTTTGGATGCTTCTAGATCATTCTCTATTCTTATTCTACGTCTGCATTGATCGGTGTGCTCGTGGTTGAAGATTTTTCTCGGTATGTCTGGGTTTTCATGTTCTTGGCCAACATGATGGTTTTAATGTGTTGTAGATCCTTGAAGAGTTAAAATTTGAATGTCTGACACGCTTGAGGATATTGTTTTGCATCTCATCATAATATTAGCTGACAGTGTTTGATCCACATTGAAAATTTATTTGTAAATTTGGGCTAACATTGTAAATATGTTATATATTTTTTGGCCAAAAAGGTTGTTGATGTAATTCCATGTTGCAGATATATAAGAGCAATTTTTTGAGCGAAGTTAGTGTGCATAAGAGCGAATGTATGCCAGAGAAAGTGCAGATGTGTGAATATTGTTCTAATCATTTGATTGCATACTAGAGTAAGAAGAATTTTGAGCGAAGTGTGAAGAAGGTTTTTTGTGCTTAACTGGAACTGTAATTAGGCTTGTGAAGAAGCTATTTTCTCAGTTCATACCCTGCAGATCTAATATGTGTTGTTGTGTATTGTTAGGAAGTGAGCCCTCTTGTATTTGAGTAGTGAGCTCTAGGCAGTGTGCCTGAATGCATGTGCATTTCCATTATTTTTCTTATACTTTTAACAGGGTATAATATTGTGGACTAACATCCACCGTGGTTTTTCCCCTAACAGGGTTTCCACGTAAAAAATATTGGTGTTTACTATGTTTCTGATGTGTTGATTGTTTATGGTTTATTGTTCATTCATTAGATCTGAGATTAAGGTAAGTAAAGTTTGAAAAGTCTTAATATTAACTGATTCACCCACCCTCTCAGTTGTATGTCCTTGTTTTTCCAACAATTGGTATCAAAGCAGGTTCCTCTGAAGAATTTTAAAAGCTTGAGGTGATCCAAGATGGAATCATACAAGAAGGACAACCCTTTGATTGAACAAACTAATCATTGTGGAAGGCTAGAATGGAGTGTCATTTGAGGTGTATTGGTGAACCCTTATGGAATATTACAAAGAATCCATATGTTATTCCTCAGAATGGTCCTTCCACTACTGATGAGATTAAAGAGGCTAAGAATAATGTCAGGGCTATGGAAGCTTTGTTGAGTGTTGTAAAATATTTGGAAATGACAAATGTGATAGGTCTAAAGACAGCTCATGAGATGTGGACGAAGTTGGAAACTTTGTATGAAGGAGATGTACATGTGAAGATGGCTAAGCTACAGAGTTTGAAAGGAAAGTATGAAAATTTGAAGATGGGTGAAGATGAAAATATTTCTTCTTTTATGGAGAGAGTAAATGAACTAGTGATGGGTATTAGATGTGTTGGTGGTACCCTGGATGAGGAAGAAATTGAAGCTAAAGTGCTCAGATCATTGTCTCCCTCCTACAAAGAAAAGGCGCATGCTATTGAAGAAACCAGATCATTAATGAATATGACAAGAGATACACTAATTGGTAAACTTGTTGCCTTTGAGTTGAGTGAATTTGGTGAATTTGTTCCTAAGACTGAAATTGCATTTAAGGATATTGTATCCAAAAGAAACAAGCAAAGATATGATCCAGGAGAGTGTTCCAGAAAGTCATTCAAGTATGAGGAAGAAATGAAATAGCCTGAAGATTAATAAAGAGAACTAGAAGAATTGGAAGCACTGATTGTGAAGAAAGAAGGTAGAGGACAAGGTAAGTATAAAGGAAAGTTGCCTATTAAATATTTTTCTTGCAGTAAAATAAGTCATTTTGCATCAAGGTGTCCCTGAAAGAGTTCCTAGATCTAAGCCTTACAAATCTAGATTCCAAAAGAAATGTTACTATGTTGAAGGAGTGACTGATGATGAGTCTAATAAAGATAATGGAAATGAAGATGAATGGGTGTTCCTTGCTATCAAGGAAAATAGTTCTGGCTACTAAATCTGCTAAAGTTGAGAAAGCTCTTGCAGCCTGAATTGAAGAAAAGGATGAGTGGATCATTGATAGTGGATGCTCACATCATATGACTGGTGACAAAAGAAAATTTGTAAGTCTTGAGAAGTATGATGGTGGGGTTGTAAGATTTGGAGATAACGATGTTTGTGTGATTCATGGTAGAGGATCTATTTGTCTTGGTGGTAAGCATAACACTGATGATGTTCTTTATGTTGAAGGATTGAAGCACAACTTGTTGAGTGTTGGACAAATGGTGGACAAGGGTTATGATCTTTAGTTCAAAGATGGAAGATGTAGGATATTTGGAAGATTTGGAAAATTAATTACTTCAGGTAAACAGACAGAAGGTAATATTTTTCACCTAAATGTTGCTAGTGAAAGTTGTTTAATTGCTCAAGTAGATGATAGTTGGTTATGGCATAGAAGGTTGTGTCATGTGAATTTTGATAACATTGTCAAAGTAAGTTCCACTCAAGCAGTAAGAGATCTACCTAAGCTAGTGAAGCCTGCTAACACAATTTGCAAGGAATGTCAAATGGGAAAACAAAATAGAGTTTATTTTCAGAGCAAACAACATCATTCAAATGGATTACTGGAGCTGGTACATACTGATCTATGTGGTCCCTCTAGAGTTAGAAGTCTTCATGGAGAAAGGCACTTTATGTTGCTTATTGATGATTATTCTAGGATGATATGGGTTGCTTTCTTAAGAGAAAAATGTTAAGCATTAGAAAAGTTCAAAAGTTTCAAAGCTATGGCAGAGAATGAGAAAGGTCTAAAAATCAAATCCTTAAGGTCGGACAGAGGTGGTGAATTCACCTCCAAGGAGTTTAATTCTTTCTATGAAGAGCATGGAATCAGAAGATAGTTATCTGCTCCCCGAACCCCTCAATAGAATGGAGTTGTAGAGAGGAAGAATAGAACAATTCTAGATGTTGCTAGAATAATGATGATAGAAGGAAATGTGCCTCACATCTATTGGAGTGAAGTTGTAAGCACTATTGTGTACACTTTGAACCAGGTAAATGTCAATAGTAATTCTAGTAAGACTCCTTTTGAACTATGGTTTGGTTATAAGCCTACTATTAAATATTTCAAAATCTTTGGAAGCAAGTGTTATATCAAGAGAGATGAGGATATAGGCAAGTTTTATGCAAGAAGTGATGAAGGAATCTTTCTAGGTTACTCTACTAAAAGCAAGGCCTACCAGTGCTATAACAAAAGAACCAGAAGTTCGAGAGAATCCTAAAACTCTGAGGTATGTGAAGCTAAATCATTCTGAAAATCAAATTATAGGATACAAGAATAAAGGTGTGCAAACTAGAAGAAAGATTGCAGAAGAGTATTTCCTGATTTCCAAGATTGAGCCTAAAGATGTCAATGAAGGTTGCAATGATGAACACTAGATGGAAGCTATGAAGGAAGAACTAATGCAGATTGAAAAGAATGATACATGGATACTTGTTCTGAGACCTAAAGATAAAAAGGTGACTGGTACTAAATGGGTCTTTCATAATAAGTTGAATGAACAAGGTGAAGTGGTCCAAAATAAAGCAAGACTGGTATGTAAAGGGTATTCACAAATGGAAGGTATTGATTTTGAAGAAACCTTTGCCCCTATTGCCAGAATTGAAGTTGTAAGGTTATTTCTTGCTTATGCTGCATATAAGAATTATAAAGTCTATCAAATGGATGTGAAGTTAGCTTTTTTGAATGGTGAGCTAGAAGAAGTATGTATTGAACAGTAGGATGGATTTCAACTGACTGATAAAGAAAACATGGTTTTCCAATTGAAGAAATCTCTATATGGACTCAAGCAAGCCCCCTGAGCCTAGTATGCTAGACTGGATAAATATTTACTAAAGCTTGGATTCAATAAAGGTACTACTGATAGCAACTTGTGTTTCAAATTGGATCATTACAATGAGTTAATTATTGAGGTCTTTGTTGATGACATTATTTTTGGAGGAGATGAAAACCTATGTATGAAGTTTTCTAATGAAATGAAGAGTGAATTTGAAGTGAGCATGATTGGAGAGATGAAGTTCTTTCTGGGATTGCAAGTTACTCAGTTAGATAAGGGGATCTTCATATCTCAGTCCAAATTTGTGAGAGAACTACTAAAGAAGTTTGGCATGGAAGACTCAAAGCTTGTTGGTACACCCATGTTAATCGGATGTGAGTTAACACAAAATGATGATTCTCCTAAGGAAAATAAAACAAGATATAGGTCAATGATTGGTGGATTTCTCTACTTAACTCAGACCAGACCAGACATTATGAATGTTGTATGTATGGTTGCTAGATTTTAGGCTGATCCAAAAGAATATCAAGTGACTGTTGTAAAGAGAATCTTCAGGTATCTAAAAGGAATAGTTGACCTTGGGCTTTGGTATCCTAAGGATGATGATCTTACTTTGAATGCATACACTGATGCGGATTGGGCAAGAGATGTGGATGATAGGAAGAGTACTAGTGGTGGTACCTTCTTCCTAGGGAAGAAGTTGGTATCTTGGTTGAGCAAAAAATAGAATTCCATTTCTCTATCTACTGTTGAGGCAGAGTATATTGTTGCTACATATAACTATACTCAAGTGATGTGGATGAAACAAATGTTAAAATATATTATAGTATATGATGAACCTATTGCCATATATTGTGACAACTCAAGTGCAATTAGCATATCAAAGAATCTAGTGCTACACTCTAAGACCAAGCATATATCAATCAAGTTTTACTTCTTGAGGGAAAAAGTGAATGAGAAAGAAGTCAGATTGGAGTATGTGCCTACCAAAGAACAGGTTGCAAACATTTTCACTAAGTCATTACTGAAGGATACTTTTGAGTATCTCAGAGGAATGCTAGGGGTGATTACCCCTCCTAATATGAACTAGAGATGCATTTAATTGCATCAATCTGTGTGCTTCATAGATATTTCTTGATCCGGATTGATGTTTTCATGACTAATACTCAGGGGGAGTAGTTAGATGTGAAGATATGTGGTTTAGAGCTTGTATGTGGGAAGGTAATGCTTACCTTTTCCATTGATGTCAAAGGGAGAGAAGAGCAATGGGAAAAATCCTTTTGGGGAGAAGAGCAGTTGAGGAAATGAGTCAGAATCTAAGGGAGAGTTAGTGTAGTTGTGTTGATGGTATTTTTGACATCATGTGTTTCCATCAATGCCAAAGGGAGAGATTTTCAGATGTTGTGGTTGTGTTTTTGATATGTGGTTTTCATTTATTTCAACACTATTAGAATTATTGTATTGAAGGTTGTATATGTCGAGGATATTGAGAAAATTGTTAAAGAAAGAGTTGTAGGTTACCAGTGGAACAGTGAAGGTCAAGAAGGTGTCTTGTTTTGTACGTTGAAGATCAGTTTTTGTGGACTAAAGGGTTTATTGATGAGAGTATCTAGTTCATCCACCGGAAGTTTTAGAGGTCCATGTGAAGATTTGATCATGCTATGAACAGTTGTGTTCTAACAGTATTTTTGTGGGTTTTGTCAGTGTTCCTAATTAAAGTTTATGTGATTCTGATAATTTCTATTGTTGCGGATATTTCTTTGATAGTTCTTGTTGTTTTTGGATGCTTCTAGATCATTCTCTATTATTTTTCTATGTATGTGTTGATCAGTGTGCTCGTGATCAAAGATTTTTCTCGATATGTTCATGTTTTCATGTTCTTGGCTGACATGATGGTTGTAACATGTTGTAGATTCTTGAAGATTTAAAATTTGAATGTTTGGTGCGCTCAAGGATATTGTTTTGGGTCTCATCATAATATTAGCCGATGGTGTTTGATCCACATTGAAAATTTATTTGTAAATTTGGGCTGACATTGCAAATATGTTCTATATTTTTTGGCCGACAAGGTTGTTGATGTAATTCCATGTTGCGGATATATAAGAGTGATTGTTTGAGCAAAGTTAGTGTGCACAAGAGCGAATGTATTCCAGAGAAAGTGCAGATGTGTGAGTAGTGTTCTAATTGAATTCGATTACAGACCAAAGTGAGAAGAAGTTTGAGCAAAGTGTGAGGAAGGTTTTATGTGCTTAACTGGAACTATAATTAGGCTTGTGAAGAAGCTATTTTCTCAGTTCATACCCTACGGATCTAATCTGTGTTGTTGTGTATTGTTGGGCAGTGAGCCCTCTTGTATTTGAGTAGTGAGCTCTATGCAGTGTACCTGAATGCATGTGCATTCCCATTATTTTTCTTATACTTTTAATAGGGTATAATATTGTGGACTAACATCCACTGTGGTTTTTCCCCTAACAAGGTTTCCACATAAAAAATCTTGGTGTTTTTTGTGTTTTTAATGTGTTTATTTTTTATGGTTTATTGTTCATTCATCAAATCTGAGATTAAGTTAAGTAAAGTTTGAAAAGTCTTAATATTTTGTAACAACTAATTCACCCCCCCTCTTAGTTGTCTATCCTTGTTTTTCCAACATAAAAGTGGAAGATTTGAAGGTTTTGAGACTTGATACACTGTTTCCCGAGGTTATTTAATGGTTTAGAGTTGATTTCTTGATAGTTGCTTTACAAAATTGACCTAATTTGAGGCACTTTCTAGCAAACAATTTATTGTTCTTAGAAAACTTTCCAAAATAACATCTTCAAAGCTTTTTTTATGTATTGGTAGATCAAAATGGGTTTCTAAATATGTATTGGGTCTGTGGAAACACAAAGAGATTGAAAAAGAATCACTCATTTTAGGGGTTTGGTGACCTACTAAAGATATGGTGGTTTGATTGCTAAAAATAGTGAATCTGATAAACCAGTGAAAACAATGGTTGTTAATGTTTGGAAATTGTCTTATTGATGTTGTTACATATGTCTCTATGTTTGGATAAGGTTTAGAAAGAAAACTTGTTGAATTTGTTGATTTGAGCAAGATTAACTCTGTGTAAAATGGTGTTTGGTCTGCAAGATTCAAAGGATATGATATATCATTGTCATGAAGGTGAGTTACTGATTTGTTTCTGACAAAATGTGAATGTTCAAAGGTGTTACAAGGTCTGGTAACAGGTTTGAAGCTAGAATGGATGAGCGGTGGTGTTTTTCCCTTAATGAAACAAGTTGAAACTTGGTGAGTGGTAGATGATTTGGTTGGTTCAATGTTTCTGATGGTGATTTTGACCAAACCCTCATAAGACTCTTTTGGATCAACTTTCACAAAACAAGCAAACTATGTTGTCCACATGGCCAATTAGGCCAAATTAACAAAGCAACTCCCCTTTATTCTTCCTATCACATGCAAACCACCATTGGGAAACATTAACCAGTCTTCCAAACCATCAATTCCTCCACTTTTAGGGCATGATAAGCCCTCTAACATAACAAACCCCAAAACCCTCTTCTTTCACAAGTTAGGCAAGGGTTTATTAAAAACCCATACTCCAAACCCTCCCATAGCCAACCAAATCCTGAAACACCTTTAACAAGGTCTTCCCAAGCTTAAAATTTTAAGATATATTGCTACCCCCAAAGATTTCTTCAAACCCTAGCACTAAACGACCATTTTCTACTAAAAAATGCACCATTTGACATCTAGGGCATCACCTAAAAACCATTTATTCACCTTCTTTGCACAAAAAAATTTGCACACATATTTTATAACCCTAAATAAGCCTTTTCACCAAGTTACAAAAGCATACATTGGGTGGAAAGCTTAATATGACATTTTAATGCACTCAAAACCCTTAAAATAAGGTATACAAACTGACCCTCAGTAATTGGCTTCTAAAATACACAAAATCACTTGAAATACAACCAAACCAAAACTAAAATGGAGTTAAGTCTACTGCCCACTGAATTCCATCCAAAAGATAGCACAATCACCATGTACAGAACCATACAATTCAAGGAAACATCAGATTTTTTGTAAAAATACAAAAAATGGTAAGGAAATAATGATTTTTATTGATCTTCTTCTAAGTACATGCTACATTTATGCTAGGAATGGTACGTTTATGCTAGGAATGGTCCTTTTTCACACCCAAATATGCAAAATCGCTCTGAGCTACGTTCAACCGGCTCAATCCCTTAAGGGTCCAAAGTGTAAAAGGGCAGCAATCTTTGACGGGGTATTACTCAAAATATGTGGCACTTACAAAATCTTCGTCTAAGCCTAAGAGATCATATTGGGCCCCTCTACAATAACCTCTCTATTTTTGTAATCTCATAGTGGTTTTCCCATGGTGTCCAGTTTTCACTTGATGGGAAAAGTGTCAAATGCAAGCAGTGCAAAGTTGCAAAATACCTGCAACTCGTGTGACCAAATGGATTGTTCTAACACGTCTGAATAGGTATTTTTATGCTAGGAATGGTCCTCTTTCATACCCAAACACGTAGAATCATTCTGAGCTACATTCAACCATATTGATTCCTTAAGAGTCCAAAGTGCAAAATGGCTACAAACTTCAGCATGTTGTTACTCGGATACCATCACGCTTAGAAACTTCTCGTCTAATCCTATGGGATCATGTTGGGCCCCTCTACAATAAACTCTCTCATTTTTTGCTATCTCGGAGGAATTTTCCTATGGTGGAAAATTTTTATTTTGGGGAAAAAGTTGTCAAATGCAACTAATTGAAAGTTGCAAAGTGGTGCCACTTTCATTCTACAGCTCATGTGACCAAACAAACTATTCCAACGTGTCTGAATAGGTATTTTTACACTATGCATGGTCCTCTTTCGCACCCAAACACACGAAATCGCTCTAAACTATGTTCAGTTCCATATCGATCCTTTAAGAGTCTAAAATATAAAATGGTTGCAAACTTCAACATGTTGTTACTCAGATATCGTGATACTTGGAAACTTCTTGTATCATCCTATGGGATCATGTTGGGCCCCTCTATAATAACCTCTCTCGGTTTTCACTATCTCGAAGGCATTTTATAGTATTGGCGAATTTTCACTTTGGAAAAAAAGTTGTCAAATGCAAGTACTTGAAAGTTGCAAAGTGGTGTAACTTTTGTTCTGCAACTCATGTGATCAAATGAATTATTCTAATGCATCTGAATAGGTATTTTTATTCTAATCATGGTCCTCTTTCGCACTCAAACATGTGGAATCACTCCGAGCTACATTCAACCGGATCGATCCCTTAAGAGTCCAAAGTGTAAAATGGTTGTAAACTTCAACATATTGTTACTTGTATATCGTGATGCTTAGAAACTTATTTTCTGATCCTATGGGATCATGTTGGACCCCTCTACAATAGCCTCTATCGGTTTTCACTATCTTGGTGGCATTTTCCTGTGGTGGCAAATTTTCACTTGGAGAAAAAGTTGTCAAATGCAAGTAGTTGAAAGTTCCAAAGTAGTGGAACTTTTGTTCTACAACTTGTGTGAACAAACAGACTATTCCAATGCATCTGAATAGGTATGTATATGCTAGGCAAGGTCCTCTTTGGCACCCAAACATGCGGAATCGCTCTGAGCTACATTCAACTGGATCAATCCCTTGAGAGTCCAAAGTGTAAAATGGCTACAAACTTCAGCATGTTGTTACGCAAATACCGTGATGCTTAGAAAAATTTTGTCTGATCCTTTGGGATCACATTGGGCCCCTCTACAATAGCCTCTCTCAGTTTTTGCTATCTCGAAGGCATTTTCTCGTGGTGGCAAATTTTCACTTAGGAAAAAAGTTGTCAAATACAAGTAGTGAAAAGTTGCAAAGTGGTGCAACTTTTGTTCTGCAACTCGTGCGACCAAATGGACCATTCCAATGCGTCCAAATAGGTATTTTTACGCTAAGCATGGTCTCATCTTGCACCCAAACATGTGAAATCCCTTTAAGCTATGTTCAACTAGATCGATCCCTTAAGAGTCCAAAGTGGAAAATGGCTACAAATTTTAGCATGGTGTTACTCAAATACCATGATTCTTAGAAACTTCTCATCTGATCCTATGGGATCATGTTGGGCCCTTATACAATAACCTCTCTTGGTTTTTTCTATGTCAGAGACATTTTCCCGTGGTGGTGAATTTTCACTTGGGGAAAAAGTTGTCAAATGCAAGTAGTTGAAAGTTGCAAAGTGGTGCAACATTCATTTTGCAACTTGTGTGACCAAACAGATTGTTCCAATGAATTCTAATAGGTATTTTTATACTATGCATGGTCCTGTTTTGCACCCAAACATGCAAAACCACTCTGAGCTATGTTCAACTGGATCAATCCCTTAAGAGTCCAAAGTGCAAAATGGCTGCAAACTTCAGCATGTTGTTATTTGGATACCGTGATGCTTAGAAACTTATCATCTAATCCTATGGGATCATCTAGGGACCCTCTACAATAACCCCTCTCAGTTTTTGCTATCTCAGAGGCATTTTCCCGTGGTGGCGAATTTTCATTTAGGGAAAAACTTGTCAAATACAAGTAGTTGAAAGTTGCAAAATAGTGCAACTTTCATTCTAAAACTCATGTGACCAAAAAAAATGTTCCAACACGTTAGCATAGGTTTTTTATGCTAGACATGGTCCTCTTTCACACCCAAACATGTGAAATCGCTCTGAGCTATGTTCAACCGGATCGATCCTTCAAGAGTTCAAAGTGCAAAATGGCTACAAAATTCAACATGATGTTACTCGGATACCGTGATGCTTATAAAATTCTTATCTAATCCTACAGAATCATGTTGGGCCCTTCTACAATAACCTCTCTTAGCTTTTTCTATCTTAGAGGCATTTTCCCATGGTGGAAAATTTTCACTTGGAGAAAAAGTTGTCAAATGTAAGTAGTTGAAAGTTGCAAAGTGGTGCAACTTTTGTTTTGCAACTCATGTGACCAAACAGACTGTTTCAATGCATCCGAATAGGTATTTTTACATTAGTAATGGTCCTCTTTCACACCCAAACACACAGAATTGCTCTGAGCTACGTTCAAAGGATCGATCCTTTAAGAGTCCAAAGTGTAAAATGGCTACAAACTTTAGCATGTTGTTACTCAGTTATCATGACACTTAGAAACTTTTCGCTTGATCCTACAGGATTGTATTGGACCCCTCTACAATAACCTCTCTCATTTTTCACTATCTCAGAGGCATTTTTTCATGGTGAAAAATTTTTAGTTGGGGAAAAAGTTATCAAATGCAAGTAGTTGAAAGTTGCAAAGTGGTGCAACTTTCATTTTGCAACTTGTGTGACCAAACATACTATTCCAATGCATCCGGATGGGTATTTTTACACTAGGAATGGTCTTCTTTTGCACCCAAACACACGGAATCACTCTGAGCTACGTTCAACTAGCTCGATCCCTTAAGGGTCCAAAGTGAAAAAGGGAAGCAATATTTGATGGGCTATTACTCAGAAACCGTGATGCTTACAAACTCTCCATCTTAGCTTATGGGATCATGTTGGGCCCCTCTACAATAACCTCTTTTAGTTTTTATTCTCTCATAGTCGTTTTCCTGTGGTGTCTAGTTTTCACTTGATGGAAAAAGTGTCAAATGCAAGTAGTGTAAAGTTACAAAGTGGTGCAACTTTCATTTTGTAATTCGTGTGACCAAAAAAACTACTCCAATGCATCTTGATAGGTATGTTTACGCTAGGCATGGTCCTCTTTCACACCCAAACATGTGGAATTGCTTCGAGCTACATTCAATTGGTTTGATCCCTTATGATGGCATGCAAAACAATCAAAAAGAGAAACATACACACAACAGTTGAGAAGTTTGAGTTTTTCACACAAAAAGCGTATGATCATTGGTGCAGAGCACCTTCTTCCTCCATTTGATGAAGTAGGTCTAGTTCAGTGGTTTTAGTCATGATAATGTCAAATAAGGCCATGATAGGCCATTTTGTAATGTTTTTTTTAGTTTTGAGTTAGTGTGGGGTCATTTGAGTCAATTATGTAAAAATTGTAAAATTGTCAAAAATGTTGTCAAGCAAAAATGTAAAAGTTGCTCTCATGTGGAAGCCCAACGGTCATGGGTAATTGAAAGGTAGTTTAAGGCATTATAAGGAGTTGGTTTAGTTTTATATATGTTGGAAACTTGAAGTTAGTGGTTGTTGAAGAGTTTGAAGGAGAATATCTGAATCTGAATCTGAATCTGTTGTAGAATGGTTTTATATTTGATTTGAATCCATTCTTATGGAATTATATTAAGTTCCAAACAACTTAGAAGTAGATTTCTGAAATTGGTTTGAACTTGCTCATACAAGGGTTTGAGTGTAATATGTTGAAATAGGCCATTCCACCTATTGTTCAAGTTGTGTCTCAGTGGAATGGGTCTGATGTAAGTAGGATAGGGAGTAGGAATAAAAAAATAGCATTGATAAAGGCATTGGAAGAGATTACTAATGTTGCCCCTGTTGAAAATTCAAAATTTAGGCCTTAAAAGCAAGGCTAGAAGAGGTGAAAAGAATAAATTGCTTGAGAAAAATTTAGAATAGGTTGGAAATAGGGTGAGGTTGTGGATTTTGATGTGTTTAAAAGGTCTACAAGGACAGGGGAGGTCAAAAGTATGCTATGGCATGATGCCCTAGTTGGGAAAAGAGGGGTTTTGAATGAAAAAGAGAGGTTTGAGGGAGTAAAAGTAGGTAACGTTAGGGGGCAGCATAATTTGGTGGTCAATTAAGTTTGTGCAGGAAGAATGAAGAGTGTTGGAAATTTTTTTGAGGTTGTATGAGGTTTGGATATGGGGTTTTCAATAAACCCTAGTGAAATTTGAGAAAAGTGAGGGTTTAGAGGATAGTGGGGTTAGATGGCCAATCACTCCCTAAAAATTATGGATTTTGTGGATTTGTAGGCTAGTAAATTCTTCCCAATGGTGTTTTACAATTGGAAGAGTGATTGAGAGGGTGTTGCTTTGTTAAATAGACCTATTTGGGGGTCTAGGATAGCATTGAAGCACTAGGTTGAGGGTTTTGTTTCAAAAGAGTCTCATGGGATTTTGAGGTATGTGAAAGTATGTGTTAAAGGGTGTCTGAAAAGAATGAGAGTTGGGGAGATTGTTTATAAAATTTGAAAGTTATGTCAAGAAAGGTAGGTCTACTGACCTACTAGAAAGACTAGGTGAAAAACTGAAAAACAAGCCAAGATAGTGATTTGGGGGAAGAAAAGTGGTTGGAAGTTCTTTGTATGGTGAAAGTGGATTGAAGGCCTCCCTTTCATTGCATCAATCATCCTCAATTCTAGCAAGTGCAAGACATTTTTCAATTATCATCCTTTCCCTTACAACAATATGCAACCAATTGTAAATGCGTACAATGGTGGAACTTTCGAAACATTTTATTTTTCCTTAATTAACAACTTTGGTTGTGAAGCATTTTGTCATTTTCATTTGAAATGATTTGCTATGCTCAAAAATTGGATTATAAAAGAAACAAGTGATTCTCTCACATAAATTTATTATTTGGTGTGATAAATAAAGTTTCCATCATTGAGTCCATTTCTTATTTGTATTATAAATTATAACTTGCTTTCTCTTGAGTCCATTTCCTATACAAGAAATAATATTGCAAAAATTTGACATATAAATCTTTTGACGTGTTTATACATATGGTGATGGATCAAAAACATTTAACAATTCATTTTGCACTATGAGGACTATGCTGTGAAATTTTTTAAAGACTATTCAAGATAAATGTTTGTATGATAATGTGTCAAGAAGTTAACTACTTCATCTACTATGAATATTATGTTTTGCAAGTGTTGTGAAGATTATGTATCCTTTGCTTAATTGAGTTGTTCCAATCAAAGGATTAAATATATTGGAATCTTTTTATGAATCATTTCATGGAATACCAATTGAAAATGTGTTTTTTGCTTTTAGGTAAAGTTGTTTAGCATCAATCAATTAATAGTCAAGACAAACCATGAAGGACGGCAATGATCAATGTTAGGGCTAACCAATTAATAAGTATACATGCGAATAATTCAAGCACATGTACATGTGAATAAGGGAAGCACAATTACTCAAAAACATGTAAGCCTTGAATTATACACATGAATACATAGTATACACAAATTAATACAAAGTATATGCATGAATACAAGGTATACTCATGAAAACACATAAGTCACAAAGTATACATTGGAATACACGTAAGTCACAAAGTATACATGTAAATTGTAAAGCATACACTTGAATACACGTAACTCATATCTATTGAACCATGGATTTATAATGCAAAGATGGACACCATCGATAATATAGATTTGTATTAACCAAATATCCATGTAGGCATACATCAATATATGTCGATATAAGTATAAAATATAGGTACAAAATAGCCATATAGGCTTACGAGAATGCCATATAGGTATACAATGTCAAATATATCCAATACAAAATATGTATAAAAATGTCATATAGGCATACAACAAAAGGCTCTGGAATCAAAAGTCATCGCTCTCCAAGCTCTCAAAATTAACTCTTTCCCTTTGCTTGTCGATCAGATGGTGATACATCTGACACTCATTTATGTTGGGCTTGAGGAGTGCTCCTGCTGCTCCTCCTAGTGTTTAGTTCTTGGTGAAGTCTTATCTGTTACAATAAGAACTAAAGACACTAATATATATAAATTACATTAAAAAAACATATATTTAACAAAATAATCGCTTACTGCCATCTAATGATTTTTCTCCATGAGGGAAATATTTGAACGCCCATGTTGAGGCATGCTGAAGCCCCATATAAACCATCCAAATAGAAATTAAACTACGAATCAATAATGGTTTTATTTTTCACTAACTAACATCTATAACAATGAATGTAAATTGAAATATAGTCATTTGCCTCATACCTCCCCTATCAAAGCCATCGAGGATTCTATAGCAGATGAAACACCAATGTCCATTTCCATCTGAACATTCGAAGGTGTCTTTGCTTACAACATCTAAAAATAAAACAAATTATTCAATCATGAAAACTACAATAGTGATCCACGTCATGACTTATAATGTATGAGATAATGAACAAAATTTTGAGTACTTATTAAACTATATATTTTTGACTATCATGCTTACTATTTTCCCTATCCATAACTTGTTTGAAAGCACGTGTTTTTAGGATTTTACCCATAGCAACAAGCCAGTGAATCATTTGATAAAATGCTTTCATAGACATGTACGATAACTATGGTGGCATAGAGAAGGTAGTGAACTGTTTGAAAAAATGCCTCAAAGAAATGGGGTCTCGTGGTGATAGAATGGCATTACAAACAAATGCACGTCATGGCATTCCATCACCATAAGACTGCATTTCTTTTAGGCATTTTTTCAGACAGTTCATTTCCTTCTCTATGGTATTATTTCTTAATATTATGCTTTGATAGAAATTTTTCCAAGCATCCATAGTTTGTTGTAAAGAACCTATTTTAGGCTTTTATCCATAGTAGCAGCGAAGTGAATAGTTTGATAAAATGCTTTGGTACACATGTATGGAAAATGTGGTATCATAGAAAAGGTGGAGAGTTGTTTGAAGAAATGCCTTGAAGAAATGTGGTCTTATGGTGATGGAATGTGATTCCATCACCATGAGACCACATTTCTTTGAGGCATTTTTTCAAACTACTAACTGCCTTGCCTATGTTATTGCTTACTATTATGCTTTGATAGATTTTTTCCAAGCATCCATAGTTTGTTGGAAATTGAATTTTTTAAGCTTTTAGCCATAGCAGTGAGGAAATGAATTGTTTGATAAAATGCTTTCATAGACATGCATGGAAAATGTGGTAGCATAGAAAGGGTGGTGAGTTGTTTGAAAAAGTGCCTCAAAGAAATTGGGTCTCATGGTGATGGACATCACCATTAGACCGCATTTCTTTGAGGAATTTTTTCAAACAACTCATTGCCTTGTCTATGCTATTGCTTACTATTATTTTTTCATATATTCCTTTCGAGCATCTATAGCATAGATAAGGCAGTGAATTGTTTGAAAAGATGCCTTAGTAAAAAGTGGTCTCATGGAATGCCATGACAAGCAAATGCAATTGGAAGTTGCTCCTACTTATTACTTATGCTATGTGAAGTAATTGCATCACTGCTTATGTTGACTTTCTAAATAACTATATTGTAGTTGAAATTTTGTCATCTATCAACATCAAGTTATTAGTTATGGAATGTGAAGTAATGCTTTGAGTTTGAAAGATGTGCAATGCAACATAATCAACAATATGAATTTAAATTACACAAATCTATTAACTACAATTCATTAGTTAAACTCTTTATTCTATTACCTACATGTAGGTTTGACTAAATCCACTAGCACTAGGAGGTGTTCCCATGAAACCTCCAATATTAGCCTATTCAACATCAAAAATCACATATTAAAATACCATTCATCAAACAATGCTATTAACATGTGATAAATTTATAATTGTTTACTAGTTACATACCTCAACAGTAGGTACAGTGGAGAAATAAGTAGGTGTAGGGCCTATGTATCCAATATCAACACTATGACCCTGCAATTTTATTAAAATCATAAAACTAATTAGTTAATCTTCCATTTCAAAATCAAAATTTAATAAATTAAATTCAATGAACATGATAAATTTTACCTGAGTATCAATGTCATATGCCTCATGCAAAATGTCAATTTCCCTTTCCATCTCCACAATTGCTAACAAATCCTACGTAGCAGCCTCCTGAGTGTCAGTGGGGTCATATGAACAAGTTGCCCCTCAAGATTGAAACAAATGGGTTTGAATGCCACCATTCGAAGACTCCCTTGGATGGCATTGTAGAATAGGTTTGAGATGTTGGATGACACTCTAGGTCAAATATTTGATCACCTACAAAGTCTCTACATCAGCACTCTCCTTCACGATGGAAGGGATAACGACATGCTCATGAGGTGGCCTAGTGAGAGGTTGTCTCCCTTGTCGCGTAGGATCCGGCTGTGCATCGAGTCTATCTTTAGCTGACCCCCCACCTCTCCCCTAGAAGTCCCTCATATGAAAATAATTTGGGACTTTGTTCAAGATGAACTCACAGTATATTTTCCTAAGGAAATACTGCAGGACTTCACAATTGTTGCACGATGGGTAATCAAAAACCATGTACCACCTATCATAAAAAAAAGTTCCTAATATGTTGGTGGTGGCACCAATGAATAGGAAACCTCTTTGCATTGAGGGTAAGATTTTCATTTGTGCATGGGTCAGTGAATAATCAGCACAAATCACCTTTTGTAATTTTTAAATCTTTTACATCTTTATATGATAATTTATCTGCGTAATAAGCCCTAGTCATTTGCTTCCTATCTTGCCATCCAGTTAATTGTTTGCTAATTGAATCTACATTTTTTAACATTTCTTTCAGTGAATTTGCTAGGGTCATTCTTTCCGCGGTTGAATCGTTTGGATCACTCAACCTCCTGATTAAATCCTCAATTTTTTTTTATTGTTCTCAATTTCACTCATTAAATTTTGTTGAGTTCCAAGAGGGTGTTGAGGGATTGGTGGAGGAGGTTGTTGTTGTGGTTGATTAACTTGAGGATTTTGTTCCTCTTGTTGTTGATGTGCTTGTTGAGGATTTTGAGGAGGATTTGCAGGTTGATTAACATCTACAAATTCAAAAAATGAATATCAAATACAACCTAAAACTAACAAATTCAAAACAAAAAATAAACAATCCTTACCTATCAGACCTCCTTATCGACGTGGTGGCATCTTGGTGATGAAACTGCAACCGTTGATGAATAATTTTGCAAAATAGCTCCTCCTAGAAGGTGAGCATAGAATATTGGGGTTTTGGTCACGAGCAACAAAAAAATATAGTGGGAAGTGAAAATGAATTTATTTTCTTTATTTTTTTGCTTTTAAAAGGTAATAACGTGAGTGTGTTATAACGCGCTCACATTATGAGTTTTCAAAAAAAAATCAAAAAGTGGCCACAAATTAGCTACCCATCTTCATGCACCCACCCATGATGTATGCTTAACACAAAATCTAAAATAGGTAGGATATTGTCATATATACCATTCAACCTAACACAATTGTCATACTCCATTTGAACAATCAAAGATAAGAGTCAATGTCATTCAATTATGATTCATAAACAAATGCATTAGACATGGCATAAAAGTTTGATGTATGATGGAAATATAATCTATACCATTTAACCCTAATCAGCCATTAGCCTACCCTTATCATCTTAACATTGTCGTCATCATTGACCATCCATATCTTCCTATCCAATCTATATCATATCATATTGAATATCTAATATTTATCATATTTTATCCTATCTCACCAACCAATCATAATCCATATCATATCTTATATCAAAATCAATTTTGTCAATAGTTTATCAAATAAAAAAGGAATCTGCTCTAAAAACACTTGAAAAGAAGTAGACCAAAGTGAATGAGAGATAATTTATTGAATGAACATATTCTTCCTACTCTTGAGAAGTTTCAAGGAAGGTGCATGTGCAGTATGTGGAATGGGAAAATGACAATGGAGAAGTGGAAAAACTCAAGATGTTGTTTTCCTAAGCGTTGATGACAAAGTAGTTGATCTAAAGCTCAAAGTAAAATATATGAAAAAGAAGTTAGAAGATCATGAAAAAGAATAAAAAGGGGTGTTAACAGGTAATATAAGTAGGGATGAGGGAAAATGCGTGGATGGTCAAGTTGCAGATGCAATAGCAATAGTTGGAAGTGTTAAAATTGAAGCAAAACAACTAAATATTAAAATTAACCACTTAAAAAAGCAATTAAAAGATTAGAATATTTTATCATCAATGAAATGGAGGTTATTTTGCTCTAAAAACATTTGAAAAAGAAGTAGACCAAAATGAATGAGATAGATAATGTATTCAATGAAGAGATTCTTCCTGCTCTCGAGAAGTTGAGGAAGGTACGTGTGTAGATTCTTCTCTATTCATTGTGTGACCAAACTAGAAGTTCTAATGTGTCTAGATGGGTACGTTTAGGCTAGGAATGGTCTTATTTCATGCCCAAACATGCCAAAATAGTATGAGCTACATTGTACCGACGATATCCCTAAAGAGTCCAAAGTGCAAAAAGGTAGCAATCTTTTACGAGATGTTACTCAGAAACGTCACTTAGAAACATTTTTTCTAAGGCTAGGGGATCACATAGGGCCCCTCTATAATAACCTCTCTCAATTTTTAATATCTCTAAGGAATTTTCCCGTGGTGTCAATTTTTCAATTGATGGAAAGAGGGTTAGATGCATGCAATGTAAAGTTGCAAAGGGGTGTAACTTTTATTCTGCTCCTCATGCAACCAAATCGACAGTTCCAACATGTCTAGATGGGTATGTTTAGGCTATAAATGGTCTTTTTTCACACCCAAACATGTCGAAATAGTTCAAGCTACATTGTACCGATGATATCCCTTAAGAGTCCTAAGTGTAAAAATATAGAAATTTTTGATGAGCTATTACTTAGAAACTATCACTTAGAAATAATCCATCTAAGACTATGGGATCATGTAGAGACTCTCTACAATAACCTCTCTTGGTTTTCGATATCTTTAAGGCATTTTCCCATGGTTTGGAGTTTTCAATTGATGGAAAAAGAGTCAGAGGTATATAATGTAAAGTTACAAAAGAGTGTAACTTTCATTCTACTCCTCATGTGACCAAACTGGTAGTTCCAACATGTTTGGATTGGTGGGTTTATGCTATGAATGATCATGTTTCACACCCAAACACATCGAAATAGTTTGAGCTACATTGTTCCGGTGATATCCCTTAAGAGTACAAAGTAAAAAAAGGCAGCAATCTTTGATGAGTTATTACTTAGAAACCATATCACTTATAAACAATCTGTCTGAGGCTACAAGATAACCTAAGACCCCTCTACAATAACCTCTCTCAATTTTTGATATCTCTAAGGCGTTGGTGTCAAGTTTTCAATTAATGGAAAAAGGGTTAGATGCATGCAGTGTAAAGTTGAAAGAGGTGTAACTTTTATTTTGCTCCTCGTGCGACCAAACCGACAGTTCCAACACATCTAGATTGGTGGTTTTATGCTAGGCATGTTCTTGTTTCACACCCAAACACACCAAAATAGTCTGAGCTACATTGTACCGATGATATCCCTTAAGAGTCCAAAGTGCAAAAAGGCAGCAATCTTTGATGAGCTATTACTCATAAACCATTTCACTTAGAAATAATCTATCTGAGGCTATAGAATGACCTAGGTCCCCTCTATAATAACCTCTCTCAATTTTTGATATCTCTAAGGCGTTTTCCCATGGTGTCAAGTTTTCAGTTGATGGAAAAAGGGTTAGATGAATGCAGTGTAAAGTTGTAAAGGGGTGTAACTTTCATTGTGCTCCTCGTGCAACCAAATCAACAATTCCAACACATCTAGATTGGTGGGTTTAGGCTACAAATTCTCTTATTTCACACCCAAACACACTGAAATAGTCCAAGCTACATTGTACGAATGATATCCCTTAAGATTCCAAAGTGCAAAAAGGTAGTAATATTTGACAAGCTATTACTCAAAAACTATGTCACTTAGAAACAATTTGTATGAGGCTACAGGATCACCTAGGGCCCCTCTACAATAACCTCTCTCAGTTTTTTATATCTCTAAGTTGTTTTCCCGTGGTGTCAAGTTTTCAATTGATGGAAAAAGGGTTAGATGAATGCACTGTAAAGTTGTAAAGGGGTGTAACTTTCATTTTTCTCCTTATACAACCAAACTGACAGTTCCAACACATTCATATTGGTAGTTTTATGCTAGGAATGGTCTTGTTTCACACCCAAACACAAAAAAATAGTCTAAGCTACATTGTACTAGCGACATCCCTCAAGAGTCCAAAGTGCAAAAAGGCAATAATTTTTGATGAGCTATTACTTGGAAATCATGTCACTTAAGAAATATTATTTTTTAGGCTATGGGATCACCTAAGGCCCCTCTATAATAAACTCTCTCAGTTTTTTATATCTCTTAGGAATTTTCCCATGGTGTCAAGTTTTGAGTTGATGGAAAAAGGGTTAGATGCATGTAGTGTAAAGTTTCAAAGTGGTGTAACTCTTGTTATGTTCATCGTGTGACTAAAATGATAGTTCCAACACATTCAAATGGGTAAGTATACATTATGAATCAATGAATAATTAAAGCATGTACTCAAATACACATAAGTCATGAAGTTCACACATGAATAGAAAGTATACACATGAAAACACATAATTCGCAAAGTATACATTGGAATACACATAAGTCACAAAGTATGCACGTAAGTTATAAAGTATACACTTGAATACACATAAGTCATAAGTCGCAAGTCATGATCAACACCCATTCCTACAACATTCAAGATACAATTCACACAATACACATGATATCATCATTCAAGAATTGCTATCAAATATAGGATTTACAAAATGCCACATAGGCATACAACAAACAACCCTAATACATAGTCATTTCCCACTAGGGGAAGGAAATAGATCATGTGTTGCCTTTGCGGTCGGCTAGATAGAGTTTCTATTGATTCTTTTATCTTTCGAATGTGCCCACTAGTCCTCCTCTCTTCACTCATGTGGAGATGCAATTGATAGAATAAGAAGAATATACATAAATATATAGAAATTGAAAATTGTGGAATGACATATAACAAAATAATCAGAAATGAATAATCATCATGCTCTTCCACAATAGTAGCACATTGACAATATGATGTGACAAGAACCTATAGCAACCATCAAGATACCAATTAAACTACATACAAGTATCATGAAAATTTTCAATAATAGACCATAGAAGAGAAAATATAATGTCAAATTTACTAATCTTTCGTATACCACTTGCATCATAATCCACTTGGAACACCTTGTTGAAATCTGGAAGTGCTAAAATAGGTTGCATTGTCACTTTACTCTTCAACAAATCAAAGCTCTTTGTTTCCCTTGTATTCCACTTGAATTCCTTCTTATCACGATCCCTCATAGTTTCAGTTAGTGGTGCACATATGTTACTAAAACCTTTGATGAAATTTCTATAAAAACTTGCTAACCCATTAAATGATCTCACCTTCGTTACACTCCTTAGTGTTGGCCATTCTAGAATAGATCTCACCTTTTTTGGGTCCATCTTGATGCCTTCACTTGACACCACAAAACCCAAATACACCAATCCCTTCTTCACAAAGTTGTATTTATTAAGATTAATCAGCAATTTCTCTTCTTTAAGCTTCTCAAACACACACCTAATATGCATCAAATGCTCCTTTAATTTTTTGATGAAAATAAGAATGTCATCTAAATAAATTATCACAAACTTTCCAAGAAACTCTTTCAAAACTTCATTCATAAGTCTCATAAAAGGGGTGGTGGGCCTAGCTCGATTGGCTAAAGCATCCTATTGAAGGAAAGAGGTCACGAGGTCTAGTCTCCCCATAGTTCTTGTGGTACTGGAGGGCATGTTGCACCAACATCATCGATCACGTGAAATTTTTTTACCACACACATTGCAGTTTATAGGGGGACAGATACTCGACCAATTCCTACGATCTAAAAAAAAGTCTCATAAAAGTACTAGGTGCATTGGTTAGCCCAAATGGTATGACCAATCACTCATACAAACCTTCTTTTATCTTGAACATCATCTTCCACTCATCTCCTTCACATATCCTTATCTAGTGATACCCACTCTTCAAATCAATCTTGCTAAAATATGTGGCTCCACTCAAGTAATCCATGATATCATCCATTCTAGGTAATGGAAAACTGTACTTTATTGTGATCTTGTTTATAGCTCTATAATCTATGCACATCCTCCATTCTCCTCCTTTCTTTGGTGATAAAACAATAGGCACTACACACGGGCTTAAACTCTCTCTTATCAAACCTTTCTTCAACAAATCAACAACTTGTCTATTTACCTCTTCATTCTCCATAGGTGACATTCAGTAGGCTTCCTTGTTGGGTAAAAGTTCCCCTAGTATCAAATCAATTTGATGACTAATTTTCCTCACTAGTGGGAGTCCTTCAAGTAGTCCTTCAGGCACATTATCTAAAAAAATCATATTGAACTCTTGCAGCAAACCAATAACTTCTACAGGAATTTCATCAACAACTTCACTGCTAGCTTTAGGGGTAATAGAAAAACAAACCTTCTCATGCTTCATGCCATCAAGAAATCTCCTTGCATCAACTAAGAAAACTCTAGAATTACCACAAACTTAAGCATTTTCCTCCTTCAAAGGCTTCAACTTATGCTTCACTCTGCCTTTTACAATTGTGTAGGTGTTGGCACACCCATCATGTATGGCTTTTCAGTCATATTTCCATGGTCTTCCAAGAAAAATGTGACAAGCATCCATAGGGATGATATCACATAGAATCTCATCATGATAATTCCCAACCTTAAACTTCACATTGCATTTTTCATTTACTAACAACTTTTGGTTATCTTGCACCCAAGAAATTTGGTAAGGTTTTGGGTATTTTATCCTCTCAAGCTTCAACCTTCTCACCATCTCATCAGACACCAAATTGTATGTGCTTCCACTATCTACTATGATGTTACATAGTTTTCTTTCACACTTGCACCTTGTTTTGAATAACTTCTTCCTTTGCACAGGCTTGTTGTCTTCATTCAAGAGTGCTCTCCTTGTCATCGGGACCTCTCCATCTTCTTATTATGAGGAAGGTTCCTCCTCGTTGACATTTATTTCCCTTCTTTGATATTCATGTCTCCTTCTTGGCTTCTCCTTTGCTTGTGGGAAATCATGGGCTTGGTTTCCTTCTCCATATTTGAAACAAGTACCCTTGAATGGGCCTCCACCATAACCATGACCTCTACTTCTACCTCTGAAATTTTGGTCTCTTTAGCTTTTTCCTTCTTCATATTTTGTTTCCCTCTTTATTCTTGGAACTCTTTTACTGATTTTCTTCATTTTTGTAATTTCTTCCTCCCACCTTGCCTCCATGCCCGCTTCCTTTCTGCTTTCTTTCAAACCTCATGTTCAGCCCTTCCTCTATCTTCAATGCTATTTGATAAGCATCTTCCATTATCACAACTTTGACAAGTGTCATCTCTTCTTGAATGCTTGATCTTAACATGTTTATGTATCTTGCAACCTTTTCCTTGGTTGCCTTTGAATGTCCAGTCCTTATAAGAATTCTATGAAATTATTTAGTATATTCTTTAACAATCCTACTTTCTTTTTTTAGACCTTGCATCCTCTTGAGAAAATCCAACTCATAGTCTACAAGAATAAATGTTCTTTTTAATTTTTCCACCATTTTATCCCATTTAGTAATATTTTCTTTTCCTCTTCTTCCCCTTTCTAATTGAACCTCTCTCCACCATATTGAGGCATATCCTTTCAGCCATGTCTTGGAAAATATCACTTTATCAGGGTCTTCTCTCTCTTCAAACTCAAAATACTCTTCCATCTCATTAATCCAATCTACCAATTCCTCTAGATTCAAATTTCCATTAAATGTAGGCACATCCATTTTTGGTCTCTTCCCCATTTTTGTTAAAGCTTTCAGCAATGGTTCATTTGCAACCACTACAATTTCCTCTCTTTGCTCAGTATATAGACTAGCATTCTATGTGCTTTCATCTTCATCATCACTTCCTGGGTCTCTCATTCTTGCAAGTCCTCTCCTTAAATCTCATTTTGCAGTGTTTTAGCCTACCTTCTCAAGGCTCTAAAATCATCATCTCTTCCAAAATTATCTCCTCTTCCTCTTCCTCTACCTCTACCTCTACCTTGATGGGCTCCTCTCCCATTGATTAAAATCACATTTATTTTCAATCTATGAAATTCTACTAGGTAGACCAATTTTTGGTATGCTAGCAAAAAGAATTTATGTAATTCAATGGGATAAGAGTAAGAAAAGTGAGGAAGGCTAGTGGCCTAAATTTTTTTGAAAAATAAGGTGAAGGAAAGCTACAATATGAAATTATGCAAGTGAATTCAGATCTAAAAATCAGATTATCAAATAAAAATAAACATGTGATTGCAACAAACATCACAATATAAAAATCAGCAACCAAAATGTGACACTAGATTTGCGTGGAGAAACCCTTTTGGGAAAAAACTCCACCCGACAAAAGAGAACAAGTATATTAGTAATCTTCTAATGAGAGTACACAATAATACACTTCACTACTGATCTCTAATCAACTTGGTAGCACCCTATTACCTACAAGAACTCAATATGAAACTAACATCCCATGGCTCCAATGTATAGAAATTGTAGGAGGTAAAACCATGAATGGTAAACCAAAACAAGAGGCACAAAATCACCTACAAAAACCCACACCCCTCTTCTTAGATAGACAAAAGACAATAAAATATTAATTGGATATTTAAGACTCCAACATGGGTGCCTAATCCATAGCCTATCCAACTCCTTCCTTTTCAGATGCTCGAGTGACCTTTCCACTTCTTGATGGAACACCAACATACACCTTTTCTTCTCCAATCTTGGATTCCCACTCCAAAACCTTTCATATTCCATTTTTTATGCCTAGGAAAGATTCCTTATCCATATGTGATGCATGTAACCACCACTGAAAATAAATCCTCTTTAAAATATGATTACAACAATGCCAAAATTTAATATTTTTCTTGCATATCCCCTAGAACACATTCCAATTCACGTGGAGACATAAAAATGGCATAGGATTACAAGGTTAATGCCACCTTGTCCTAACCTTCTCCCACTTGACATTATACATTGTAATTACATTCAAGAGATAGAAAACATAAAAATCAAGTACACTGATCAAGGCCCATGGCCTTCCTGTACCAAGAGAACTTAACCGTGGTCACCAACTTCATAAGAGAATATGTTGTTGGAAACAAGAAACACTGAGAGGGGGGGTGAATTAGTGTTCTACAAAATTTAACTTTATTATTCTGATCATTAATCCACTTAAAGCATTCAACCAAAAGATATATGCAAAAACAGAAAGCAAATAACCACAAAACCATAACACAAGGATTTTACGTGGAAACCCTGTTAGGGGAAAAACCACGGTGGATGACCAATCTACAATATAATCTGAGTATACTCAAAAAGAAGTTTACAATATGGGAATGCACTTGCATTCAGGCACACTACCTAGAGCTCACTACTCAAAATAGGAAGGCACAATACCTTACAGAGATTTGTATTAGATCCAAGAGAATGAACTGAAATAATAACATCTACAAATGCTTGATTACAGTTCCAATTAGGCTTAGATGTCAATTTTTTGTCCTTCTGACTGATATTGAACTTTTTCTCTACTCAGCTCTGACTCAGTTGACAAAATCTTTATGCGCAAGTGAAATTGTACATAAAATCACCCTAACAGTCTTCTGGTATTCGCAATACACATCGACACACCATGCACATATATCAAAATGATATAATAGATCATACATGTATATATTTGTGACTAACAATTTAATAGCAACATGTCAGCTCCAAATAAAACTTGAAAATATTAGCAACTTGTCAACTCAAATCTTAAGAGTTATCCAATGTGCATCCACAACGGTCGGACACAACTTAGCTTGGACCCAAAACATAATGATCAAACACAAAAATATTCAAATAAACATTCCTTGAATATCTGCAACATATTTTATCGACTAAGTCGGCCCCAAAATACTTATAAATAGAAAAAGTATCAACTGGATCTCCAAACTCACAGAAGACTTCATATGAGGCATTGAGATTTCTAGACAACACATTAAAGATGTACTGATAGACCTCCCATGAGATCCACAGCTCAAAATAACGACTGGAAATCTACAAGTGAATCAATGATCACCAAATTGTCGAATGCTTTGTTCTTCCTGACCATCTTCAATCTAACTACTAGGGGGAGCAAATGATGTCATGTGGATCTGTCATCGACTAGGGTTTCCATCAATGACAACACCAGAAAGAATTCATAGGGTCTCTTGCCAACATCTACAACATTATCCAAAGTTTCAACCTTTTCTATTAATACCTTACCATTCTCAACCATCTCTCACACAAAGTAATAATAAACATCAACATGCTTAGTACAAGCGTGATACATAAGATTTTTAGTCAAATAAATAGCACTATGAGTGTCACATCTAATCCTCAATGTCCTGCAATCAAAACCAATGCAATTACCAAGCCTCTATAACCATACCACCTCTTTAGAAGCATGTTTATTAGTCATATACTATGCTTTAGTGGTGGAAAAAGTAACTGTGGGCGTACTCATCCAACTCATTTCTCCTCCAAAAAAAGTAAATACATAGCCACTAGTGGACCTTCAACTATCCAATTCACCTACCTAATCTACACCAAAAAACCCCATTATGTCCAATGACTTAACCACATCATCAGTACCATGATAAACCAAACAATAATTAGAATTACCTCACAAATATCTAAACACCCTCTTAACAAAAGTCCAATGCTATCTATCAGGGTTAGACATAAACCTGCTTATCTAACTACCATTGCTTGGACTATATCTGGTCTAGTGAAAACCATTGCATACATCAAACTACCAATGACACTAGCATAAGAAACCATATAATATCCTCAACATCATCATTAGAATTAGGACACATATATAAGCTCAACTTAGTACCAACTGGAAAAGGAATATTTACTAGTTTACAGTCATGTGTATTAAACCTCTACAAAATGGTATTATCATACTTACTCTGACTTAACCAAAGTTTTTTGTGAACCCGATCTCTTCTTATTTCCATCCTAAGAATATATTTTACAACCACCAAGTCCTTCATGTATCAAATGTTCTAGAAAGTTATGCCTTGAATTCACTAATCATCACCTTACTATTACCAAAAAATAACATATCATCAACATACAAGGAAATAATTATCTAGAATCTGATCATCAATAGCCCTAATGTAAACACAATGATCCTCCTTGATCCTAAGAAAACCCAACTTCAATGCAAAATCATCAAAATTTTGGTACCACATCTTGGGTGACTGTTTCAAACCATACAAATATCTCTTCAATGTGTAAACCAATTATTCTTTTCCTTTCACAACAAAACCATCAAGTTGTCATATATAAATTTCCTCCTCAAGATCCCTATACAAGAAAGCAATTGTAACATCCATTTTCTCTACCTCAAATTCCTAAGAAGCAGTAATAGATAATAGGAATCTAATAGAAGTTAATTTAGAAATAGGAGAAAATTTCACCAAAATCAACTCCCTCTCTCTAGGAGTAGCCCTTAGCCACTAATCTAGCCTTGTACCACTCTTACCAACCATCTGCTCAAAATTTGTTTTTAAATAACCACTTGCATCCAATAGGCTTCCTTCCTTTGGGAAAACTAACAAGATCCTAGGTGTCACAACTATCCAAAGCTATCAACTCCTCTTGCATGGCCTACAACCAAGACTCACTTTCCTTTGAAGAGAGAGCCTCGTTGTAGGATCTAGGTTCATCATTAGTACTCAACAAAGAAAATACACAATGGAAATTAGATGGGATATACTTGTCAACTGGATTCCATTGCCTTGTGGATCTCCTCAAGGTAGGAGTAATGGGCTTTACCTGTTCCTCTTCTTCTATGTGCTCATCCTGCACATCCTCTAAACTATCTTAACCCTCTTTTTCTTCTTCATCCTCAGATCCATCTGATTGTTCTTCCACATGTGCATCTTCCTACTTTTCAATATTTGTCTCAAAGTGTACCGTCTTTTTCTTATCTTTCTCCCTTGGTTGTTCTTCTCCTAAGTAAGCTATAAACTCCCTAAAAATCACATATATAGAAAAGATCATTTTATAGGCTAGAGGATTCTAAAGCTTATAACCTTTAGCATTCTAACCACAACCAATGAAGATGCATTTATGAGCTCTTGGATCTATTTTAGATCATTCTCACAAACAAAGACCCTTAAGTATGAAACATAAGGCTTACTACCTATCCACACTTCATAAGGAGTAAATTATCAACAAGAATAAGGAGATCTATTAATTAAATAACAAGTAGTACCAACCGCTTTTTCCAAAAAGCATCTATCAAGCTTAGCACCGTAGACACTGAAAAAATTTCTTAAGTTTGCAAGCATCATTTTTCTTGGTATTTGTCTTCTAATAATTAAATAATTTTAATTATTTAATTATCCCTAACCATATTCCTCTATTAATTAAATAATTTTAATTATTTAGTTAATTCATCTCTATTCTATCCTGATCAATTAAATAAATTAATTGTGTCGCCAATATCCCCCTTTCTTCAATAATTAAATAAATTAATATTTATTTAATTATTTTCTTGTCATATTTTGTCTACACTTAAATAATTATATTAATTATTTAACTATTCACTCCCTCTTTTAATTCATCTATTATTAAATAATTGTCAAAATTATTTAATTGTCCATGTGTCTCTTGCATTAAATAATTAAGTCAATTTAATTATTTAATACCCCTTTTCACATTTCCTCTCATTTAATTAAAATAATTAGGCAAATTATTTTAATTGGATCTTCACTTGTCCATTTTCTCCATTTTCCCTTTTTCTCGAATAAATAATTCTAATGAATTATTTATTCCTCCCTTTTGGTCAAATATGCCTTGCTCATTAATCTCTTTCATGGCCTTTATTTCTGGCATAGTCATCTCTGTCATAGTCGTTGGTGTCATAGTCCTCCCATGAATAGCATTATTCAGGTGCATTGATTCTCGATCGTTGATCTTGGCATCTTTCTAGTAGTTCAATCTTGATCGTCTGTTTCGTAACCTCCTTCTCACCAATCCTCATCTGTCGATCTTGGAATCTTTCTAGATGATTGCTCTTGACCATTCGTTCAAATGGTTGTCTACAAAAGTAGCTTTCCTCTCCCATTTTTTCCTTAACAACCATTTTGTCTCCAACTTTCTACTTACAATTTTCAAGTTATTACACAAGGACAACTTCAAATCTAAGGGAAAAGATTACAAAAGGAGAAATAAGAGAGATAAGGGAAGAAATTAACTACAATGGGGAGTGTTTTATTTGAATTTTTTAGTTTATTCCTCTTTGTTTGTGTTCTCTTATTTTAGATTGGGTTTTTAGCTTAGAGGTGTTGGATGTCACTTTATCTAGGCTAGAACTTATTTAAACCCATCTTACATTGGTCAACCCAATGTGAAGGACAATATTTTGTAGGATTTCGTACAGTTTTTTATGTGTTTTTGAAAATTCTAGGTATGGAATGGCACATTTGATCAAAGTAGCAACGCATTTGATCAAAGCAACGACACATTTGCTAAAAAGAACAACACATCTCTGGGAGGCAACAACAGGTAGGAAATTTTGAATTCAAAAGTGTGACACAATCATTCTAGTGTGATGTGATGTGACGCATTTGCTGAAAAGAACGACGCAATTGTTTATCTGGTATAAATTTCTAGTTTTTAGTTTGATTTCAATTTCCTTTTGGGTTTTTCGAGTAGAGTAGGGTTTTTTGTTACTAACTTTGTGTTTTTAGCATGTGGCTTTGGATTGGAGCTCCCAAAACTATTTCTTTTGAAACAACAAAAAAATTGAGCTTCACACTAGTCTAGTTTTAAAGCAATTTTCATTTTGTGTGTTTTCTACAAATTGCATCAAGATCATAAGGTTAAAAAGAATCTACATTTTCACTCATAAGGCTTAAAAAGAACAACAATCTAAGTTTTTCACTCATGGGTGTTAAAATGAACTTGCATTTCACGTCATTGGTTTTACAAAGTGCTTTCAAAAAATAAGCAAGGCTTAAAATCAATCAGTGTTCTTCGTGTTTGGTGGTTTGCAAGTGTCTTGGAAAGTGTGTATGCTCTCCTCTCGTGTCATTAGGTGATCTTGAGTAACCAAAATCACCTCTTTGGAATTTGTATAATCACACCACCTATTTGGATTTTGTGCTTAAAATGAGCCCCATGTGAGTGTGAGGAAAAGGCATGAAAATATGCTCTCCTTGCGCTTTGTGTGATCTAGGATGATTAAAAAATAAGTGCACTTCCTCTCTTTTGTTTACCTTGTATTAGAGGGCCTACCACCCCACTTCGAAAGGTGGGAATGACGCAAGTGGTAACAAGGCTAAGGCCAAGCTCTTCCAAGCCACTATAAATAAATGGGCTTTTTGACAAAAGTCAGCTAGAAACAAGTGTGGATGTGTCATACCAACAAGTGTTTCCCTCATAGCCCCGTGAGCTACGTAAAAATCCTTCCTTAGGGAAAGGACTGGGATGCCTTTTGACTAGCCATAGTCTTGAGCTAATCTTGTCGCATGTATGGCCACTTTGAATGGATGCCCTTACTAAGAACCATTTGTGGTAGTTTCCAAAAACCCTTTTTATACGCTCATTGATCACAGGAGGTCAGACCTCTGAAGGTGCCCCACATCTTCACTGAGCTTGTGTAGAGACAAGAATTCCTCCTTGTGGGGAATTTAGACTTGGTGGGCCTAAGAAGTGAGTGTTGTGGAGGGGAGCCAGTGCTACCAAGTCTCTAGTTGTCTACTTTGTTGAAGTGGTTGGGGAAATCCAAGTGGAGATATCAATTGGAGTGGTTTCCTTGCCAACCATAGGGCTTGTGCATTGTTGTTTATGTGTGTTTTACTTTGAAAAAAAAACATTTTCACATCCAAACCAGACCAAAAACAAGTGCTTGTGGTTGTCTTTTATTTTTTCCAATCAGACTTCATCAAAAATAGTCAACATCCCATCAAAATTAGTTCAAAAACATCAAAATTGCCAAGACAACATTCTAGAAAATCACAACTATCAAAAATAGAGTTGCATCTGATATTGTGAACCACAAATGAGAACTGGAAAATTGTAACTATCTATCTAAACTGCATTTGCTGAAAATGAAGTCGCATCTGATACCCTGAACCGTAACTGTGTGACACATTTACAAAAAATAGAACCACAATTGCCTAATAAACATAAACTTTCATAATAATGTCCAAAATCTTATCAAATCATTTTCACAGTGACCTTTGAATGATAAACTAGAGACTTGCAAGATTCACCAGTTAATTCTATCATTTCCATTTAGGAAAACATTAGATTATAGGTTACCTTCCTCCATCCTTTGCATTCTATAGACTAAACTTTGATCCTTAGGTTGCAGGGTGCTGTCATAATAGTGGTTTACAATTCTTGAGAGGAACGAATTTTAGTTGAAATCACATATTTTTAGAAAATATAATGATTTAAGCCTTAAAAAGTTCCATTTTAAGGATTCCAATTGAAGAGGGTTTGATCAAATCACCTTATATCAAAACCCCTTGGATAGAACCTCGCTAGTTTTAAACCATACCTATAAATGCGTCTCCTTTACACCTATCAAAATGTCGATAAAAAATCACTTTTGATTTAGATTTTGGGGGATCAAATGAATTCATTTAAAATTTATTTCAAATGATTATGGTATTCCCTCATAACAAGCTATCCAATGAATGTAATTTAATATGTTTTGGTTTTGTTATGTATTTGTTTTTAAGTTTTATTAAACATAGGTTTTTCATTGAAAATGAATTTCTTTGTTCTTCACATGTGGAAAAATAGAAGATTATCAAAAAAAATTGAAAAAATATGAGTGCACCAGATATTGAAGTCCTTGATCCAACAAAAAAATTAAATTAAATTTTGACATATACAAAAAATTCACGCTTTATACAAATCGTGTTATGTATCCGAATTGTAATTTGTTTGACTTTGAAACTTGATTAAGGAAAAATATTCAATAAAAACTATCTAACCAAGTGGAAGCACTAGATATCAGAGTTACAAATCTAAATTTGAAAGAATTAGAATTTTATCCTTCATGGAAAAAAAGTTATGCGTTATACGGTGTGCGTCACTTTTTAAAAATGTTGTTTTCTGAAAAAAATCTATTTTTGTGGGAGATGGAAAAAGAAGTGCAATTTGATTCCAAAAATTTTGGAAAAAATATTTTTAGAATCTACAAACAAAATTTGGTGAGACTCTAGTTTACACCATCTTCAAATTCCTCACAGTTCAGCCGCTATAGGTGCCCGAATGTGAAGATTTAGTTAAAAATAATAATTTCAGTGTCCAGTTTGGCCAAAAATTGTAAACCACTATTATGGGATCACCCTAGGCCTTCAGATTTTGAACCTAGGAAGACCTTTGAGCTTTTGGACAACCGTTGGTTTCATATTCTATTTGACATTGACCATTATCCCTCATTTTATCAATCCTTGTCATTATCCTTAGACTAATAACTTCATGTCTCTAACATCACAACATCTTACATACTCTACCAAAGAAGCTTTTGCTTGGTGCCTAGTGAGGCTGCTTTTGGCATTATTGTGGTTGCATCGACTCTACCATTGTTGTGGGCTTGCATTCCTCTCTCATTTTCCTTGAGTGCCTTTGGTCGAGGGTGGTAACGTTTTTTCCTATTTTGTTGGATTTTTGTAGCTTTGTGTCTCTTGTAGTGCGGTTCCATTTCCATTCCAGCATTACTTTCTTTACCATTTTTCTATTTCTCTCTATCTATCTGGCTGTCAGTGGAGGTCGAAACACCAAAGCGAGGGTTTGACTAAGGCAAACCCCTATACAGCCCCAACATTTTTCCTCTCTTGGATGTATATAGGTGTATGTGTGCGTGGAGCTTGCTAGCGAACTAGACTTTCAGTGAGTTGGACTTCATCACCCTCATTTTCTCTATCTCCTTTATCATCTCTATAATCATTTATTATACTTCGTTATTCTATTTAGTTTGTTAAGCTTTATTGATTAGACTGCAAGTAGGATTTTTGGTACTTCATATTGCACTTTTCCATTTTTTGGTCGTACAAACGCTAGTGCCCTAGAGAGATGCCAACACATCATGTTGTCCTCAAGAAAAGAGCTATTTGAGGTGCATTTCAAATTCTAGAATAGTCTCATTTAAGCATTCAGATCAGTAGAGTGACAGAAGCACTTTCTAGAGTGCTCTTCATTCTCTATCCTTGACCTAAGCACTTGCTTAGCTTGAGGTAAGTTAGGGCAGCCCTCCAATCTCGGCTCTTTGTGACTTGGAGCCTTAGTGTGATTGGTCCCCCTACCTTACAGTGATATAGAGAGGGAAGAAGGGAAAGTGGGAGAGAGAGAATGTTGAGATAGAGAGGAGAGAGTGAGAGGTAGGGATAGAGAGAATGGTGAGATAAAGAGAAGGAGAGAGTGAGATAGATATAGGGGGAGAGATAGAGAGAGAGGTGGAAGGGAGAGGAGAGATAGAGTAGAGAGGGAAAGAGGTAGGGAAGGGGACATAGGTGAGATAGAGAGGGATGGAGAGAGATAGAGAGAGAGTGATGGAGGGAAAGGTAGGTATAGAGAGGGAGAGGGAATAAAAAGACAAGTGGAGAGGGAAGGAGAGAGAGGAGAGATAGAGAGTAGAGAGGGGAGGGAGGGAGGGAGAGGTAGGAAGGGAGATAGAGGTGTGTGAGAGAGAGAGAGGGAGGAGGAGTTAGTGTGTGTGTGTGTGTGTGTGTGTGTGTGTGTGTGAGAGAGAGAGAGAGAGTGGTGAGATAGATATGAGAGAGTGAGAGAGAGAATTGAGAGATAGAGAGGAGAGAGTGAGAAAGAAATAGGGGGAAGAGAGAGAGAGAGGGGGGTAGGGAGAGGGAGAGGGAGGGAGAGGAGAGATAAAGAGTAGAGAAGGAAAGAGGTAGGGAGGAAGACATAGGTGAGATATAGAGTGCTGGAGGGAGAAGTAGGTAAAGAGAGGGATCTAGTCCAGAGATAAAGATAAGTGGAGAGGGAAGGAGATGTAGAGAGAGAAGTAGAGAGGGGAGGGAGAGGTGGGGAGGGATAGGTAGGGAGGAGATAGAGGGGTGTGTGTGAGAGAGAGACAGGGGGAGAGGGAGGAAGGGAGAGAGAGGGAGGGAGAGGAGAGATAAAGAGTAGAGAGGAAGGAGAGAATGAGAGAGAAAGATGATACAACTTGTTGATCATTGAAATTTGACCTCCTGATTATTGAAATTTCACATGTTGATTACTAAAATTTGATTAAGTTTAAAAAATTATAAAATCTTCCAAAAACTATCTAGAATTTGCATTATAACTCCAAGAGATTTGAAACCACTCTCAAACATCCTAAAACTATATATATGAAATATAACTTAGAGTATAAGAAATTAAATGTCCATATGCAAATGCCAACTTATGCTTATAGTTTCCCTAGTAGAGGTGGAGAAAGAGAAAGACAAAAAAATAGAGTTCAAAAATGCATTCCAAAATTCATGCTTCACATTTTGCAAGCACCAAATTTGGCACTCACCAAATGAGCTGCATTATGAAATACCAACCCAAAGGGTTGGATTTTTCCTTGGGCATCCAACCCAAAGGGTTGGATGACCATTTCATGCCAAGGACATGATTTTTTGAAAGGGAAACAAAATTTCACACATTTTTGGCCATGCTCTCCATCAGGTTTGCACGTCTTTCAATGTAAGTTTATAAAAAATGTGATGATGTTTAGCTCTCTTAGCTAACTAAATATATATATATATATATATATATATATATATAAATGTTTTGATTATGTTAAGGTTTTCATTTATAACTTCTTTGTTAGTGCCTCCATTTTTTGTCAAAAACCAACATGTGCTAAATTTGGTATAGATTTTTACTTGTTCATTGAATTTTGAAAAAAAATACATTTTTATAAACTAGACTCCATTCTACATGTAATGAAAAAAGAAATTTTTGATTTTTGATTAGTTTTCAAAAAAATTAGGGGGGGCATGCTCAAATTTCATCTTTTCAGGATATGTCCACTTTTGAAAAATCATAAAATATTATATATTCATTAAAAATTAGTCATTCAAAGAATTGGGATAAACTACATGGTGTTAGCTAATTTCTTACTGTTTGGATTTTTTTAATTCTAAAAAAAAATTAATGAAAAAGGGAGGGGCCCACAGACATTATGCTATTATTTTTTATAAAAATAGGACCACTTTTGAGCCCCCCCTTTTTTAAACCCTTAATCTTCATTAATTTAAAAAAAATAGTAGCTTAAAAAGTAGATTCAGAGCACTACAACTATTGTTCTGATTACATCTTCAAATTTTGAGCGTAACTATCTTCATTTTCTCATGAACATCAGACTTTGTTGATTTCAAAAGAAAAAAAAGTGGCATCTTATATATTCACTTTATGCATCATTAATAATAACATATTTTATATATTTATAATACAATTTATTTTATATTATAGTATATTATATATCGGTGAAGCCACAATAGTGGTTTACAATTTGATGGAGGAAGGAAAACTGAGAAAAAATGACCCCATGGAAAAAAAGTGTTTTTGGGGGTTCGTACGAACCTAGAAGTTCGACCAAACCAAAAAGAGGTTCGACCGAACCTAGGTTCGAGTGAACCCCTTAAAATTTTGCTGCCAAAAACAAAACAAAATGCATATGAAAGGGGTTCGAGTGAACCCCCTTGAAGAGGTTTTCGAACCGGGGTTGAAGCGAACCCCCCTAAATCCTCATCCCCTCCAGGGACACAAAAAACCTAAATTTTGGTAATTAGAAGCTGGGTTGAGGATGAAAATGGAGGAATCCTCACAAACCCAACTGGAATCAGGTAGTCCCAGAGCGAGCTATCCAACAAATATAATTTTAATATGTTTTGGTTTTATTATGTATTTGTTTTTAGTTTTATTAAACATAGGTTTTTCATCAAAAGCGAAGATCTTTGTTACGCATGTGGAAAAATAGAAAATTATCAAAAAAAATTGAATATGAGTGCACCAGATATTGAAGTCCTTGATCCAACCAAAAAAAATTGAATTTTGATATATATACGTTATAAATTCGTATGTCGAATTGTAATTGGTTTGACTTTGAAACTTTATTAAAGAAAAAATATTAAATAAAAACTGTCTAACCAAGTGGAAGCACTAGATATCGAAGTTATGAATCTAAATTCGAAAGAATTATAATTTTATCCTTGATGGAAAAAAAGTTATGTGTTATACGGTGTGCGTCACTTTTTAAAAATGTTGTTTTTTGAAAAAAACCAGTTTTCATGGGAGATGGAAAAAGAAGTGCAATCTAATTCCAAAAATTTTGAAAAAAATATTTTTAGAATCTACAGACAAAATGTGATGAGACTCTAGTTTGCATCATCTTCAAATCCTTCATGGTTTAGCTGCTATAGGTGCCCAAATGTGAAGATTTAGTTAAAAATAATAATTTCAATGTCCAGTTTGGCCAAAAATTGTAAACCACTATTGTGGGATCACCCATATATATAAACGTAAAAGGAAACTATCAAGGGGGTGCCTACATCCCATAAGGGAGTTGTGCTCCTAAGGGGTTATGGCCCCCTATGGGTTGAACCCCACAAAGGGGTTCACTGACCCTTGTGGGAAGCCCTTAGCTCCCATTTGGGGAGGTTGAGGCCCTCATTGAGGACTATTGTGAGCTCCCCAATAGGGATGACAACTTGAGCTTTGCAAATCTGTGTATTTATTAAAAAAACATATGATACATTTCAATATAGCAAAATTTTAAAATGCAAGCCATTTGTATAAGATATATATATACAAAAAACATATATATAATCTAATGTATGTATATATATATATATATATAAAGAAATGAATAAACAAAACAAAAGATTTTGATGAAATAAATTTGCAATTAAAAAAATACATACGTATATGTATACATATACATATACATATATGCATATGTATGTATATATGTATACATATGCATATACATATGCATATGTATGTATATATGTATACATATACATACATACATATATATGTATACATATATGTACATACATGTGTAAATATATATATGTATGTATGTATGTATGTATACATAGACATATGCATATGTACATACATACATAGATATATATACATATTGTGTCATGAATACTCAATTGAAATCAAGGAAAACATAAATAAAATGAGCTCTTAAAAAAAATTGCAAGTGGGTAATGCAAAGAAAATTATATTAAAAAAACTTGAAGATGTGTATGAACATGCATTTGTTAATGGGAACCATATAGTGATTAAATTAAAACTTAGTAAAGTCAAATAATTGATTCTTTCTTGGAACTTAGAGGGCTATCTGATCAATATCAAATTAAACCTAAGGTGTTCTTATATTAATCAATAATTATTGAGGATTAGGTTGACCCTTGAAATAAAACATGTTCTATTTAATTGGATTGCACTAAAGAGTTAGGATTTAATTAGTGGTAGATTTAAGTTAATAAGTTATGAAATATATTAATACCTTAGCTTCTCAAGAAACAAAATTATTGAATATATAACTAATATGTTATGTTTAAATTAAACAACTAGATCGAAAAAGATTTTAATCTCCATAGAACTCAATAGATATTTATCTTTTATTAAACCTGATTGAACTTAAAAGAAGATTTTAAATTTATAATTGGTTGAACCTTGGTCATAGACTTTAATCTTTCTAGTTCAAAATTGATACTTATGTTAACTTAGTTAACCCTAAGAGAGTACAAGGTGTCAAGTTCGTGAATTAGCCCTAGGAGAGACTATATGATGAATCATTTTATAGTTAACTTCCACACGTGAGTTAAGAGGTGGCTACACAAAGGTGTATAGTTTATAGCATGACTAGTTGATGCACCTTGAACACTTGGGAGAGATCAATACTTAAATTAATGATTTAAAAAAATATAGTCGGGTTTCCTTAACAAAAATTTTGGGCATGCCACTATTAGTAGACTTATAATTTTTTCGAGGAAACCTTGTATATATAATATATATTAAAAAAATATGTAATTTTATGTTTGATTTCAGAGTAGTTGGCATCCTTGATTTGATTTGATTCTAAAAAAATCTTTTTTATTTATCAAATTCTATAAATTCAAGTGTGACTTTTACCATCTTTGATTCCAATGGGGATCTCATATTTGTAGTGGACACATAAGCCCTTGCTTTTAACCACCTTATTCTCATGGATGCATAGGGGAAACTACTTCTCACATTGTATTACAAGGTATACATATCATTTGTATATTTTTTTTACATAGTTCTATTATTTAATTGATCCATATATGATTGCATACTTTTTTTGTAGCTTCCTAATCTATACCAAAGATGAGAAGGCTATATATTGGAAATAATTTAGATGTTTAAAACCCCTCTTCATTGTGATGAAGTCTTAATTTTAACCAACAAAAGAGGTCCTCCTTTCTTTTTTCATCTTTCTTTATTATCTTTAAAAGAATGGGCATTTTTTATCTTCTAGTGAAAGGATTGTGTGCAAGTAAAACACAAGTGCAAAAGCATGAGGATGATGCTTGTAGAGATGTTTTTAGTTTGTGTATTAACCCACTTCAATCAAACTTTCATTATGGATTTGATTATCATGCTTGAAGAGATCTCCCTAGTGACACTATCCTTCCTTGTGTGAGAGGATTGCATAAATGACAAGATAATTACACCACCCTCCTTTATTTTTAAGTACTAAAAAAACAAGAAACTTTTCTTTAATTTTTTCTATTTGTGCCTAGCCTAAAGATTACTCGATTGTGGAAATATTTACTAATAATTTGATTAATATTATTAATTTCATTCTCAACTTTAATATTCTTTGATGTAGTATTAATTTTATTCTCAACTTTAATATTCTTTTAAAATATTGAATGAGAATTTAATTTCTATTGTCTTGATTTATAGGATTAAAATACTATTTTTTGAGATAATTTTTTATTTGACCATTTCATGTTACTATACCAATCATCATACATACACAGTTGACTATGTAGAGAGATTTTATGCACAAGATATTTCATCTCTCCACACTCTATTTAAACATCACACTCTTCAATGATAAAATATTCAATATTAATTTTGCAATTCATCCCTACAAAAAGTGCTAATTAATTAAAGTTCATTTGTTTCTTAAATATTGAATAAACTAACATTCACCAAAGGAGCTTGTATTGAATAGTGTAAAGGTATAGATTAATTTTCATGAGCTTGGAGTGTTTGTACATCATCACATACAAGAGTATTTGAACAGGCATATCAATGATAATATTGGATAGGTTGACATTCAAACTTAGAACCTACTAGCCTTTTCACGGTGGAAAATTTTGAATTATACTAAGAGGTGTATTTCAATTCCAATACACTCTCTAAAATGCATTCATATTGAGAGAAACTATGATACCAAATTCAAGATTTATAGCTCACGATATAATTTATATCTAATAAATTTAAGACAAAATAGAATTTTAGAATTAGACATGGTTTTCAGTTCTAATTATTTTTTACTATTTTACACTAAAAATAGTTTATTAATTCCTATCCTATAAATAATATTAAAAAAGTGTCACATAGTGACGACTATCCTTCTTTATAGTAGTGCAATAATAGTAGTAATTTAATATATATTTATATTATATATTATATTTTTATTTTATGTTATATTATTCATTATATTATGTATTATATTATTTATATATTGTATAATATATTATTTACATTTTTTATAATTTTTGGGATGTGAAGTCCCTTAAATTTTCTATTTTCTTCTTCTAACTATTCAAATGCAAACATAATTAGTTCAAACATAAAACCAATTTTGGTGATGCTTCGTTGCTCCATTATGCCAGCTTGGAATTACATTGGCACAAATTAAGCATATGGTTGCAAAGTCCATTATATATTGGACGGTTTGTAATGCAAATGTGTGCGGTGATTAATAAAAGTTTTCTCCTGCTTTTTGGTGGATGTAGGCAATTTTTCCTAACCACGTTAAATATTTTGTCCAGTTTTTCATTGTTGTGTCTCTAATTTTTGTCTGTGATAATATGTTTATGTTAGTTGTAAACATAGCAACTAGTATCAGAGCTGGAAGGTCTAAAGAGGATCGTGGAGTTCACAGCTATAGTGCATATCTGAAGGATTTATAATATGTGGATGTAATCTGTCCAAAAGAATTTGCTCGTGGAGATTGTTGTAGGAAGTTGAGTTGTAGATATTTGCAAATTGAAGATAAGTCGTTGATTTAGAAGGAGAGATTGTTGTTGATTGAAACCGCCAAATGTGTTGAAGGTCACGTTGAAGATATGATTAATGCTAAAGGAAAAGAGGAAGTTGCTTGTTGAAGGAGATCAAGGTGGAGAAAATCTAGATCGCAATCACCAGTTTCAAAAGATTGTTGAGTCACTAATTTCTCCAGTCAAAAGGTCTGTAGCATTTTTTTGTGAATCACGATTAGACAAGGATCACAGCCAAAGGAGTTTATGTTTTTTTTAAAAGAGATTGTGATTGTTTTTTCAGTAATTTGTTTATTGAAATCTTTATAAGAAATTAACACAAAAGGTTGTAATAAATGGAGGAGACAGACAAATGGAGAATTGAAAAATTCTCAAGTCAAAATTTTGGAATGTGGAAATTGCAACTGAAATCTCTTCTCATTCAGAAGGACCTTTTGGTTACATTGGAAGGAAAAACAAAAAATCCAACCAACATGACAGATGAAGATTGGGATAAACTGGATCAGAAGGCTATGGCTACAATCTTTCTTTCATTATCTAGTAATGTTTTGTTCAATGTATCAACACAAACGACAGCAAAAGGACTTTGGGATCATCTATCAGAGTTGGATGAGAGACCTTCAGCATCGAACAAGGTATTTTTAATGAAGAAATTGTATAATTCAAAAATGCAAGAAGGTGGTTTTGTCACAAATCATCTAAATGAGTTTAATACTTTGGTTAGTCAGTTGTCTTCAGTAAACATATAGTAGAGGATGAGATAAAAGCCATCTTGTTATTATGTTCATTGTATGATAGTTGGGAAGGAGTTGTTATGGTTGTTAGTAACTCCGCAGCTAGCCCAAAGGGCGTGCTAAAATTTGATGATGTTGTAGGAGTTCTTCTCAGTGAGGACATGAGAAGAAAAAATCAAAGTAATTCATCAGGTGTTGCTTTAGTAGCTAGAAACAGAGGAAGAACACAACAATGAGGCAAGGATAACCAAAGGAAAAGATCAAAGTCTACTAAGATATCCCAATCTAGAGGCAGAAAAGGCATCTGTTGGCATTGTGGTAAGGAGGGCCACGCGAAGAAAAATTGTTGGACCCTCCAGAACGAGAAGGTTGAAAATCAATCTAAAGATACTGAGGTAAATACAACTTCTAAAGAAGATGTTGATGCCCTTGTTTTATCTTCAAGTGATGTTGTTGTAGATGTTTGGATACTTGACTCAAGAGCATCATTTCATGCAATGTCTTCAAAAGATCTTTTAGAAATTACCAAGCTGGTAATTTTGGTAAGATTTATCTCGGTGATGATGAGCCTTGCAGTATCACTGGAAAAGGAGATGTTCTATTGAAGATGAAGAATGGTAACAATTGGTTGTTGAAAGATGTGAGGTATGTTCCTCAACTCAAAAGAAACTTGATTTCAGCTGGGCAATTAGATGCTCTTGGTTATAATGTTAAGTTTTGAGCAGGAGCATGGAAGGTAACAAAAGGAGCATTGGTCATAGCAAGAGGAAGCAAATCTAGTACATTGTATGTACTAGAGGGTCAGATTGAAGTGGGAGCTACATTGGTAGTAGCAGATAGTGCAATAGAGCTTTGGCATAAAATGCTCAGACACATGAGCCAGAAGGGACTTGAGGTTTTGAAGAACCAACTTCCAGGTTTGAAAGAAGTGGATATGGAGTTATGTGAGCATTGCATCTATTGCAAACAAAAGAGGACAAGATTCTCTAAAAAGGAACACAAGAAGAAGACACGACCATTGGAGCTAGTGCATTCGGATGTCTTCGGCCCCACAGAGGTAGCATCTATTGGTAGTTCCATTTATTTTGTTACTTTTTTGGATGATTACACTAGGAAGGTTTGGGTTTATATGATGAAAAAGAAGTCTAAAGTTTTTGGTATATTTAAAACCTTCAAAGCACTTGTTGAAAACCAAACTAGTTATAGGATTAAAAGTTTTAAGACTGACAATGGAGGTGAGTATTGTTCGAAAGAATTTGATCAATACTATGTAGAGAATGGTATTCAAAGAATCAACATTGTTCCTCTTACACCACAAGAGAACGGTGATGCAGAAAGGTTAAATAGAACCATTATGGAACGAGCACGAAGCATGCTCTCAAATGCAAGACTAGGAAAAGAATTCTGGACAGAAGCGGTAAATACATTAGTGTACCTGATTAATAGAGCACCATCCACTTGGCTTGAATTTGAAATTCCATAAGAAAAATTGTTAGGTAAGAAAATTTTCTATGATCATTTGTGTGTGTTTGGATGTGAAGCTTTTGTTCATATTCTAAAAGAGAAACAAACTAAGCTTGACATGAAATCTAAAAGGTGTACATCTTTATTGGATATGGAGAAGGAATATATGGTTATAGTTTGTGGGATCCAGTTACTAAGTGTGTCACACGAAGTAGAGATGTGATATTTAAGGAAAAAGTAATGCCAGGTTTACAAGAAGTCAAATCACCTAAGGAGTATATTCCATTAGAAGATATCACGAATGGTAGTGATATGTTTAAACAAAAGGTGATTGTAAACTAGCCACAACCACCAGTGAAAATTCAAACACATGACCAGCCACAATATTTCCAAGATAATGAAGAACATGTTCCTCCAGCTAGTAATGCACAAGAGTTGATTCCTCTAGTTAGGAGGTCCACTAGAGAGCATAGGCCTTCAACCAGATATAAATATTTTATTCAATATTTATTTCTTTCTAATGAGTCTAAACCTACTACATTTAAAGAAGCATGTGTATCGATATAGATAGCAATAAATGGATGGAAGCCATGAGAGATGAGATGGAATCTCTTAAGGGAAATCACACATGGGATTTAGTATCCCTTCCACCCAATTAGAAAGCATTGTAAAACAAATGGGTGTATAGGTTGAAGGAAGAAGCAGGTGGGAAGAAAAGATTTAAAGCTAGATTGGTGGTCAAGGGATATGCTCAACAAAAGGGCATTGATTTTACAAAGATATTTTCACCAGTTGTGAAAATGACCTCTATTAGAGTAGTGTTGGGTTTAGTAGTTGTTCATGATCTAGAGTTGGAACAGCTTGATGTCAAGACAACTTTTCTTCATGGTGACTTGGAAGAAGAGTTGTACATGAAGCAACCAGAAGGTTTTGAAGAAAAATGTAAAGAAACAATAGTTTGCAAACTAAATCGTAGATTATATGGGTTGAAACAAGCTCCTAGAAAATGGCATCTGAAATTTGATTCTTTCATGTCTGAGGAAAAATTTTCTAGATGTGAATCTGACCATTGTGTCTATTTTAAGTTCTTTGATAATGGAGAATTTGTATTGCTATTGGTGTATGTTGATGATATGCTAGTTGTAGGATCTAGCATGGTTGTTGTTAACAGGTTTAAACAACAGTTATCTAAGAAATTTTTAATGAAAGATTTGGGAGCTTCAAAGCAAATCCTTGGAATGAGAATTATTAGAGACAAAAAGAAAAGGGAACGTATATTGTCACAGGAGAAATACATTGAAAAAGTACTAGAAATATTTAACATGAAGGATGCCAAGGCAGTAACCACACCTCTAGCAGAGCATTTCAAATTATCTTCTAAGATGTGTCCCAAGACACTTGAAGAAAAAGAATACATGGCAATAGTGCCATATTCATCTGCAGTTGGGAGTTTAATGTATGCTATGGTCTACACAAGACCATATATTTCCCAAGCAGTGGGAGTGGTCAGTAAATACATGAGTAATCCAAGAAAAGTTCATTGGAAAGCAACGAAATGGATTCTGAGATATCTTAAAGGCACTTTTAACCATGTTTTGAGGTTTAGAGGTGAGGATGCACAATTGCATGGATATGTTGATTCAGATATGGCTGGAGATTTAGATCAAAGACGATCTACAACAGGGTATGTGTTCACAATGGCAGGAGCAACAGTTAGCTAGATTTCTAGGCTGCAGAAAGTAGTGGCTCTTTCAACTACTAAAGCAGAGTATATTGCAATGATAGAAGGTGCAAAGGAGATGTTGTGGTTGCAGAGGTTATTGTCTGAATTGGGTAATACACAGAAGGAATTTGTATTATACAACGATAGTAAAAGTGCCATTCACTTGGCCAAAAATGCAGTGTTTCATTCGCGAACAAAGCACATAGAGCTTCGATATCACTATATTCAAAGTGTTCTTGAAGAGGATAAGCTAAAGTTGGAAAAGATACACACGAATTTGAATCCTGCATATGCATTTACAAAAGTTGTTTCAAAAGAGAAGTTGGAGTTCTGTAGAGCTTCTCTTGGATTGGTAAGCCTATAACAATAGGCCTTGGAAAGCAGAAGATTTCTTGAAGCATGAGTGTTCACAGTATTGTTTGGACTTCAAGTGGGAGATTGTTGAGATGTGAAGTCCTGTAAATTTTTTGTTTTCTCCTTCTAACTGTTCAAATGCAAACAAAATTAGTTCAAACGTAAAACCAATTTTGGTGACACTCCGTTGCTCCGTTATGCCAGCTTGGAATTACGTTGGCACAAATTAAGGGTATGGTTGCAAAGTCCATTATATATTGGATTGTTTGTAATGTAAATGTGTGCGGTGATTAATAAAAGTTTTCTCCTACTTTTTGGTGGATGTAAACAATTTTGCCGAACCACGTTAAATATTTTGTCCAATTTTTCATTGTTGTGTCTCTAATTTTTATCTATGATAATCTGTTTATGTTAGTTGTAAACATAGCAATAATATATAAATAATTAATACATAATATAAAATATATAATATTATATTGAATATATAATATAATATTATTTATTATATTCTTTTGTTAAGGGGGTTGGCAGAGTTAAATCCTCTAAAATCCCAAGAGGCTTTGTTCAATGGTCCCTCGAAAGAGGGACGGTTTAAACTAAATTTTGATAGTGCCTCTCGAGAGAATCTGGTGAGGGGGTTGGCAAACTTAAATCTCTAAAATCCCAATCCCAAGAGGCTTTGTTCAATGGTCCCTCAAAAGAGGAATGGTTTAAACTAAATTTTGATAGTGCCTCTTGAGAGAATCTGGTATCTCGAGTGTTGGATGTCTCTCATAGTGGGACAACGATCAACAGTCTAAGCATACCGCTCCCCTCGACATGAACAATGAAGCCAAATTACAAGCGTTGTGGCATGGGTTGAAAGAAAGCATTAGGGTCAGTGTAAAGAAATTACACATAGAAGGTGACTCACTGCTGATGGTGAACGCCATTTGTCTTAGAAAAGTACAGTGAACTGGAAGCTTAAAAAATGGGTGGCAGAGTGCATTAGATTGCTTAGAACACTCAACGATTTTGTAGCCATCCACACATATCGAGAAGGGAACTTAGAGGTTAACGCGTTGGCCAACACGACAACGGATGAAGTGTCGAGTTTTTGAGGTAAGCATGCCAAATGTGTCTTCGCTACCCCCTGTGTCCAAATGGCTACCGAGTGTCATTATTGAAACTTATTCATCGTAGGGTTTGATGGGACGAGAGCCGCCCGACTTGCAGATTTACAATGTGCCAAATGGAGAGTCTGTATAACATGGCCAACATGCAATAATTCTTGGATAGTATTGATTAGTGTTTTGTGTGGGAAGCTCAGGTGAAGGATGGGGTGAAATATCCCTGCATCTCTAGCAATAAATCAATGCGGGTGAAACTCTTCTGACTCACCTATTTCAACCAGATCGACCACAATGCATGGTGTAAGATTGCTAAGGTGGTTGTGCTCTGGGTTTGTGGAGATAGATACCCCAGTGTACTTTACTTGATCTAGAAGACAAATGGCCTTTCTTGAGCCAATATCTGACCAGAGGCTTAAGAGAATGTTAAGAGAGAACAATAACCTCATTTGCCGAGTGCTGGAGTGGGTGTTGAGTGCAAACATTTTGGTGGACGAGGACGGCCACCGCGTGAGAAAAGTTATATCCTCCCACTTTGTGGCCTTATTGCCCCATGAGGTGGTGGGAGATCTAACGACAACCCTCTTCAAGAAAATTTACTTTGGCAATTTAGAGGACGTATTGTCTGTAGCTAGGTGTGGAGTTGGTATCCCGCAATCGGGGGACATTCAGAGGGTGTTAATTATGGGGGAAGTTTTTGGAGTGGCTCCCTTTCCTCTCCAACTTTCATATAATGGCATTGATGCAACACTGGTCCAAGGCAAGGCAAGCTTGTGAGTTCCTCAAACACATCACCAACCTGGAGCTCGTTTATGAATTGGGTGGCTCAATGAGTTTGCTTAGAGGACTGCTTGGGAAGGTGTTATCTAGCCCAGATAATGTAATGGTTTCTTTTTGTTACTCCATGTTATGTAAAGTTTTTTGCTTAGTAGATACTTATTTACCCCAGATTTTGTAATGGCGCTCGGTGGTTCTGATAGACCTAAAGGTCTCAGCTCTGTAATGAACTCTGTATATTTCCATTATTTTTGTTGAATATAATGGTGTAATCCTATCTACACTTACCTAGAAAAAAAACATTATTAAATATTATATATTATATCATATAATATATAATATATAATTTATATATATGTCACATAGAACAGCAAATGATCAATAGCACAACATTTTCAAGTGAGTACATCTCATATCATTTTAATGGTGTGCCATTGGTTAGTGTATTTCTTCAATTGACCAAATAGACCAATGACATAACTGTGTGCCTTATCATGCATTGGCCTCTTGATTGTTTAAAAAAATGTACCTCTGGTAGAATTGAAGCTAAAGTCCTCACTGTTGGTAGGAATTAGGGGGGCAAAAATCCACCAAAAAATTTGAAGCACCCGCCAAAGTTTGGAAAATTATCATTAGCCTAAAAAAAATGGTCATCGAATGTGTAAATGTTGGTCAGATTAGGAAATGCTGAAACACGAAGATTTTTGGGGAGATTTGTGAGTGTTATCAGTGAGTAAAAGATTTGACTAGGAATTTATTGACTCCAAAAAATACAAAGCAATGCTGGAAGAAATCTTTGGATCACGAAAAATCCCATTTGAATGCCATAAACTATTTATTGTAGACCTAAATTATTTATATAATATAGTATAATTTATATAATATAAATTATATAATTATAATAAATATTATATAACCTTATATATATCATATATTTATATATCATAGAACAATGATATTATTATATACTATATTATTTATTATATTATATTATATATTTATATATAACAAGATAATGATAATATTATAGATTATATTATTTTTATATTTATACTATATTATATTGTATACAATAATTTTTTGGGTTATTTTATATAATAATATATTATATATTATTACTAGTTCTTCGTGACCTCTTTATCTTTTAAAATTTTAATTAAAATAGTTAAATGATTTGTATAAAGGTAGATCTACACATGAGAAATAGAGAGAACTTATTAAAGCTAAAAAATCTTTAGGTGGTCCCATGTGCCAACTTGGTTGTAATTATCCAATGATGCAATAACTAGAAAGAATTGTCTCTAACATTGTTTAAAAGGTGCACCATTGATTGAGGGAAGAGGTAAGCTAGAGAGAGGCACCAATGGTGAATTATTTCACCTTTTCATTTTTGACAACTCCCATATCGAATGCAAATCATGAGATGAGGAATCTAATCTAATGGTTAAGATGTTGCTAGGCATGGTACTCTATCCATTCTTTTTTTTCTCCATTGATGCATGATACAGTGAATGATCTACATTATTCTCTAGCCTTGGTAACACCATTACTGGCATGTGCCATTACTTGAACAATTGTGCTATATCCTTGAGAGTTGTGTGACTTTTCTAGCCTATATATAGTCTTTATTACAACACTTTTATTCCTTGGAGTTGGACCATGTTTCTTCATTGTATGACACTTCAAATTGCTAGAATGAAGATTTCTTTATGGTTCAAGCCATATTTAACATGGATTAGTTTGCACCATAATTTTGGTGCACACATGGGATGGCTCATGCTAGATGTGTAACTAACTGGATCACACTTGCAACCTTGGTGCTTATTCCATATACCTCCAATACTTACTATTTGACATTTTTCTTATTAAAAGGTTTTTGGAAACTCCAATTTGTTCTTGAATAGCTTATAACCAATGTGGTTTTAATGGTGTTAATTATCTTGATGGTTTTATTTTCAATCTACGTAGTTTTAGTGGGTAGACCAATTTTGGTATGCTAGAAAAAAAGATTTATGTAATTCAATGGGATAAGAGTAAGAAAAATGAGGAAGGCTAGTGGCCTAAATTTGAAGATGAGATAGTGGAATCATGGTTTTTGGCTCATGTTTTCCACACTCAATATATCATAACAAGGTTGGTCTTGAGCCTAACTATAGGATTGTTGGTCACAATTTGCATCCTTTCCTTGACCCTTCTATAGATTTGTCTCTATTGGCGAGTGAAAAATTACCATAACCTAATTAAATCGATGAAAAATCATAAAATGCATAAAATTACCCCTCTTTTTCTTGAGTTTTCTATCACTCTTTAAAATGACCATCTTCTTTAATATCTTCACTCATCTTGAAGATTTCTCAACCACGAACACAACAAAAACTTTAACTACAATTTTATCACTGATGATAATTCACAATACAAATCCATTCATACTAACTATAAATTCTCATTTAATGCAAACACCATCATATATCATTTAAAATTGTCCCCAAAAAGAGCACTTTTTAAAGAAACTTTTTCTAATGGTTTATGAAATTTTCTAACATATAAGAGTTCATGTAGCTATATGCAGAAGAAAATAATATTTTAAAAGATAAATGCCAATCTATTTACAAACAACTATAAAAGAAATATTTAAAAAATATTTGATAACACCTGGCACATTGGATATTGTGTGGCAGTGCTAAGCATTAACACCTTCATCGAGCCCCACAATCAAGTAGAAGCTATATGATTTATTAAAACTAGATGGAAACTTATCACCTATGATGAAATTTTCATAATGATACCTAGATGAATATAATCATTTACATAAGTTTTCTCTAACTTTATGTTGTGAAAGATACTTTATTTGCACTTCCAACCTCTTTACACCTTCATTATGCTTAGGACATTTTTATTTTACTTCCAACTTGTATTTACTTGTGAGCTTCTAAATTTTATCAACAAATCCCTTTTTGTGGAGCTTGCCACAATGACATCCATGAGATAATATTTATTTTGAAGTTGAGAGTCCATGCATTTTTTCTAGGATTTTGTATCCTATAATCATTATATTATAAATAAGTCCATTTTGTGCATATCTTGCAACCATTTTATAAGCAAGGATGAGACTACCAAGAAACATATAAATTGAACTTGCATAAACACCTCCATTTCACTCATTCTTACTACGAACTTCACTAGCTTTCGAGGGTGATTTCATTCAACTCACTTCTTTATCTGCAGAGAGTATGCATATGTTCACCGAGTAGATGAAAATATTATGTGGTTAGGTACCCCTAGAGGTAGAATAAGAAAATAACAAGTGCTAGAACAAAGGAAGAATATAAATATTAGAGTAGGGGCTTATAAGGATTGTGAATGCCTACTTTGCACAATTTTAGAACAAAAAAGAAACCTTTTGCATGAATTTTTCAGTAATACTACCACATCATATAGATACTCTGCCTGCATTACCATCTCCAAAACACAAACCTAGAAAAATTGTGAGATAAATTCTTATTTTTCTTTTTAATAAGATTTGTCACTGCCTCTACTTTTGTTTTGATGCATAAGAGAAAGTTTTATTGATTAAATTTGAAGTGTACATAAATGGCTAGCTAGCCATGGTCGACAAGCAAAATTTGCATCAAAAAGGTACAAAGACACCTCTTTATTCTAAGTTGTATTATGGACACTGAAATTGGTGTGAGAACACAATTGCAATTTAATTTGATTCAATTATGACTTAAGGATTTTCTTTTTCTTATTTTATACTTCCTACCAACCCTCCCCATCCACTTTCTGCTACATTTTGCTAGTGTCCACGATTTCAGCCTATGGAGTGCACCCGCCACCTAGAGCCAATGAACACCCCAAACCCAACTGAAGATCGTCTGTTGAAGGGTTTAAATTTTCCTTGTCTGATTGAAGATGCTACTCCTGTGCCAAACTCACTTTTGCGTTTAATTCCTTGATTTGAGGACTGTCTTTTGGAGCACCACCTGATTGACCTTTTGAGCTACATTGACCTTTGACGGGGTTGTAACTGTGTAATGATGAGGCTTGGCATCAACCCACCAGAATTGTTGATCAAATTTTTTAATGCTTCTAGTGCAAGAAATAGACATATGACCTATTTGAAAACACTTTTTGCAATGGAAGGGTAAACCTTCGTAGTCAAGGATTTGCATCCAGATGCGATCTACAAACTTAAATGTGATATCTGCAAGAATATTGGTGTGCCCTCAGCACACATGCCCTATTCAGAACGGGGACCCTCTCTTTTCTTCGCCTTGCCAGGTCATTTTTGTCGCTGCCTCATTTTGTGTGCTCCTATTTTGGTGTACCAAATGGTTAGCAAGCCTTAAAGTATCATATCTAGTCGACCATGCTTCACCCCCCACAAAAATTTTCAAGTCCTGGGTCCTTGCAGGGATCCCTTGGTGGTTTGCCTTTGTTAGCATCATTGGCACCTTCCAGACCCACCCTATCGGGTTTCCTTTGACAGGTTTCCCTTTCTAGATTTCTAAGGTCCATTTTTTGTTTCAAAACGGTTGAAAGGCTTCGTCTTTCCATGCTCTAGGGCCCGCCTCCTTGATTGTCATCCTCATGACTCTAATGGTTCAAGGGACCGTCCTTCACTCACGCTGGGCCCACTCTACTGAATCTCCCTGCCCAAAATTTTGTTGTACATTTTCTCTTCCTAGACGACCGTCCTCTGCCAGAGTTCCGCCCATCAGACCCCGGGCCCCCTTTTACCAGTGATTTTCTACTTGACGTTTAAAACAACCGCCGGCTCATGTCCTTTTGGCCTCCGGGTTCTGGACCCCTCACCACCGTTTTTTAATTTTGAATTCACCAACTCTTAAGCCCATCGTACATACATTAATTGGGTGCATTAAATGCACTTGGGGGTATAAATACTCAGTTTGACCTATCATTTTCACATGTCAGGATTAGCCAAAGCCATTGCAGAGACCAAGAACTTTTGTCACCTACTGCCTTAGATCCCACTGTCTTCATTCGTCGTTCCTTCATGGATTCAACAACACCATCTACCGAGTTCTTGTGGTAGGTTCGTCGTCTGCCCTCCCACTATTCTTTTGGTGATTTCATGTTAAAATAATGGATAAAAGTGATAAAATGCATTTTTTTTATAGCGGAGGGTGAGTTCTAGAAAACCCATGTAATATAATTTTGAGAAAACCATCAAATCACCCTCACATTGAATTTGGAACTTCACTTCCCAAGTGCCATTCTTCCCACAGAGCGTTAGCACTCTCCGGGCCCAAGCTTCCCTGTCACCGTCGAATAAAATTCAAACAAAACTTCAAAATGGCGAGTTGTCTTCTCGGGTCCATGATCCTAGATCACCCTTGTCGGGTCGCCGTTGGAATGTAACAAAATTAAACTCCTTGCTTTCGTTCATGTTTCCTGAATTTTCTCCCACGGGATTCCATCCCCGAGATGTCATCTATCTTTTTCCTTTTCTCAAATAGCATCTTGGTTCTATCCACCTGAGCCTCGAGATCCGCCCATCCATTTGCCACTAGGGTTACAAGAACAAACTGTCTCATTCTTAGTATCCTTCGGGTCCCGGTCCATGGAGTTCCGTCTGCAAACCTCCATTGTATTATCGTCATTTCTTAGCCTTCACCAGGTCCCCTCTTCCAGACTTCCACCATCGGGACTCCATCCCATTTCAGCCATCGCAAAAGGAAAAATGAGCCCGTCCTTTCAACCCCCAGAGTCTGGTATCTCGATTGCCAATGAAACCCGCAAAGGAAACATAAAAGCAAAGTCTAAGTCTGGGTCTAGTCTGCCGAGTTGCTCCCACTGGGTTTTCGCTCATTGCCCACCGTTCAAAACGGTCATTCTCAAACAGCTTTTTGGCCCACTTGACCCGAACATTTAAGCGATTAGAGGAGTTATGTTGACTGTCTTTTAGCATCGTGGGTCCCGGACCCCAGAACTCCACCCCCGAAATGTTGTTTCATCAAGGTCATCTCAAACAGCAAACTCCTAATGGCTTTCCCTCCTCATGACTTTGAGTGCCCCAATGATGATCCAAATGACCTCCAATCTTGAAATAAATTTTGACCCACGTGCTCAAAAGGGACCCTCTCCTGCATGAACCTTTTAAATCATCTTAATCTGAAGGCAGGAGAAAACATGCAGATTTCCCTACCCTGTTCGCCCTTCAAAATAGCATTCTGGCCAAGGAAATATGACCCATGGGACCCAAGTCATCCAAGGTCCCTTGAGTAAACTGTTAACGAACATTTAGAATAAATGTTAGATTTCTTGATTGCTGCACTGTCCAATCTAACACCATTTACAACGATTTGGCTAACCTTTTATGTTTATATGCTTGATTATGCTCACCTCACCTTCATGTGCAGGATATATGGAATCAGGTGCAGGGCCCTTAGTGGCAGCCGCAGAGAAAGACAAAGGAAAGAAAGTCAACAAGGCTCCTCATGGGAAGGAGGATAAATTCTAGATGAAATACTAGTTCCAAGGGGAACCGTTGTAGTCTAAGGTCACTACGGATTAGAAGGAGGTCTCTGATACTAATATAGGGCACGTGGATATTGATGAATTCACACAAAGAGTCAAAATCAGCCCTAAAATAGAGAATGTCAGATTAATCAGGGGCAGTGGAATAGCTAAAGTTGCAGGCTTCCCTCTCGCTCTCATTGCCCTCGAATTGGTGATGGCTTGCAGGGATGCATATCAACCAGAAACTAGAACAATAGTGGACAGAGACATAACGTGTTGGCAGACATGTTAGGCAAAGCAATAACTAAGACCTTCCATATTCCCACCTTTGGGGAGATGGAAATAGCAACCATAAATGGTGCAGGAGCACCCAAGCTTCTTAAGGAACACCTGAGAGGTCAGGAGGTTGTAGGGGTCAGGAAGACCTATCAATCCTATCAAAACATCAATTATAGTATCTTGAAGCCTATAATGGCTTTTGAAGTGGATGAAGGCATTAGAGGAGTCAACTGTCCTAAGGGTCCTAATAAGGACCCTAGGACCAAATTGCAATATAAAGGGAACAATCATGTTCTAGGAGGTTAGGTAGGTTTATAATGCTTTAATGGTGTCAAATAAGGTTGAACAATAATAATGTAATGGTTTGTAATGTTTCTAGTTAGTAGAAAACAATAAAATGTAAGTTTGGAAGTTCAAATTTTTGAAAATCCACTTTGGGCAGGTAACTAGTGTTTAGGAGTTTTAATCACTTTTATGTAACCTAATCAACCCCAAACAGTTTAAGAAGTTGGGGAAGGGTGATACAAATCTCCAGAGGTCATTTGTATGAAGGTTGATTAGTTGGTGAAGGTATTGTACGGACTGTTTTCTGGAAAAAGTGAAAAAACACAGTTTTATTGCATTTTCTTGAGTTCTCTTGATGAATCCTTGAATCCTCTTGATGAAATGTTCTATTGGATGATCTAGGGAATTGATTTTATGTGTTTTTAACCTCTTGCACATCCTGATACGCAGTAATAACAATTTCTTTGCATAATATATTGACTGTCCTCAGGAACACTCTATTTTTTTCATTGATTTTGAGAGTCATCATGAAGTAATGATCCATTTGATGAGATTTTGTGACTAAAACTTTTGAAATGGATCCTATTTAACATTTATCATACAAATCTAACTAGTTAATGTGTAGAAAAGAGGAATCCTAGGGTGTACACCGAAGTTTGACAGTGGAAAGAGCATGAATATGGAGGCTAGGGTATAGCAGTAGATGATCTACCTAAAGGAGGGGTATTTTTTTGAGTTGGGATAGTCTAAATATGTTTTCCTAATGGTTTAGGGTCAACAAAAAAAGTTTTGGAAGTGTGTTCAAAGCCAAGATCCAAGAAGCCCTAGTTTTGAGACATTTTATTGAGGGTTTTGTGATCAGGGATCTTAGATGTGTCATAGAAGGTTAGGACCTTGAAAATATTTGGTTTTGAGACAATTTGCAACACTGTTGAAAGTTTCTTAATCAGGGGATAAAGTTAGAGAGGGGTTGCTTTGTAAAAGTAGGCTAATTGAGTAGCCTTAAGCAGGGTAGGTGTATTGAAAGTATATGTTGGTCCAAAAGAACCACTGTTGGTTTTTGGATATGTTGTGTAGGCCCTAAAAGGGTATCTCAATCCATATTTTATTTGGTAATTTTTTTGGAAAGTTTGAGTGTAAAGTGTCTTAAACCAGGTTGCATATGCTACAAGGGAGGGCATGCTCATATGGTGGAATTTTGTTGAGTTCTTTGAAACCCATTTTGAAGTTGATCTGATATTCATTTTTGATTCATTTTGATAAGGTTTCCACCTTCCTCTACATCAGAGTGGTATCAGAGCAGTGAGTAGGTCCTTTAGGGATTGGAGAAACAGCAATGGCACCTAAAAATCAATTGGCAAGAGAGTTGGAGGAGTTAAGGGAAATATTGGAAAGGGAGAGAAGGGAAAGAAGAGAACAAGAAGCAGTAAGAGCAAGAGAAGAAAGGCAATGGAGAAGGGAGAGAGAGACCATGCAAGTAAGGATAAATAGCCTTGAGAGAAATACAAGAGAAGAACAAGAAAATCAAGAAAACAATGATGAAGAAGAAGAGCATGTGAGGGTAAATCAGGAATAGCAAGCAGATGAGATAGTGGACCTTGAGGAAAGGAGGTTACTGAGATTGTTGAAGGTAGTACAAGGTCATGGATGAAAGATTCACATAGATTTTCCTATCTATCAAGGGAAGATGGATAGTGAAGAGGTGTTAGGATGGCTTGATGCCTTTGAGAACTATTTTGAGTTCGAAGAGATGGATGAAGAGAGGAAGGTTAAGTTTTCCAAAACCAAGTTGAGAGGTACAACACTAACATGGTGGACTAGTTTTTAGAATGATAGGATGGCTAGAGGATTGGCAAAAGTTTCTACATGGGCAAGGATGAAGAGTTTGGTCAAGGAACAATTCCTACCATTTGATTACACAATTCATGTGAAGAGGATGAGGCACAATTTTAGGCAAAAGGACATTGATGTGATGTCCTATACTGAGAAATTTCACAAGCTTAGTATTAGAGGAGGTTATGAAGAAGAGGATGAGAAAATAGCCAGGTACATCAATGGCTTGAGGTACAATCTACAAGATGAGATTGGTTTGCAAATGCTAAGGACATTAGGAGAATGTTTTTAGTTGGCCATTAGAGCAGGAGAAAAGGTGAAGAGGAAGCAAGAAAGATCAAGCAATGGTGGAAGAGGAGGTAGTTCAAACAGGGGCAGAGGTAATAGAGAGCAAGGACAAGGAAACAATGACAAGAGCAACAATGACAAAGGAAAAGAGATATTTTCTGATCAAAGAGGTGGATACACTCCTAGAGGAGGAGGAAGATTTGGACAAGGTAGAGGACCATTCACAGGTAGGTGTTTCAATTGCAATGAACTAGGGCATCCTTCCTTCAAGTGTCCTAAATGGGAACAAGCTGATAAGGGAAGAGATAGGAGAGCTAACTTGGTACAAGAAGAAGAAGACAAGAAGGAAGAATCAAAAACATTCATGGCAGACCCTGTAACTGATGGTCAGTTTCTTATGGTCAAGCAAGGAGAAAGACTTCATCAAGAGCCAAAGGTAACTATCTTTAAGACTAATTGTCTCAGTCATGGTAAGATATGCAGATTACTCATAGATTCAGGGTCACATAGCAATTTAGTTTCAGTTGATATGGTAACCAAGTTAGGGATTGAAACATTTGGGTGATTTCTTGGTTTGTCATCAGAAGGTGCAGAGATACAGGAACAAGGAGCAGTGTGCTGATAGCAAGATAGATGTTTCTTGGGGCAAGAATTCCTTCTTTCTTGGGGAGAATGGTGCAGGAGAACCCAAGATTCTTAAGGAACACCTGAGAGGTCAGGAGGTTGCAGGGGTCAGGAAGACCTATCAATCCTTTCAGAACATCAATTATGGTATCTTGAATCCTATAATAGCTTTTGAAGTGGATGCAGGCATTAGAGGAGTCAACTGTCCTAAGGGTCCTAATAAGGACCCTAGGACCAAATTGCAATATAAAGGGAACAATCATGTTCTAGGAGGTTAGGTAGGTTTATAATGCTTTAATGGTGTCAAATAAGGTTGAAAAATAATAATGTAATGGTTTTTAATGTTTCTAGTTAGTAGAAAACAATAAAATGTAAGTTTGGAAATTCAAATTTTTGAAAATCCACTTTGGGTGGGTAACTAGTGTTTAGGAGTTTTAATCACTTTTATGTAACCTAATCAACCCAAAATGGTTTGAGAAGTTGGGGAAGGGTGATACAAATCTCCAGAGGTCATTTGTACAGAGGTTGATTAGTTGGTGAAGGTACTGTACGGACGATTTTTTGGAAAAAGTGAAAAAACACAATTTTATTGCATTTTCTTGAGTTCTCTTGATGAATCTTTGAATCCTCTTGATGAAATGTTCTATTGGATGATCTAGGGATTTTATTTTACATGTTTTTAACCTCTTGCACATCTTGATAAGTAGTAATAACAATTTATTTGCATAATATATTGACTGTCCTCAGGAAAACTCTATTTTTTTCATTGATTTTGAGAGTCATCATGAAGTAATGATCCATTTCATGAGAGTTTGTGACTGAAACTTATGAAATAGATCCTATTTAACATGTATCATATAAATCTAACTAGTTAATGTGCAGAAAAGAGGAATCCTAGGGTGTACACCGAAGTTTGACAGTGGAAAGAGCATGAATATGGAGGCTAGGGTATAGCAGTAGATGATCTACCTAAAGGAGGGGTATTTTTTTGAGTTGGGATAGTCTAAATATGTTGTCCTAATGGTGTAGGGTCAATAAAAAAAATTTGGAAGTGTGTGCAAAGCCAAGATCCAAGAAGCCCTAGTTTTGAGACATTTTATGGAGGGTTTTGTGACCAGGGATCTTAGAAGTGTCATAGAAGGTTAGGACCTTGAAAATATTTGGTTTTGAGACAATTTGAGACACTGTTGAAAGTTTCTTAATCAGGGGATAAAGTTAGAGAGGGGTTGCATTGTAAAAGTAGGCTAATTGAGTAGCCTTAAGCAGGGTAGGTGTATTGAAAGTATATGTTGGTCCAAAAGAATCACTATTGGTTTTTGGATATGTTGTGTAGGCCCTAAAAGGGTATCTCAATCCATATTTTATTTGGTAAGTGTTTTGGAAATTTTGAGTGTAAAGTGGCTTAAACCAAGTTGCATATGCTACAAGGGAGGGCATGCTCATATGGTGGAATTTTGCTGAGTTCTTTGAAACCCATTTTGAAGTTGATCTGATATTCATTTGTGATTCATTTTGATAAGGTTTCCACCTTCCTCTACATCAATAAAGGAGTGCAAGGTGATGTGGGATCAAGATCCCATTCAATGCAAAAAGCTTATAAATCAATATTGGCTCAAGGAGAAAAGGGGCAGCGCTGCAAAAGTTCCCCAAGAACTCTACTGCAGCGATTTCTATGAAGACTATCATGACCTAGTGACCTTGTTGAGTAGAGTAATGGGATTTTCTACTGTTGCATACTTTCAAGAATGGATGGTCTATTTTGTTGAGCAGATTCTTTGTGGAAAGGAGGATGATACCACGGAGACCACATTTTACTGGGGAGGGATAATAATCAATTTCTTTCATGAGAAATTCATGAACGTCAAGAAGACCTCCAAGTTTTATATGACATCCTACCTGGTCTATTCACTGGTCGAGTAGAGGTAATATAGTGGCTTGTTCAGAGCCCCAAATGAAGAATAAGGCAGAGAGCTGAAAGTTTATGATAGGTACCCTTAGTTGCAGTACATGAATTATAAGAAAGACTACTACAGGGTTAATGACGCTTTCATAGGTCATATCATTAGGTTGATTGGGGATGACTCTGAGAGGCAAGTCTCCTACAATGCTCTGGCCTTCCTCTAAAAATATGCTTTCTTGTTCATTCAGTACCCAAAATTCACATACATCTATGCTCAGGGCTTTTTAGAAAAACCAAATAAGCTGCCCTAGTATCCTAATGACCAGATTATATTGTTGGAACTCTCTAGGCAGCTGTGACATGTGCATGCCCTTTTGAGTAGTAAACCCCTAGTAGAGATCTCGTATCCCCTTTCTTTCAACCAAGGAATGTATGAGCTCCATACCTTGCAATGTGCAAGCAATTCAGAAAAGGAGTTGGTCGAGTATCACTTCAGGCTTCACACCGCCCGGCCACAGATGGATCCTTATGGACATATAAGGAAGGCTCTTGGACCTGAGTATGCACATTTGCACAACGTTGAGGATTTCTAGGAAAACTTCCAAGATGATAAAGAGGTGCGAATGAGGCATTATATGTGGATGACTGCATACTTTGTGAAAAGGGTGAACTTATTCCCAGTGACTGATTAGGTCGAAGAAGATGAAAGCACAATGATAGACCCTCGGTATGATGCAGTTGTTAGTCTTCCACTACCACTAATCGATTGGAATGAGCAAGAGGTTGATGACCTTGACATTATAACCAAGCCCATTGAGGCTCGTACAAGAGAATGGGTTGATGGGAAAGTAGCCCGATTGAAGCAACAAAGGGTCATCTTGACTTATGAGGGGCTCGAAAGCAAGCCAAGTGGGATGGATGGTGAAGTAGCTACTACTTCGACAAGAGAGACTTCAAATTCCCCTCCACTCACTTGCTCTAGGAAAAGAAAAGAGACTGAGGAGTAGCAGCCTAACCCAAAGGTCTATGCTAGAAAGGCCTCGGAGGGTGAACCTCCCAAGAAACACAAAAGGTCAGGTAGTGTCACTGAGCTGCCTATTATCCAAGAGGATCCATCCCATGAGGGAGAAGAAATGGAGGATGATCAACCAAGGTCCCCACCAACTGCCTCCACTACTATTGTTCTTTCACTAACTTCTCAAGCCATGGTGGCTACCTCCCCACCTATGGTGGATATTTCGGTTCACCTTGCCGCTCCTTCGCCAGCTAGACCTATCATGGTGGTTGACTCTTCTTCAACCACTACATCTCTACTTTCTTCTACTTCCATGTCACCAACCATGTCTTTGGCTACTGCAACCATGCCTATACTGATGCTCTCCCTTCCAGAGGCATTCTCATGGCACATGTGGAATGTCCCTTCCAAAAAATTTGAGGTGTTAATGAATCCAACCATCCAAGCTGCCCTGGCATAGGTACTTTCCAACGCTCCTATCTCAAATCCCCCAACTAAGCCTCCTAAAATGAGAGCCACAATGGAAATATCTGAAGAGTTGGAGAGACGGTAGAAGGAAGCCATGAAGGCATTAGAGGAGGAAGCAGACAACTACCATGAGCATCCAGAACATCAGCATCTACAAATTCATAAGGTAGTTCATGAAGGAGAGGAGATGAAGTCTTCTGAGAGAGATGAAGAAAGGGATGTCAATACTAAAATTATACAAATGTGTTTGATGATGATCTTGAGGAGGAGCTATCCCAACAATTGAAGGACATTGGGGAGGAAGTAGAAAGACCGCCCTCCAGGGGAGGAAGGTGAGAAGATGATAAAATGGAAGAAAGAATGGTACTTCCAACAGGTGAACAAGGAAGCTTCAGGCACGATGACGAGATGCCTCTCTCAGTAGGGCAAGAAGAGTAAGAAAAGGAAGAACATCAAGATGTGTCACCTCCACATGAGGAAGAAGATATCAAAGAGGAGGACAAGCCTAAAGAAGAGGTTGAAACCTACAAAGATCCAGAGACTGAGTAGCTTGAGGGGCATGAGAATAAAGAAGAAGGGGAAGAAAAAGATGTTGAAAAGGAAGACGGCCCCAGAAAGTGCATGCCTACCAAATCCCTCATCAAATGCACGGTGTTCATCCAGGACTCAGATGAGGAAGAAGAAGATACAAGGGCAGAAAAGGAAACTCCTAAAGAAAAGCAGATTGAAATCATGAGAAGTGAAGAAGAAGGTGATCATGAATCACCTAAAGAAAAGTCCCCAATGTCAGAATGGCTAGAAAAGAAACTTCAAAAGAAAGCTCCTTCCCCAAGGGATCTGAAAACAAGATTGGAGGCCATATTGGCTCGAGCTCAGATCAGCACTAAAAAGGAGAAAAAGCCTAAAATTAGATCAAAGGTGACAATGGATGTCTCTGGGTCTAGAATAGTGCAGGTCGCTACACTAGTAGTGGGAGAAGATGGAATAAGCTATAATGTCTCCACCATTGACCTAGGAACTACTTCAAGAGAACAAAAGGTGGATCATCTTCAAGAGTCCATAGCCACGGTGGTGCACTTGATTCAGCAGGATAAAATCTCAAAGGAAGAGCTCAAGGCACAAGTGGTTGATCTAACAACCTACATCTAGCAGTGGTCATCAATAGAGGAGCAGCCAATGACATCTTCAGCCCCACTATAGTTGTTGTCCACAAAACAAATAGACAAGCTTGAGAAAAGGAGGAACTTGGACAGAACCACAGAAAACTGGTTCTGACAGGTCTTATACATTGGAAACGTGGGTATCAATCATGTTGTTAGGACAACAAACAAGTTCTTGGATTTACAGAAGTCTCTCAAGGGCACACAGAAAATCTACACTAACTTCCCGAGGAGATATGAGTCCACTTACCCAAAGATTGAGGCTATCCTCAAACTGTCGAGTGAGACTTAGGAAAAAGAGCTTGTTTTCAAGAAAGACGATCATTGGTTGATGGATGTGTGGAAGCGAGACTTCAAAAACTAAAAGGAAAGGTTGGAGAAAGTGATCGATAAGGTGAACTTGGATATCGATTGGGCCAAGGATGTTTGGGTGGAGTGTAATCAGTATTTGAAGCTAATGACGGGGTACGATGTGCCTGTTGTCTATATTGATTCGGAGAAGATAAAGCCTCATTTTTAGAAGAAAATGGAAGATGGAATGACCGCCAAGATCACCACAAATTTCATGAGTTTTTTTGCTCAAGCCTTTGCCCAGTCTAAGCTATTTAGAGATTACGTTGCCAAATATGATGAAGACTGGGAAAAGCTCACTAACAGATCCAAGGAGTGGATCAGTTACCAAGTGCTGCGATCTGAGATTTTGGAGGTCTATAAGCTCCAACTGCCGATTTTGAATTTCATGGAGTATGCTGCTTTGAAGAAGCAGGAAGAAACCCTATTATAGATGACAAACTCCTAATAGAATAGCTACAGTAAAGGCAATCAGCAAAAATACAAAATGCTACAGTGTTGCCACTAGAAGACAAAATAGGGATATAAGGACAAAATGTAATTTTAAAATGTAAAATATTGTGGGGTAGGTGGAACCCTAATTTGTAGTGAATCTTGGCCACACAATGTAAATTAATCTTGGCCATTCATTCTACTTTTTGGACACTATAAATAGGGGGTCTCCTCTCATTTTCAAAGAGAGAGTTGAGTTGTAATGACATGCTGCAAAATTTTTAATAGAAATACATTGACTTTGGTGGATTTATGAGTTTCTTTGAATGTTTCATGGTTCAGCTCTCATATTTAGTTGATTTAGTTAGATTTACTTCATTGTTTCAGTTAGTTTTAGCTTGTTTTGATAGATTTGTTAATGTTGTTCTATGGTTGTGAAGATTTATGTTGTGTAGATGCCTTCCTTGCCCATACCTTTTGTTGTTTACTGTTGGTAGTTGGCTATGTAAAGTTAGTATGGACTTGAATTCAAATTTTCCCCAAACTTTTATCTTTATTCATGCATGTGTATGGTGAATGAATGGTAAAATATTTGCAATCCTTAAAAGATAGCACAAATTTCATTACACTATGAATTTTCTGGTTAAGTGAGATCTTGTTTTAAGGAAGTTGTCCATAGTAGAACCCTCCATAATCACTATTCATAGTTAGTTGCAGATTCGGGAACCTCTTCTCTTCCTTGCCTTTTCTTTTTTTTTTTAGAAATAGCCTGAGCTAAGGTTCATTGCACATTGTAAAGCTAAACCTTAAGAAAATATTGGAGTTTTAGATTGTTGTTCGAACCTGTAGCAAAATGCATATCATCTTCCCACCTTAGGAACTCCATTTCAAGATCCACTTCATCCCATCCAGCTTCGTAAGTCTGTCCTATGAATACCAGCAAAATCACATCAAATATCAACTGAGAAATTCCATGCAAGTCATGACCTGACACCCGAGAGACCTTGGGGTGATATTTAGCCACTTGTTATTAGAGATTTCCTTTCAAGAGAGGTAGTGCATTTATGTATTACCTATGTTGAGAAAGTGTGCAAAACACTGCATCAACAGAACTGGTGCCAAAAGGAGGGACTTGTGAAGCTGGATCAAATTGGATCATTCTCCCCTAAAAGATTTCAAAGAGTTTTAAGGTCTACACCCAGCAAAGGGGAGTTTCAAGAGTTGCATCCCCCCACGAGGGCTAAACGAACTAAGGGATTGGATGTAGCCTCTTCCTCTTCCTCCATCCCTTCCACCTCTCTTTCACCTTCACTATCCTTCACCCTTCATCCATCCTCCACTTAGCTGTTCCAAACTTCCTTTGGACCTCATCCTTTCGGCAGCCAGGGAGTGGCGTCTTCCCCTAACCTCCAAGATCCAGGCGTAGTCCCAGCTATCGCTGCCCTAGTGCAGTCCCAAATTGTTGTTCCACAATAGTAGGTACCACCTTCGTCCCCCATCATGGCGTGGTTGGCACAAAACCCTTCTCCATTGCACTTCACTTCTTATCATGATATGCCCAAGAATCTGGAGAGCTTCTACACAAATTTTAATCCTTGTGATCCACAAACAACAACAAAGGAACATATCAAGATATTTGAAACATTCATCAAAGATATGCAAATCGATCATGAAGATGTGGTGTGTCACCTGTTTTCGTACTTGCTGGGGGAAGAAGCTTTTTATTGGTATATCAATTTGTCAAGGGGGTCAATCACTTCACGGGACCTTATGTCGAATGCATTCTTGTAGAAATACAAAATTTCTATCAGCCCTTTAGAGTTGTACCAATAGTTTATGTCAGTTCGCAGGGAAATTAATGAACCAATCGACTCTTTCAATGATCGTTTCCATCATGCCTTTATGAGACTTAAAGATCCATATGTGCACAATGATGTTGCGGCCCTACCCATTTACTATGCAACATTAGACAACCTCATGTCAGCATTGGTAAAGAGGATGTGCCCGCCACTTACAAGATTAGTGGATGCTTATTCAAAGGCAGTCATTGCCAATACTGATTTGGGGTAGAACATCTCTAATCCACTGCCTTCATTGGGTCCAGTGGCTAATCCAAAGCAGGTGCAAGGGCTCAACCAAGCATTTTCACATCACACACCTCTTATGAATATGGTGCCACAGTTAACTATAGCCCCTCATCCAGGGCAGCCCATGAATCAAGCACCTCCTATGCCTTCATACTTGCAACCTCAGCAATAGCAGACTTGTCATCAGGTTCCCTAATAGTAGCAGGTGTATTCTTATCAGCCTCAAACACAATTGTACCTACAAGGATTATAATTTCCTCTAGCACATCAAAATTAGCTAGCAGCCCCACCTATTTTTCTCCAAAACTCGGCGCCTCAGCCAAGTAACGTGGAAAAGGATTGACTCGATGAGTTAACATAAATGATCAATAAAATTTCTATAGAAATGATGCACTTGAGAAACCAGAATAATCAATTGCAAGCCTCCCAGTGTAGCCTCTAGGCTAATCTTAATCGAGATAACTAGGATAACTGAGATGGTAGGGATAACCATGAAACAAGCACATCTTTTGGACAAAATTATGATAGAGGGTAGAATTCAAATTAAAATTTCGAGAGGAGACCGACCCAAAGGTAGAACAAAACATGGAACACGAGGACCAACAATGGGGGTGTTCCTACCCCATTGGACCAACCTGCTAGTACAAAAAAGACAACTAGTGGTGTATATCTTGTTGAAGCAGCCTTGTCCAGATGGTGCCAAATTCATAAGACAAGCAAGCATTCTGAGTTAGATTGTCCCAAATTCTAGACGGCTATAGAAATCTTTCAAGTGGAGGTCCAGAACGTCATTGACAGTGTGAGTTGCAAAGACCTCATCCCATCGGAGCCTTACGATTCCTCATGTCTCGTGGTCAACTAGGCCCCATTCCCACGGAGTGACTGCAATGAGCCTGAGAGCGAGACTGCAGCCACCAAGAATGAAGAAGTACAAGAGGTAAGTAATGAAGAACCATTTTCTCAACTTTTTGATTTAGTAGACAATGGTCCCGTAGATGAGGAAGAACCTTATGTAGATGAGGTTCACATGTTCCACCAAAGAACAACCCCCTACTACCTTAGGAACAGATAGGAGGGTGGACCTTTCACAACTTCAACACCACTAAATAATTTTAATACCCCACCTGATCCTAATGCCAACAATAATCCTGGCCTTCCTCACATACCCACTCAGTACTTCAACAAAGACAGGCCACAAAATTAGCCTCAAGGCCAATCCCAAAACTAGTCAAATCAGACAAAGGCCCAACCTTCTAGCTCTGCCATAGGTCGAGCCTTTAACTCTAAGATTGAGCAAATGGGTGAATATGTAGTAGAAGAGTTCAAGAAGGTAAAAATTAGCCTATTTTCCTTTTAGTTGCTCAAGTTCCTTGATGTAAGGCATGCCTTCTTTAGGGTAATTAATGGAACCCCTTCTTCTACAACAACACAAGGAACATCAGCCAAAAGGGTCACCTTTAAAGAACCTAGACAAGAGCCCATAATCCATGAGATCATAGGGAAAAGGAAGGATGTCTCCTCAAATCAATCTATAGTTAAACAACCAGAAAAGGAATTAGACCAAAATAATAGGCAGATCCCCAAGGATTAGCCCTTTGGACAAACCAAGGATAGGACTAGTGATAAGAACAAAGCCCAAGTAGCTCAGGTGGACACACCTATGGGCCTCTTCCAAGGGAAGTTGGAAACACCCCCTTCCTCACCACCATTTGAATTTTTGGGAAGAATTTTCATAATATTCTCATTGACTCCGAAGCATCAAGCAACATTATGCCTCTGGCAGTATGCAAGGCCCTTGGAATTACCTCCACACCTTCAAGGAAGATGGTGACTCAGCTAGACAAAATGAAAATTAACATTGTGGGAGAAATGAATCGGATCCCAATGCAAGTTGTTGCGGACCCAAGGGTGCAACAAGTTATTGACATTACGGATATCCCATACTTGTATGGAATCATCTTGGGACAAGATTTCACCTGTGCATTGAATGAATATGCCGCAATAGATTTTTCTCATTTGCGGCTACCATGGAAGGGACTACCCAATCAAATCTGTATTAATCGAGAACCACGCTTGAAATTCATGATTACGAAATACAACAACCTGAATGAGGTATTGTTTGTCGAACCATATTTGGGGAATTATTGTCCTTTCGCTTATCAAGACGAGGTAGAGATTCAAGAAGAAGGGATGGTTACAAAGGTCCTACTAGTCCAATGTAGCCCTCCAGTTGATTTAGCTCATACACCTCAGAGCACGGAAATGTTGGTAGAAGTAGATGAAGAGGAACATCCAAAAGACAACACTTTGGGATTACTAGATGGATTTCAAGAGTTTATGGAAAAGTGTGTGCAAGATCAACTTAGCTTGGGTGCCCGAATGGATTTCTAAGACCTCTTGCTACCAAATTGGTGGAGGATTCACAATGCAGCCCACTCTGAGTTTGAATGCTACCTATGTCAAACAGAAATAGAGCATGTCAAGGGATCATCTACTCCTCAAAGAGAAATTTTGAAGGAGGTGCAAATAGAGCTACCCACTATCGATCATGTTGAATCAACACATCTCCTAAGGAATGAGGAGGTAACCACTTGGCCAAAAGGAAACAAAAGCTTGATTGGACCAGACATCAAGGAGCCTTCCAAGTTTTGGACGCTTTGATTTGATGGATCTAAGTCAAAACAAGGAGTTGGTGTTGGATTCGAGCTCATTAGCCCAATGGGTAAGACCTTTCTTGCTGCCCATAGGTTGCAGTTTTATTGCACTAACAACACAGCTAAGTACGAGACTTTAGTCCATGGTCTTCTTATGGCCTTAAAGAAAAATTTCAAAATGCTGCAAGTTTTTGGGTATTCCGAACTCATAGTCAAATAGGTTAGAAAATTATACTCCTGCCATGATAGAAGACTAGCTAACTATAGACATAAGGTATGCAATCTTCTAGAGGGTTTAGATGTTAGTATTCAGTTGATCCCACATTCTCATAATCACATAGTTGATTCCTTGGCTCAAGCAGCCAGCACACTGCAACCACTTTCCCTTTCAGGCCTTAAACGCTTCACCGTTGAGTTGACATCCACTCCATCTATTCCAAACAATGGACCACTCACTTTCAATTCTTCAATGATGATAAGAAAATCCTCAAGTTCATCACAAGCTCTAATGTCTTTTTCACCCAAATAATAGATGAAGTTGATCTACAAGAAGTTGAATTGGACATAGAAGGATTCATAAACCTTAAGACCAATATAATTCCTAGAGGTATGGTTTAGCTTGAATGCATTTTCAACTTGGATCAGATAAGAGATTAGGATCAGAAAGCAAAGAAGGATGCCATCGGCAACTAGTATGACACTCATAACCTTGGATTTGTCGAGGAAATCAAAAATGTTTTTATTGGCAAGGTGTGCACTATAGAAGAAAAGAAAGGGATGGTGGATGCTCTACGCAAATATCATGATGTGGTTGCATAGAGCTACGAAGATCTAAAAACTTATGACACTTCCATCATAACACACACCATTCCCCTCAAGTTAGACATGAAACCCTTCTGGCAAAGATAGTGTCCCATAAACGCACTACTGAAGTGTGGCCAACTTGGTCCCAATCAGGAAAAAATGGGGAAATCAGATTGTGCATGGATTTGCTCAATCTGAATAGAGCTTCAGAGAAATATAGCTATCCAGTGCTTTCACAGGATGAAGTACTGCATATTGTTAATGGTTCACGAATGATGTCTTTCCTTGATGGGTATTCCTAGTACAACTAGGTTATGGTACAATATGAGGATTGCCACAAGACAACGTTCACCATGAAGTGGGGGACATTTGCTTACTGGAGAATGTCATTTGGGCTCATCAATGCAGGTGCCACCTTTCAATGTGCTATGGACATCACATTTAAAGATCTGATCAAGAAGTGCATAATCATCTACATGGATGATTTGACGGTGTTTTCAAAGAAGCGGAGTGATCATGTCTCTGACTTATGCAACGTATTTCAAAGGTGTCAGGAGTTTGAAGTTTCGCTTAACCCCAAGAAGTGCATCTTCAAGGTAACCAAAGGGAGATTGCTTGGGCACATCATTTCAAAGTGGGGGATATCCATAGACCCCAAATGAATCCAATCTCTACTGAGGATTTCATTGTTAGGCAGCAAGAAGGAGCTCAAATCTTTCTTCAGAAAGATAAACTTTGTTAGGAAATTCATCACAGGCTTCGCTGAAATTGTTAAGCCACTCAATGCTATGCTGAAACAGGACACCAAGATTGAGTGGACTCCCGAAGCAAAGAAGGCCTTTGAAGAAATTAAACAAGCAATTGTTGAAGCACCCATGTTGGTCAGTCCAGACTATCTGAAGCCTTTCTACATTTATTCATTTGTTTCAGAGCATTCATGTGCCAACATTTTGACCCAGAAAGATGGTGAGGGGAATGAGCATCTGATCGCCTTCATGAGTTCCCCATTAAAAGATGTCAAGCTACAATACTACAATGTAGAAAAGCAAGCATATTCCCTCTTAAGGGGAGAAAATAAGTTCAAGCATTACATCTTGCACAACAAGGTGTTTGCTATAGTTCCGGACCTAGCCATGAAGACACTGCTTATCCAAAATGAGCTAGGAGAGCAAAGAGAAAAGTGGGTTACATTGCTGTAAGAGTATGATATGGAGATCTAGCCAATGAGACTAGTGAGAGGACAAGCACTTACCAGGACAATTGTTGAGGCAGCAGCCGATGTAGGCCTTGAACTCATAATGCAACAATATCAACTTGAGGACGTTTTCCCAAGGGAATGGTATGAAGATGTTGTTTACTATTTGTTGAACCACAAGTGCCCACCTCACCTACAGGGAGTTCACAAGCATGCTCTCCACCTGAAATGTAGCAGTTACATGCTGCAAGGATCCATTTTGTATAAGAGAAATCATGAAGGTATCTACCTGAAATTCCTTAGCAAAGAAGAAGAAAATTGAGTCCTGAAGTAATTTCATGACAAGTTCGGCACTAGTCACGGATCTGGACCGTCCACCACATATCAGATATTAAGAGAAGGATATTATTGGCTGATGGTTTTCAAAGATGCTCATAGCCATGTTCGCTCATGTTACACATGCCAGACCACAGCTACCAAGGAGAAGAATGTTGTCATCCCGCTACAAGTCATTCTGGAGGTGAGACCGTTTGTGCAATGGGGGCTTGATTTCATTGGTCTAGTAAGCCCACCATCCTCTGTAGGACACAGGTACATTCTAACAGCTTCTTATTATTGCACTAGATGGATGGAAGCAATTGCATGTAGACAATGTACAATTGAGGTAGTCACAAATTTTCTAAACATTCATTCCCTCGCATTGCCTTTAATTGTTGCAACCAGTTCGTCTCTTAGTGTGTTCTTCGCTAAATATTCATTCTCGCATTGTCTTTGATTGTTGCTATGGAATGATCTCCTTATTTGAACTTTCTAGAACCTCGATCTCTATTGAATTTTATTTATCTCAGATCTCTTTCAAAAAAAAAAAAATTGATGTGATCTCATCAGGAGCCCTAAACAGGGTCTTAGTGGCGACATGGAGGAAGATAGGGGTGGAAGGAATGATGGACACCAGGAATGGACGATTTATGTAGCTCGCTAGGTTTGACTAACCATTATCTATCACAGTTTCTAAGGAAAGGAAATGAACTCACCATGCACACACTTTTGAGGTGTTTCATGGATTGACTCAACCAAGGACCCTTTTTCTCGTAGTTCACTCTTGGAAGTCACCCCCTAGTCTGCGAAACTAGAGATTCTGAGTCCTAAATAAATGCTTATCCTCATAATGCTCAGGATCATTTCCCAATAGAGTCACCATTTGTTGTGCCCTCAGCACACATGCCCCATTCGGAATGGGGACCCTCTCTTTTCTTCACCTTGTCAGATCATTTTTGTTGCTGCCCCATTTTACGTGCTCCTGTTTTGGTGTCCCAAATGGTCAGTGAGCCTTAAAGTATCATATCTAGTCGACCATGGTTTACCCCCCACAAAATTTTCCAAGTCTTGGGTCCTTGTGGAGATCCCTTGGCAGTTTACCTCTGTTAGCATCCTTGGCACCTTTCAATCCAGCCCTATTGGGTTTCCTTTGACGGGTTTCCCTTTCTAGATTTTCAGGTTGCATTTGTTGTTTCAAAATGACTAAAAGGCTTTGTCTTTCCGTGCTCCGGGGCCCACCGCCTTGATCGTCATCCTCATGACTTTGATGGTTCAACAGACTGTCCTTCACTCACGTCAGGCCCGCTCCGCTGGATCTCCCTGCCCAGAATTTTGTTGTACGTTTGCTCTTCCTAGACAACCATCCTCCATCGGAGTTCTGCACACCAAACCCCAAGCCCCCTTTTGCTGGTGATTTTTCCACTTGACGTTTAAAATGGTTTTCGGCTCACATCCTTCCGACCTCTGGGTTCCCGACCCCTCGCTATCATTTTTGAAATTTGAATTCACCAACTCTTGAGCCCACCATACATACATTAATTAGGTGCATTAAACGCACTTGGGGGTATAAATACTCGGTTTGACTTATCATTTTCACATGTCAAGATTAGCCAGAGCGATTGCAGAGACCTAAAGCTTTCGTCGCCTGTCGCCTTCAAGCTCGTTGCCTTCATTCATCGTTCCTTCGTAGATTCAACACCATCCACCGAGTTCTTTTGGTAGGTTCGTCGTCTACCCTCCCGCTATTCTTTTGGTGATTTCATGTTAAAATAATGGATTAAAGGGATAAAATGCATTCGTTTGATAGAGGAGGGCGAGCTCTAAAAAACCCATGTAATAGAATTTCGAGAAAACCATCAAATCACCCTCGCATTCAATCTAGAACTTCACTGTCACAGTGTCATTCTTCCCATAGAGCATTAGCACCCTCTGGGCCCAAGTTTCCCTATCACCGTTGAATAAACTTCAAACAAAACTTCAAAATGGTGAGTTGTCTTCTCAAGTCCGCAATCCTGGATCGCCCTTGTCAGGTTGCTATTGGAATGTAACGAAATTAAACTCCTTGCTTTCATTAATGTTTCCCGGATCTCCTCCCACAGGATTCTACCCCTGGGATGTCATCTATCTTTTGTCATTTCTCAAATAGCATCTTGGTTCCATCCACCCGAGCCTTGGGATCTACCCATCTATTCGCCACTAGGGTTATAAGAACAAAATGCCTCATTCTTAATATCCTCCAAGTCCCAGTCCATAGAGTTTCGTCCATGGACCTCCATTGTATTATCATCATTTCTTAGCCTTCATCAGGTCCCCTCTATTGGACCTCTGTCGTCGGGACTCCATCCCATTTCAGTCATCGTAAAAGGAAAAATGAGCTCGTCCTTCCGACCCCCAGAGTTTGGTATCTCGATTGCCAATGAAACCCATGAAGGAAACATGAAAGCAAAGTCTAAGTCCGGGTCCAGTCTGTCGGGTTGCTCTCACCGGGCTTCCACTCATTTCCCACCATTCAAAACGACCATTCTCAAATAGCTTCCCAGCCCTCTCGACCTGAACACTTAAGCGATTTGAGGAGTTATGCATACCATCTTTTAGCATCACAGGTCCTGAACCCTAGAACTCTGCCCCTGAAACATTGTTTCATCAAGGTCGTCTCAAATAACAAAATCCTAATGATTTTCCCTCCTCATGACCCCGAGTGCCAAAATGATGATCCAAATGACCTCCAATCTAGAAACAAATTTCAACCCATGTGCTCAAAAGGGACCCTCTCCTACATGAACCTTTTAAATCATCTGAATCTAAAGGTGGGAGAAAACATGTGGATTGCCCTACCCTGTTCACCCTTCAAAACAACATTCTAGCCAGGGAAGTCCGACCCATGGGACCCGCACCATCCAAGGTCCCTTCAGTAAACTATTAATGAACATTTACAATAAATGTTAGATTTCTTGATTGCTACATTGTCCAATCTAACACCATTTAGAAGGATTTGGCTAACCTTTTGTGTTTATATGCTTGATTATGCTCACCTCGCCTTTGTGTGCAGAATATATGGAATTAGGTGCAGGACCCTCGGGGGCAGCCAATGACATCTTCAGCCTCACCGTAGTTGTTGTCCAAAGAACAAATAGACAAGCTTGAGAAAAGGAGGAACTTGGATAGGACCACAAAAACTAGTTCTGGTAGGTCTTATATGTTGGAAATGTGGGTATCAGTCGTGTTGTTAGGATAGCAAAAAAGTTCTTGGATTTACATAACTCTCTCAAGGGCACATGGAAACTCAACACTGACTTCCCGAGGAGATATGAGTCCACTTACCCGAAGATTGCGGCTATCCTCAAACTGTCGAGTGAGACTTGGGAAAAAGAGCTTGCTTTCAAGAAAGACGATCATTGGCTGATGGATGTGTGGAAGTAAGACTTCAAAAATCGAAAGGAAATGTTGGAGAAAGTGATCGATAAGGTGGACCCAGATATTGATTGGGCCAAGGATGTTTGGGCAGATTGCAGTCGGTATTTGAAGCTAATGACAGGGTATGATGTGCCTGTTGTCCAAATTGATCCAGAGAAGATAAAGCCTCATTTTCAGAAGAAAATGGAAGATGGAATGACCATCAAGATCACCACATATTTCATGGGTTTTATTGCCTGAGCCTTTTCCCAATCTAAGTTATTCAGAGATCATGTTGCCAAATATGATGAAGACTAGGCAAAGCTCACCGATAGATCCAAGGAGTGGAGTTACCAAGTGTTGCGATATGATATTTTTGAGGTCGATAAGCTCCAGCCACTGATTTTGAAGTTCATGGAGTATGCTACTTTGAAGAAGTAGGAAGGCAACCCTATTATTGATGACAAAATCCTAACAGAATAGTTGCAGTAAAGGCAATCAACAAAAAGACAAAATGCTACAGTGCTACCACTAGAAGACAAAATAGGGATAAGGACAAAATGTAATTTTAAAATGTAAAATATTGTGGGGTAGGTGGAACCCTAGTTTGTAGTGAATCTTGGCCATTCATTCTACTTTTTGGACACTATAAATAGGGGGTCTCCTCTCATTTTCAAAGAGAGAGTTGAGTTGTTGTAATGACATGTAGAAATTTTAATAGAAATACATTGAATTTGATGGATTTCTGAGTGTCTTTGCATGTTTCATGGTTCATCTCTCATAGTTAGTTGATTTAGTTAGATTTACTTCATTTTTAAAGTTAGTTTTGGCTTGCTTTGATAGATTTGGTAATGTTGTTCTATGGTTGTGAATATTTATGTTGTGTAGCTGCCTTCCTTGTCCATACTTTTTGTTGTTTACTGTTGGTAGATGGTTGTGTAAAGTTGGTCTAGACTTGAATTCAAAGCTGCCCCAAACTTTTATCTTTATTCATGCATGTGTATGGTGAATGAATGGTAAAATATTTGTAGTTCTTAGAAGATAGCACAAATTTCATGACACTATGAATTTTTTGGTTAAGTGAGATCCTGTTTTAAGGAAGTTGTCCATAGTAGAACCCTCCATAATCATTGTTCATAGTTAGTTGCAGATCCGTGAACCTCTTCTCTTCACCGCCTTTTCCTTTTTTTAGAAATAGCCTGAGCTAAGGTTCATTGCACATTGTAAAGCTAAACCTTAAGAAAATATTGCAGTTTTAGATTGTTGTTCAAACCTGCAGCAAAGTGCATATCATCTTCCCACCTTAGGAACTCCATTGCAAGATCCGCTTCATCCCATCCAACTTTGTAAGCCTACCCTATGATTACCAGCAAAATTAAATCAAATATCAACTGATAAATTCCATGCAAGTCATGACCTGACACCCAAGAGACCTTGTGGTGATTTTCAGCCACTTTTTGTTGGAGATTTCCTTTCAAGAGAGGTAGTGCATTTATGTATTACCTGTGTTGAGAAAGTGTGCAAAACACTGCATCAACAAAGATCACTTATGACATCCATGTCAACAAGGATATGAGAAAAATTTGTGTGAGTGAAATTGGTTATATTTGAATCCATTGCAAGGAAGCAGCCCAAATAATCCCCAATCGCATGAAAGAAATTAGCAAACCAGAATTGTAGTGACAGATTCAGGAGGTAGATCCAAATAGGTTTAGCAAAGAAAGAAGTTGTAGCAAGGTTAAAATCTAGAAACCAAGGTTTGAGGAGTATGCTATACCCCAAAACCATCACTTGTAGAATGGCACCCTATCTTGAATGCAATCAAAAACCACAATAAAAAGTCCTTGAGCACAATGGTATACTTCTATGTTACCTTTGAGCAAAGGCTCCCAAACCAATGAGATCCAGTCATGTAAATCTGAAATTTTTGGCTAGAGGTGATTGAATTGACCAATCAATCTATTGGAAGAAAAATATTTTTCACCAACATCTACCTCCTTTTTGAGTTTCTCTGAGAAGACCAGAACATGGGAGGAGGGAGCCTTTCTGAGGCAGGATTTTGGGTTGTGCTTGGAAAACCCATGCTCATTAGAAACTAAAATTTACTTCATAGGGTGAGCATCCCAGGAAATTGATTTAAATTTCTTTTCATTTGGGTCGGAAAGCATATCCCAAAAAGATAGGCTAAACCTAGGCTTTGAGTCCATAGAACCTTGTGGTGCAATGACAAGTTGGAGATAGATTGATTCACCTGTGGAATTTCCTGCATATACTGAAGCCCTAGTTGAACTAGGGCTCACCAGTAACAGATTTGAAATGGGAATACCATCAAGGGTAGTAGCCTTTTCATCCACAAACGAAGAGCTAGCCAAAGTTGGAGGAACAATGTCTAGAGGCAATAATATCAGGAGCCTTGCGAGCCTTCTACAACATTTGTCATGATTTGAATGTTTCTTTCCTAAAAACTCTATGCAAGGAATTTCATTGTAGGCAAAGGGCAACGAAGAAGGGAGAACAATGGCCAAAGACACCTTTTCCTTGCCACTATCCATGGAATCGATGTCAATTCCTTTGCCAAACTATCTGCCAAATGAAGTTGAAGAAAGGCGAAAAGATGCAGAGCTTGTCACAGCCTTTACCTTTAACTATAACCAAAATTTATTTAAAAACCACTATGATCTAATCAAATCAGTGAAAAATCATAAAATACATCTGTATTTATAAAAAACCAAATTACCACTATTTTTCTCTAAGTTTCCCATTGCTCCCTTTGTGATTAACTTATTTAATATCTTTGCTCACCCTGAAATTTGTCAACCATATCCACAACAAAAGATTTAATTGCAATTTAAAAACCATTCGTACTAATTATAAATTTTCATTTAATGCAAACACCATTGTACTGCTACAAATTCTTAAAATAATTACATGAAAACTAAATAATTAAAGTTTTAATTAGATGAAATAAAAGAATATGTAAAAAAATATTATTATATTCCTTGAATGATGTGAAGGCTTAGAGAAGAGGCAAAACTTCTCGGCCAATCAACCTTTTTTTATAAAAAGGGGTGAAAAAAAATTATTCAAGAAAGAGAAACTAAGTACATCAAGAGGTCAAAATGCCCATAGTCATCAAAAGAAAAATTGTCCACAAGCACCAAAATAGACCATGCAAAGACGAGTCCAAACCAACCCAAGCCAAAAATATCCATCTAGCCTTAACACAAGGCTACACATTATAATCCTCATCAAGATATTTAGACAAAGTATTGCTTTTATCCAGGTCCAATTGTCTCCATTCAACCACATTCCATACCTCTCAACCTTCAAAGGACCATTTATCAAAGTAATATGCAACCTTGTTCCATTCCCTAGGGATGTGAACAAACAAGATATTTTCAAAATTTGAATCAAGATGAATAATTTGCTTCATAATTAAAACTAATCTCCATGCAGATTCCTAAAAACATCTCTTATTAAGAAGAGAGAAAAAAATCATAGAATCTATCTCACAAATCATATTCCTCCAACTAAACTCCAAGGCTCTCTCCATAGCCTTAAGAATAGCACAAGCCTCTATCTGATTGTTAGACTGCACACCCATGGATGGAAAAGTAAAACTATATGGCCCCCCTACTAACATGACCCACTCCTCCAATTCCAACATCTCTTGGATTACCTTAAGCAGAGCCATCAATATTTATTTTGAGAGTCCTTGTAGAGGGGAACACCACCACCCCACTCTATTCGCTTTCTTAGAAGTTTTTGACCTACTACCCTTATTCCCTTGGTGGCCTAAAGGAGAAGAAAGCTCAAGACGAGAAGCTATTTGCATGTCAAATGATGACATAGACACTCCCAAGTTGAATTTAGATGATATGGTTTCTTTCAAAATACTATACACCTTGTACCAAACTTGCAAATCCATCTGACGACACTCACATAAAATGTGCCAATTTCTCTCCAACCAAATCTGCCATATAATAACTAAAGGTCCTAACTCCAAGCAGCCACCAAATAGGATGTAGATGTTGGAGGATGTACCAGATTTTCCCAAAAGTCTTGCAAAGATAAGGCAAACCTAAATGGTCTTCTCCAAATCTTCCACCACAGTCTCCAAATTTCCAAAGCAAAAGTACACTAAAAAAATAGATGATTTGTACTTTCTTCATTGCATCCACATAAAAAACAAAGAGATGGCTGAAAAAAACCTTGTTTCCTTATATTCTCCTAGGTGAGGCATTTGTTAAGACTCAACAACCATAGGAACATATTACACTTGGTCCACCCAACCTTATTCCATATGTGTTTCCACCAAGGATAAACTCCTACCTCAGCATGGTGGGACAACATGGTAGCATATTGTTGGTGTAAATAAAGTCTTGTACCTAGTTAATTCATTATTAAGGGACTTATTTACACATTTTAAGTTTACTTAGGTCCTAGTAAGGAATCTTTCTAGAAGGTGTTAGTTGTCATTAGTTGTTATCTTATCTTTTGACAACTACTACTTGTGAACCTAGCTAGGTAAGTGTGATTAGTTGTCTCATGTCATATGATTAAGACACTTGTCATAATCCTATGACATCTTGCATCTCACCTTGGCTATATAACCAAGGGGTTTCTCTCATTGTAACAATTACAATCATATCATCGAATCATATTGATAAGAATATAGTTTATTCTTGTCACATTCTATTCTCTCTTTTTGTGCTTTCCATTTGGTCTCAAGATCTTGGCAGCCATAGCCAATTCTAAAACATACCAAAGCTCTTGGGTGTCTTCATAGACTAGTTTCTTAAGATTTGTTGTTCCAAATTGAATCATGTAAAAATTCTCATGAAGCTTGGGAAAAATTGAAAACATTGTATGGTACTATAGATGAAGTAAGAGGCTATCAAATTGATAATGAACTAATGAGCCTTGATCCTAAGAACTTTGACAACATCCAGGACTACATCACTAAGGTTAATGATCTAAGGGAGCAGTGTAAATCATGTGGAATTAATAAGGACATTCAGTTGGTCTACAATACAATGAACAAACTTGGTCCTGATTATGCTTCTTTTGTTTCTAGCTTTCCTACTCATAGATTGACTATGTGGTCTGCATTTACTACACCTTCATATGCATCATTTTCTGAGATGTTGATACATGAGAAATACAAGCTTATCTCAACGGGTCTCATCAAGACTTCTAAATATCAGGCATTGTTGGTTAGTCAGGTGAAAGAATCAGAATTAGATAAGAAATAGAAGAAAGCAAAGAATAATCCACATTCAGATCAAGCAAAGAAAAAATCCTCTTCCAAAGGGGAATCATCTAAGAAGGAGAGGCCTACTTGTGCATATTGCAAGAAGGATGGACATGAAGAAAACTATTGTTATAAGAAGGATATTAATGAGTTGAAACATCTTCTCAGAAAGAATCAGATTGATTTGCCTTCTAGAATGTCTGAATCACCTTCTTCTCCTTCTAATTCAAAAAAATATAAAAAGGACAAAAGTCAAGCATCTACATCAAGAAATAAAGGATAAGCTCTTTGTGATCTTTTAGATCCAGTGTCAGGTAGATGGCTTCTAGATTCAGGAGCATCTCATCATATGACATCTTCGCAGTTTATCTTCTCTACATTTCAGCCTTGTACTGTGTCTCCTATCTTGATGGGAAACAATACATACATGAGTGTAATTGGGAATGGATCTATTAGTTTTGGGAAAAACACTTTCCAAGATGTTTTGTGTGTTCCTCATTTGACGAACAATCTTCTTTCCATATATCAGATTACACATGGTGGAGATGGGAGAATTGTGGAGTTCACACCTGATTCATTTATCATTCAAGACTTGGAGACTAGAGAGATCATTGATACTGGGGTGGTTGATCATTCATCTTAGTTGTATACCTTTACAAATTTTTCTTTTGATGGTGACATTGTTTCGTCGACTGTTGATATGAACCTTGATTCAGAGGAGACATTTGGCTTCTTGAACTTGGGAATTCTCACATCAGATCTAGTTCTTGAGTCATCTATTTCATCTCCTCCATCTACTGTTGCAGCTGATGATGCTTGTGATTCCACAATTTTGGTTCCTTGTGATTCAGTGCAACAGGATCTACATTGTCTTCCAAAGATGGCTACTTTGGATTCTTGACAAGTATTTCAAACTTGTTTGTGGAGTCTCATCTTGTAGATTTGGGAGACATCATTGATGACATTCATCTTCTTTGATGGAGATGAACTTCTTCAGTTGTTGCGAGGGAACACCTTGACCCTCTTGTTCATTCTCTACATGATCATTCTTGTAGTTGGAATGAGTGTGGATACTTTTGGACAACATTTGAGGAGACTTATTTGTCTTCATAGGGGATAGATTTTCTTTGGATCATGTTCTACATTCATCTCTACTAGATGTTGGATTGTCCTTCAAAGAAGTGTGGCCTAGAATCTATTTGGTGTGTCAGCTTTCGACATCGATATGGAGACTCTTGAGCATGCTTCAAAGACATCATCCATCATCCATCTTCTTGACATCCTACACATCCATGGTTTTGTTTCTTCCTAAGGGGAGGAATGTTGTTCGACGTTTTTCGATCATCTTCAGCATTCAATGTCGAGCTTCTACCATCATTGCAAGAGACTCAACATTGAGGGGACCCTGCCTTGTCTCTCTTCTTCTTCTCTCTAATGGGGGGTCTTTTTCCTCACATGTTATTTTTACCTTCTCATGCATCATTGAGAGCATTTCATTTCTTGTATTGCATTCTCTTTTGGGGAGGATTTTTGTCACACTGGGTTTTCTCCTTTTCTCCATTTGTGAGAGATTGAATTTGTATTTGTACATGGGTACCTAACATGGCCTAGTATCTGAAACCCATATTTTCATCTTTGTGTCATTTGCATAATAATCTGCTACTCCCTAAGTTGCACTTAAGGGGGGGAGTTGGTGTAAATAAAGTCTTGTACCTAGCTAATTCATTACTAGGGGACTTATTTACACATGTTAAGTTTACTTAGGTCTTAGGAAGGAATCTTTCTAGAAGGTGTTAGTGTCATTAGTTTTTATCTTATCTTTTGACAACTACTACATGTGAACCTTAGAGGTAAGTGTGATTAGTTGTCTTGTACCATATGATTAAGACACTTGTCATAATCCTATGACATCTTGCATCTCACCTTGGCTATATAACCAAGGGGTCTCTCTCATTGTAACAATTACAATCATATCATCAAATCATATTGATAAGAATATAGTTTATTCTTGTCACATGCTATTCTCGCTTGTTGTGCTTTCCATTTGGTCTCAAGATCTTGGAAGCCATAGCTAATTCTAACATGGTATCAGAGCTATATCTCAGTTCTAACATATATCCTTGAGCAAAAAAATAGATACCCTTAGATTCATGATCCCAAGCCAACAAATCACTATCTTCTAAAGAACAACATTGAGGCCTCACAACCAGAATAGACACCAAAATACTTCTCTCTACCTAAGAATCACCATTTGGCTAGCTATCTAGATTTCACCACATAAATTCTAGTGTCTCCCAAGTATGAAGACGATTTGAAAAGTTACTCACCCTCAACCACCCAAAAGCCACAAAAATCTCACTTAATGGTCAGAGATGAGGAAAATATGATACAATTGAAGGGTGCCCATCCTAATAATCAATCCAAAAAAGAGCATGCTCCCCTTTCAAAATGATCCAAAAAATGCACTCTTTAATGAGGGTTGAACCCCTCTTAATAGTGCTCCAAATCATAGAACCTTTGCTAGTCAACTCAATTGTGAAATATCCTCACTAGCCATTCCTCCTAAGTATTTGTAACTAAGAACTCATGCCCAAGGCTGCTATGGAAATTTACACCACCTCCAATATAGTTTTGCAGCTAAAGCAAGACTATTCTAGGCTCTAACTGCCTAAGCCAAAGACCACCATTCTCCTTTGGTCTGTAAACTTGGTCCTAGCTCACCAAACTCCATTTCCAAAAATCAAGATTCCCTGTCCATAAAAATTTCTTGGTAAGAGAATCAAGCTCTTTGAGCACACTCTTAGGAGTAGATAACACCATGAACCTATACAAAGGAAGATCCTAGAGGACGAAAGACACAAGAGTCACCCTGCCAACCAAAGATAACTATCTATAGGTCCAATGGTTGACCTTAGAATGAATTTTTTCCAAGATCTTATGCTAGTCATTCCTCTTCAAGGTGCTAGCATAGAGGGGAATCCCCAAATACTCTAGAGGGAGATTCCCAATTTGAAATGAAGAATGTTGGAAATTCTACATTGGACTAAAGTGAGAGTATTGAAGAAAAGAACCTGAGACTTACCCTCATTGATTTGTTGGGAAGATGCCACCATATACACATCTAAAGCCTTGCTGAAGTTAATTGCCTCCTTAATCCTCCTAACACCCATGAGAGCAGTATTATCTAAAAATTGGAGATGATTCTACACTTTCAAACCTTGTGCCCAACTCCATCCATGAATGAAGCCTATTTCCCTATAATGTTTCAATAGCCTCCCAAAACTTTTAGTCATCAAAATAAACAAATAAGGGGAAAGCAGGTGCCCTTTCCTAAGCCCCCAACCTGTAGAAAAGATAGGTGAGGGGAATCCATTAACCAAAACAAAAAGGAATATGTGGTCACATAGCTCATAACCCATGAGACCCACTCTGTATGGAAACCAAATGCTAGAAGTAGACGTTGAAGGAAAGACCACCTGACTCTGTCATAGGCTTTATGCATATCCAGTTTAATGAACATGTATTTTTCTTTGGAAGAAGACATGGAATGAATAGCTTTAGCCCCCACCACTATACCATCCAAAATTTTCCTACCCTTGACAAAACCATCATGCTCCAAATAAATCAAGGGATTCAAAAATATCTTTAGTCTTTCCACAATCAAATTAGTGATAATCTTGTAGGTCACATTGCATAACACAATAGGCCAAAAATGATTCCAACTAATTGACACCCTCTTTCTTAGGGATTAAAGTGAGGAAAGTAGAATTTATTGACTTGAGCATTTGCTTGTTAGTATAAGACTCCCAAACCACCTTCAAAAAATCCACTTTGATGACATCCTAAAAAAATTGAAATAACTCAATGGGAGAACCATCAGGACAAGGAGCCTTACCCTTCTTCAACTAGAAAAAAATATCCTCATTTTCCTCCAAAGAGATGGGTGCTAGAAGAGAGTTATTCATCTCCACTGAGACCAAAGAGGGGATGCAAGCAAAAACCATAAATATTCTCCTCCTCTGAGGTAAGAGGCACATCCTTTGAGAAGAGAGAATAAAATAAATGGACCACCTCCTCAGAAATAACCCAATGTGAGTTTAATTTTTCCCCTTGAGTCGACATGAGAGAGGAGATAATATTTCCACGTCTATGTACCTTAACTGAATTATGAAAGAAAGAAGTATTCTTGTCACTTTCCTCAAGCCAATCAACTCAAGATTTTGTTTCCCAAAATCTCCTCCCATAGCTCACATTCAACAAGCTCTCTAGAGCATTTGGTTTCTTCCTAAAGAAAACCCACTGTCATCCCCTCTTCCTTGATTTTGAAAGTGATGCTATCTAGTTGATCTTGAATCTGTTTCCACCTATGAAAGAGGTTACCAAAGACAGTTTTATTCAATTTCTTTAGTTTGAACTTGACAAATTGAATCATCTTAAAAAAGAGAACATCATAGTACCAAAGGTGGGCCTCCCTTAAACCCACCATTGATCCACAAGATTTTGCAAGTTGTGATCCCTAAGCCACATCGGTTGAAATTTAAAGGCGGGGTGCTTAACCACAAAGAACCAAGATGAGGAAAACTTAATTGGCCAATGATCTAACCCCTTCCACCCCAAGATCTTAGAGGAAGAAGTACAATTATTTGCAATCCACTCAACAAAGACATTTAATTTGTCCAACCGCTCAGAAATAGAACCCTTCCCACATCTTCGATTGTGTTAGGTAAAGGTCCCATTAATGGGTTGAGCATCCACTAAGAAACTTTATATTGTCCTGAAGAAAAGAAGAAGTCCCCCATATGACTCACTCCCCCCAATTTTTCCCCTAGGGTTCATATACAATTAAAGTCTCCTACCAAAATCCAAGGGCAAGAAGGAGCAAGAGAACAAATAAATATAATGTGAGACTAGATCAGAGTCTTACCAGGAAAATCATTAGGAACATTCACATTGGTGAGCAGGATCATTGTGCCTGAATCAAAACAAGATGCTAGCTAAGAAACGGAAATCCAACCCACCATACACCAAAGAGGTGAGATCCCGCAAGGGTCCCAAATACACACCACACCTCCAACAAAACCTTGAGATCCAACACATTGGCAATAACCTCTCCTCCAAATTTTGGGTGCAATTTTTATCATATCTTCAATAGAGATCTTGGTCTCTTGAATAAAGAGAATATCAATTTTATGATCATGAACTAAATCACAAGTAGCCTTTTGTCTAGGGACACTACTCAAACCTGTGACATTCTAGGATATCACAATCATTTATAAGAGGGAGAAAAGTGGGTGTCCAATGTCCTAAGAACACTAGACTCTGCCAAAGATTCTCCCATAATCTTCATCTTCTCCAACTCCTTCCTTCCTACTTTAGCCATCTTATCGCCAGTCACTTTCTTCAAGCTCTTATGGTGGATGCCTAGGGGAGGCCTATTCTTCTTCTTACCATCCTCCTTGGAGCCAAAATCGATTTCCAACTCATTTAACTCTTTAGTACCTGTGTGTTCATTAGGAAACTCTTCCAAGGGATCAGGAACTAAATCACCCACAAAAGACACCACATTCTCTTGGCCAAAATCCCCTGGCTCAACTTGAGACAAAGAGGGAATGAACCCTTCCTTTGAAGCTTTTTGCATGTCAACTTTTGGAGTAAGGCATTGAGAGTATGATTGAGAGGATCCAATCCTTGAAAAAAATGAGTTCCAAAGTTGAGATCATGTTTCATTGAATCTAACTCTTCAAAATTTTCAAGAGCACCAAATTTGTTACCAAAGGCCTCTCTAAACATGGCTTTGTTTTAGCAATTTGGCACCTTTTCTTTTGATCAGGATTTCATGGGTATAAAACCATTTGAATTATGCTCCTCATTCTTAATTGTTGTTTTTCCTTTAGCTTTGGAATTAGTTGCATGCACACCAGGTGGAAGTTGTTGGGTTTTAACTCACAACTTGGGGTAATTCCTCTGCAAATGCCCATATTCATGGCAAGTATTGTTGAAAAACAAGGTGAAGGAAAGCTACAATATGAACTTATGCAAGTGAATTCATATTAGAAAATTAGATTACCAAATCAAAAATAAACATGTGATTACAAAAAACATCACAATATAAAAATCAACAACCAAAATGTAACACCAGATTTACGTGGAGAAACCCTTTCAGAAAAAAAACTCCACCTAAGAAAAGAGGACAAGTATATTATCAATATTACAATAAGAGTATACAATAATACACTTCACTACTGGTCCTATCAACTTGACAATACCCTATTACCTACATGAACTTGATATGAAACTACCATCCCATTGCTCCAATTTATAGAAATTATGGGAGGTAAAACCACAAATGGTAAACCAAAACAAGAGGCACAAAACCACTTGCAAAAACCCACACCCATCTTCTTGGACAACCAAAAGACATAATAAAATATTAATTAGATATTCAAGACTCCAACATGGGCACCTAACCCATAGCCTATCCAACACCTTCCTTTTTAGATGCTCAGGCGACCTTTCCACTTCTCAATGGAACACCAACAGACACTTGTTCTTCTCCAATCTTGGATTCCCACTCCAAAACCTTTCATATTAAATTATACACACCTAGGAAATATTCCTTATCTTTATTTGATCTGTAACCACCACCAAAAATAAATCCTCTCTTTAAAATATAATTACAACATGCCAAAATTTAATATTTTTCTCTCATGTCCCCTAGAACACATTCCAAGGAACGAGGAGACATACAAATGACATAGTATTACAAGGTTAATGTCACCTCATCCTAACATTCTCCCACTTGACATTATACATTGTAATTACATCCAGTTGATATGCAAAACATAAAATCAAGTACGGTGATGAAGGCCCATGGCCTTCCTACACCAATAGAACTTAACCATGGTCACTAGCTTCATAATAGAATCTATAACATTGTCCAAAGTGTCAACCTTTTCTATCAAGACCTTACCATTCTCAACCATCTCTTGCAAAAAGTGATATTGAACATCAACATGCTTAGTACTTGAATGATACATAGGATTTTTGGTCAAACAAATAGCACTCTGACTATCACATCCAATCCTCACTGTCCTACAATCAAAACCAATTCCATTACCAAGCCTCTATAACCATACCACCTCCTTGGAGGCATGGGTATCAGACATATACTTTGCTTCAGTGGTGGAAAAAGCAACTATGGGCTACCTCTTACTCATCCAACTCACTGCTCTTCCAAACATAGTAAACACATCCACTAGTGGACCTTCGACTATCCAAGTCACCTACCCAATATGCATTAACAAATCCCTATGTGTCCAATAAATTTTCCACATCATCAATACCATGATAAACTAAACAGTAATAAGAAGTACCTTTCAAATATCTAAACACCCTCTTAACAAAATTCCAATGCTCTCTATCAAGGTTAGACATAAACCTGTTTAGAACTCCCATTGATTGGGCTATATCTGGTCTAGTGCAAACCATTGCATGCATCAAACTACCAACAACACTAGCATAAGGAAACATAGACATATCCTCAACATCATCATCCAAATTAGGACACATATCTAAGCTCAACTTAGTACCAACTAGAAATGGAATACTAACTGGCTTACACTCATGCATATTAAACCTTGCAAAATGGTATCAACGTACTTACTTTGAATTAGCCAAAGCTTTATGTGAACCCGATATCTTTTGATTTCATCCCAAGAATATATTTTTTAGCCCCCAAGTCCATATCAAATGTGCCAGAAAGTTGTTCCTTGAGCTCACTAATCATCATCTTGATGTTACCAAAAAACAACATATCACCAACATACAAAGAAATAATTAGAATTTGATCATCAATAACCTTAATGTACACACAATGATCCTCCTTGCTCCTAAGAAAACCCAAATTCAATGTAAAAGCATAAAACTTTGGGTACCACGTCCTGGGTGATTGTTTCAAACCATACAAAGATCTCTTCAACCTGCAAACAAATTATTCTTTTCCTTTCACAACAAAACTGTCAAGTTGTCACATATAAATTTCTTCCTCAAGATCCCCATGCAAGAAAGTAGTTTTAACATCCATTTGCTTTATCTCAAAATAACAAGCAATAAAAATAGATAATAGGAATCTAATAGAAGTTAATTTAGCAATAGGAGATAAAATTTCACTAAAATCAACTCCCTCTCTCGAGGAGTATCCCTTAGCCACTAATATGGTCTTGTACCACTCTAACTCACCATCTACTCCAAATTTATTTTTAAATACCCACTTGCATCCAATGGTATTCCTTCCTTTGTGAAAACTAAAAAGATCCAAGGTGTCACAACTATCCAAATCCATCATCTCCTCTTGCATGGCCTGTAACCAAGACTCACTTTCCTCTGAAGAGAGAGCCTCCCTGTAGGATTTAGGTTCATCGTCAAATCTCAACACTTTTATCTTATAATATGATTGCTTCTCAACTAAGGCCTTAAATTCCTTAAACTTGGTGAAAACTTTAGATTTAGAACACATAAAATAAATCCATGTGTATCTTGAGACATCATCAATGAAAGAGACATAATAATGAGATTTACCCAAAGAGTCAACATCCATTGGTCCACATACATCTAAATGAATGCTCTCTAATAATCTCTTTGCCTTATTAGTTCCATTAGGAAATGAAGATCTATTTTGTTTACCAAACACACAATGCTCACAAAAATCATTTTTTCCAACAGAATAATCAAAAATACCATCAACCAACTTTTTATTAAGAATGGTCTCAAGACCTTTTTCACTAATGTGACCTAATCTATGGTTCCACGACATACATGCATTTTCAATGCTAGTTACATTGGAATAGGTACATAAAGTAGAGGCGTTTATCCTAAACAAAGTCCCTATCTGAGATCCTTTAGCTATCACCAAACTCCCTCTTACCAACCTGCAACCAGACCTTTCAAATGTCGCATGCATTCCATAATCATTCAACTTGGATACTAAAAGTAAATTTCTCACAAGTCCTAGAATATGTAAAACATCATCAAGGGATTTAATCCTCCCACCACTGAAACACAACTTACCTTTCCCTTACCAAGAATCTTCTTAGTGTTGTTATCACCAAGGAAAATATCCCCCCCATCATATGCTTTGTAAGAAGTAAACTACTCCTTGTGAGGAGTCATGTGGTAGGAGAAACCTGAATCAATAAGCCAAGCATCATCACTAATAGAGTTAGCTAAAATAAACAAAGCATCAAAATCATCATTAGAATAATTCTCCATGGAGGAATCAACATTCTTTTTCTTGTTTTTACACTCCTTCACATGCCCTCTTTTGCCACAATTACAACACTTCACTCTACTCTTTTTGGTGTCTTAGAACTTCCTTTAGACTTATCCCTCTTTTATCCCCTTTAGGCCCTTTCTCTTTGGACCTTCCTCACACATGGAAGGCATCTTAGGAGCAAACATTCATAGAATTTATCCTCATCTCCTTTGATAGAAGTATGGAAATCATGTTGTCCATCTTTGGCTCTACATTACCACTACTTATGGCAACAATTAGCTTTTCCCAAGATTTTGGAAAAGAGCAAAGAAACAAGATACATTTATCTTCATCTTCTAATATAACATCTACTAATGCAAGATGACTTATAATCAGATTATTAAAATCATTTAAATGGTCGGCAATAGAATCACCATCTTTCATTTTTAATGAATATAACTCTTTTGAGATATAACTTGTTAGAAAAAAATTTAGTTTGATAAATCATCATCCTCTCCACAATCTGTCGTGGTGTCTTCTGTGGAGGCATTCAAGAGGAGGAAATCCATGAGACACAACCATATGGTTCCTCATGCCTTCTTTTCTAACTTTTTCCAATCTTCATCAAACATTGCAGCTGGTTTAGTCTCTTATGAAATTGACAACCACTGATCTCTCTCTTCAAGGAGGTCCTCTATATTTAGTTTCCACATCTCATATCCCATGCCATTGAATTTATAAATATCTTAGTGAGAGGTAGAAGCCATGGAAAATAATCCTCTTCACAAATATGCAATATAGGTCACAACACAAAAGTTCCCACTATAGCCAAAAAACCTTCCAACATTTAAGAGAAAGGTGTCCCCTTCTCAACAAAACTGTTAGCTCTTATACCAAATATTGAAAAATAAGGTGAAAGGAAGCTACAATATGAACTTATGCAAGTGAATTTAGATCTAAAAATAAGATTACCAAATTAGAAATAAACATGTTATTGCATTAAACATCACAATATAAAAATCAACAACCAAAATATAACACCAGATTTACGTCCAGAGAAACCCTTGTGGGAAAAAATTCCACCTAAGAAAAGAGGAAAAGTATATTATTAATCTTCCAATGAGAGTATACAATAATACAATTCACTATTGATCTCTAATCAACCCAACAATACCATGTTACCTACAAGAACTTGATATGAAACTACCATCCCATGTCTCCAATTTATAGAGATTATGGGAGGTAAAACCACAAATGGTAAACCAAAACAAGAGGCACAAAACCACCTACAAAAACCCACACCCATCTTCTTGGGAAAACAAAAGATGTAATAAAATATTAATTGGATATTCAAGACTCCAACATGGGTGCCTAACCCATAGCCTATCCAACTTCTTCCTTTCTGGATGCTCGGGTGACCTTTCCACTTCCCAATGGAACACCAATGGACACCTGTGTCTTCTCCAATATTGGATTCCCACTTCAAAATATTTCATATTCCATTTTGGATGCCTAGGAAATATGCCTTATCCATATTTGATGTGTAACCACCACCGAAATAAATCCTCCTTTAAAATATAATTACAACATGCCAAAATTTAATATTTTTCTCTCATGTCCCCTAGAACACATTCCAAGGAATGTGGAGAGATACAAA
>VDFB02086081.1:369254004-369267742 GCA_007258455.2 Sequoia sempervirens
GAATGGGGCATGTGTGCTGAGGGCACAACAAATGGTGACTCTATTGGGAAATGATCCTGAGCATTATGAGGATAAGCATTTATTTAGGACTCAGAATCTCTAGTTTCGCAGACTAGGGGGTGACTTCCAAGAGTGAACTACGAGAAAAAGGGTCCTTGGTTGAGTCAATCCATGAAACACCTCAAAAGTGTGTGCATGGTGAGTTCATTTCCTTTCCTTAGAAACTGTGATAGATAATGGTTAGTCAAACCTAGCGAGCTACATAAATCGTCCAACACCAAAAGTAACCTGGACATTACCCTACTGCCAATCAGGCGTCCATAGCCCCGATAGAGTTGTCCCTATGATCCCATGAATATTTCTCCACTGACAGCTGAGCGTCCATAGCCTTGGTAGAGTTATTCGCACATCCATTCGGTTGCTTGATTTCAAAATTTTCTTTTCTTTCTTTCCTTTTGATATTTATTTTTTCACTTTATCTTTTGCTCAACCGCATAAGCACTAAGGCCTACTATGGGTTTGAGAACCACAGTGGTCACATGCGTTTTGTGCGAGATCTGAGATGAAAGTAAAAATATTCAACCAAGGATCGAGTTCTAGAAAAAAGTTCAAATGAGGAAGTCATTCCATAGCAAAAATAGAAGACCAATACCCGAGAATGAATGTTTAGCCAAAGAACACTAAGGACGAGCAATAGAGCGGTTAGCAACAATTGAAGACCAATACCCAAGAATGAATGTTTAGAAAATTTGTGACTACCTCAATTGTACATTGTCTACATGCAATTGCTTCCATCCATCTAGTGCAATAATAAGAAGCTGTTAGAATGTACCTGTGTCCTACAGAGGATGGTGGGCTTACTAGACCAATGAAATCAAGCCCCCATTGCACAAACGGTCTCACCTCCAGAATGACTTGTAGCGGGATGACAACATTCTTCTCCTTGGTAGCTGTGGTCTGGCATGTGTAACATGAGCGAACATGGCTATGAGCATCTTTGAAAACCATCAGCCAATAATATCCTTCTCTTAATATCTGATATGTGGTGGACGGTCCAGATCCGTGACTAGTGCCGAACTTGTCATGAAATTACTTCAGGACTCAATTTTCTTCTTCTTTGCTAAGGAATTTCAGGTAGATACCTTCATGATTTCTCTTATACAAAATGGATCCTTGCAGCATGTAACTGCTACATTTCAGGTGGAGAGCATGCTTGTGAACTCCCTGTAGGTGAGGTGGGCACTTGTGGTTCAACAAATAGTAAACAACATCTTCATACCATTCCCTTGGGAAAACGTCCTCAAGTTGATATTGTTGCATTATGAGTTCAAGGCCTACATCGGCTGCTGCCTCAACAATTGTCCTGGTAAGTGCTTGTCCTCTCACTAGTCTCATTGGCTAGATCTCCATATCATACTCTTACAGCAATGTAACCCACTTTTCTCTTTGCTCTCCTAGCTCATTTTGGATAAGCAGTGTCTTCATGGCTAGGTCCGGAACTATAGCAAACACCTTGTTGTGCAAGATGTAATGCTTGAACTTATTTTCTCCCCTTAAGAGGGAATATGCTTGCTTTTCTACATTGTAGTATTGTAGCTTGACATCTTTTAATGGGGAACTCATGAAGGCGATCAGATGCTCATTCCCCTCACCATCTTTCTGGGTCAAAATGTTGGCACATGAATGCTCTGAAACAAATGAATAAATGTAGAAAGGCTTCAGATAGTCTGGACTGACCAACATGGGTGCTTCAACAATTGCTTGTTTAATTTCTTCAAAGGCCTTCTTTGCTTCGGGAGTCCACTCAATCTTGGTGTCCTGTTTCAGCATAGCATTGAGTGGCTTAACAATTTCAGCGAAGCCTGTGATGAATTTCCTAACAAAGTTTATCTTTCTGAAGAAAGATTTGAGCTCCTTCTTGCTGCCTAACAATGAAATCCTCAGTAGAGATTGGATTCATTTGGGGTCTATGGATATCCCCCACTTTGAAATGATGTGCCCAAGCAATCTCCCTTTGGTTACCTTGAAGATGCACTTCTTGGGGTTAAGCGAAACTTCAAACTCCTGACACCTTTGAAATACGTTGCATAAGTCAGAGACATGATCACTCCGCTTCTTTGAAAACACCGTCAAATCATCCATGTAGATGATTATGCACTTCTTGATCAGATCTTTAAATGTGATGTCCATAGCACATTGAAAGGTGGCACCTGCATTGATGAGCCCAAATGACATTCTCCAGTAAGCAAATGTCCCCCACTTCATGGTGAACGTTGTCTTGTGGCAATCCTCATATTGTACCATAACCTAGTTGTACTAGGAATACCCATCAAGGAAAGACATCATTCGTGAACCATTAACAATATGCAGTACTTCATCCTGTGAAAGCACTGGATAGCTATATTTCTCTGAAGCTCTATTCAGATTGAGCAAATCCATGCACAATCTGATTTCCCCATTTTTTCCTGATTGGGACCAAGTTGGCCACACTTCAGTAGTGCGTTTATGGGACACTATCTTTGCCAGAAGGGTTTCATGTCTAACTTGAGGGGAATGGTGTGTGTTATGATGGAAGTGTCATAAGTTTTTAGATCTTCGTAGCTCTATGCAACCACATCATGATATTTGCGTAGAGCATCCACCATCCCTTTCTTTTCTTCTATAGTGCACACCTTGCCAATAAAAACATTTTTGATTTCCTCGACAAATCCAAGGTTATGAGTGTCATACTAGTTGCCGATGGCATCCTTCTTTGCTTTCTGATCCTAATCTCTTATCTGATCCAAGTTGAAAATGCATTCAAGCTAAACCATACCTCTAGGAATTATATTGGTCTTAAGGTTTATGAATCCTTCTATGTCCAATTCAACTTCTTGTAGATCAACTTCATCTATTATTTGGGTGAAAAAGACATTAGAGCTTGTGATGAACTTGAGGATTTTCTTATCATCATTGAAGAATTGAAAGTGAGTGGTCCATTGTTTGGAATAGATGGAGTGGATGTCAACTCAACGGTGAAGCGTTTAAGGCCTGAAAGGGAAAGTGGTTGCAGTGTGCTGGCTGCTTGAGCCAAGGAATCAACTATGTGATTATGAGAATGTGGGATCAACTGAATACTAACATCTAAACCCTCTAGAAGATTGCATACCTTATGTCTATAGTTAGCTAGTCTTCTATCATGGCAGGAGTATAATTTTCTAACCTATTTGACTATGAGTTCGGAATACCCAAAAACTTGCAGCATTTTGAAATTTTTCTTTAAGGCCATAAGAAGACCATGGACTAAAGTCTCGTACTTAGCTGTGTTGTTAGTGCAATAAAACTGCAACCTATGGGCAGCAAGAAAGGTCTTACCCATTGGGCTAATGAGCTCGAATCCAACACCAACTCCTTGTTTTGACTTAGATCCATCAAATCAAAGCGTCCAAAACTTGGAAGGCTCCTTGATGTCTGGTCCAATCAAGCTTTTGTTTCCTTTTGGCCAAGTGGTTACCTCCTCATTCCTTAGGAGATGTGTTGATTCAACATGATCGATAGTGGGTAGCTCTATTTGCACCTCCTTCAAAATTTCTCTTTGAGGAGTAGATGATCCCTTGACATGCTCTATTTCTGTTTGACATAGGTAGCATTCAAACTCAGAGTGGGCTGCATTGTGAATCCTCCACCAATTTGGTAGCAAGAGGTCTTAGAAATCCATTCGGGCACCCAAGCTAAGTTGATCTTGCACACACTTTTCCATAAACTCTTGAAATCCATCTAGTAATCCCAAAGTGTTGTCTTTTGGATGTTCCTCTTCATCTACTTCTACCAACATTTCCGTGCTCTGAGGTGTATGAGCTAAATCAACTGGAGGGCTACATTGGACTAGTAGGACCTTTGTAACCATCCCTTCTTCTTGAATCTCTACCTCGTCTTGATAAGCGAAAGGACAATAATTCCCCAAATATGGTTCGACAAACAATACCTCATTCAGGTTGTTGTATTTCGTAATCATGAATTTCAAGCGTGGTTCTCGATTAATACAGATTTGATTGGGTAGTCCCTTCCATGGTAGCCGCAAATGAGAAAAATCTATTGCGGCATATTCATTCAATGCACAGGTGAAATCTTGTCCCAAGATGATTCCATACAAGTATGGGATATCCGTAATGTCAATAACTTGTTGCACCCTTGGGTCCGCAACAACTTGCATTGGGATCCGATTCATTTCTCCCACAATGTTAATTTTCATTTTGTCTAGCTGAGTCACCATCTTCCTTGAAGGTGTGGAGGTAATTCCAAGGGCCTTGCATACTGCCAGAGGCATAATGTTGCTTGATGCTTCGGAGTCAATGAGAATATTATGAAAATTCTTCCCAAAAATTCAAATGGTGGTGAGGAAGGGGGTGTTTCCAACTTCCCTTGGAAGAGGCCCATAGGTGTGTCCACCTGAGCTACTTGGGCTTTGTTCTTATCACTAGTCCTATCCTTGGTTTGTCCAAAGGGCTAATCCTTGGGGATCTGCCTATTATTTTGGTCTAATTCCTTTTCTGGTTGTTTAACTATAGATTGATTTGAGGAGACATCCTTCCTTTTCCCTATGATCTCATGGATTATGGGCTCTTGTCTAGGTTCTTTAAAGGTGACCCTTTTGGCTGATGTTCCTTGTGTTGTTGTAGAAGAAGGGGTTCCATTAATTACCCTAAAGAAGGCATGCCTTACATCAAGGAACTTGAGCAACTAAAAGGAAAATAGGCTAATTTTTACCTTCTTGAACTCTTCTACTACATATTCACCCATTTGCTCAATCTTAGAGTTAAAGGCTCGACCTATGGCAGAGCTAGAAGGTTGGGCCTTTGTCTGATTTGACTAGTTTTGGGATTGGCCTTGAGGCTAATTTTGTGGCCTGTCTTTGTTGAAGTACTGAGTGGGTATGTGAGGAAGGCCAGGATTATTGTTGGCATTAGGATCAGGTGGGGTATTAAAATTATTTAGTGGTGTTGAAGTTGTGAAAGGTCCACCCTCCTATCTGTTCCTAAGGTAGTAGGGGGTTGTTCTTTGGTGGAACATGTGAACCTCATCTACATAAGGTTCTTCCTCATCTACGGGACCATTGTCTACTAAATCAAAAAGTTGAGAAAATGGTTCTTCATTACTTACCTCTTGTACTTCTTCATTCTTGGTGGCTGCAGTCTCGCTCTCAGGCTCATTGCAGTCACTCCGTGGGAATGGGGCCTAGTTGACCACGAGACATGAGGAATCGTAAGGCTCCGATGGGATGAGGTCTTTGCAACTCACACTGTCAATGACGTTCTGGACCTCCACTTGAAAGATTTCTATAGCCGTCTAGAATTTGGGACAATCTAACTCAGAATGCTTGCTTGTCTTATGAATTTGGCACCATCTGGACAAGGCTGCTTCAACAAGATATACACCACTAGTTGTCTTTTTTGTACTAGCAGGTTGGTCCAATGGGGTAGGAACACCCCCATTGTTGGTCCTCGTGTTCCATGTTTTGTTCTACCTTTGGGTCGGTCTCCTCTCGAAATTTTAATTTGAATTCTACCCTCTATCATAATTTTGTCCAAAAGATGTGCTTGTTTCATGGTTATCCCTACCATCTCAGTTATCCTAGTTATCTCGATTAAGATTAGCCTAGAGGCTACACTGGGAGGCTTGCAATTGATTATTCTGGTTTCTCAAGTGCATCATTTCTATAGAAATTTTATTGATCATTTATGTTAACTCATCGAGTCAATCCTTTTCCACGTTACTTGGCTGAGGCGCCGAGTTTTGGAGAAAAATAGGTGGGGCTGCTAGCTAATTTTGATGTGCTAGAGGAAATTATAATCCTTGTAGGTACAATTGTGTTTGAGGCTGATAAGAATACACCTGCTACTATTAGGGAACCTGATGACAAGTCTGCTATTGCTGAGGTTGCAAGTATGAAGGCATAGGAGGTGCTTGATTCATGGGCTGCCCTGGATGAGGGGCTATAGTTAACTGTGGCACCATATTCATAAGAGGTGTGTGATGTGAAAATGCTTGGTTGAGCCCTTGCACCTGCTTTGGATTAGCCACTGGACCCAATGAAGGCAGTGGATTAGAGATGTTCTACCCCAAATCAGTATTGGCAATGACTGCCTTTGAATAAGCATCCACTAATCTTGTAAGTGGCGGGCACATCCTCTTTACCAATGCTGACATGAGGTTGTCTAATGTTGCATAGTAAATGGGTAGGGCCGCAACATCATTGTGCACATATGGATCTTTAAGTCTCATAAAGGCATGATGGAAACGATCATTGAAAGAGTCGATTGGTTCATTAATTTCCCTGCGAACTGACATAAACTATTGGTACAACTCTAAAGGGCTGATAGAAATTTTGTATTTCTACAAGAATGCATTCGACATAAGGTCCCGTGAAGTGATTGACCCCCTTGACAAATTGATATACCAATAAAAAGCTTCTTCCCCCAGCAAGTACGAAAACAGGTGACACACCACATCTTCATGATCGATTTGCATATCTTTGATGAATGTTTCAAATATCTTGATATGTTCCTTTGTTGTTGTTTGTGGATCACAAGGATTAAAATTTGTGTAGAAGCTCTCCAGATTCTTGGGCATATCATGATAAGAAGTGAAGTGCAATGGAGAAGGGTTTTGTGCCAACCACGCCATGATGGGGGACGAAGGTGGTACCTACTATTGTGGAACAACAATTTGGGACTGCACTAGGGCAGCGATAGCTGGGACTACGCCTGGATCTTGGAGGTTAGGGGAAGACGCCACTCCCTGGCTGCCGAAAGGATGAGGTCCAAAGGAAGTTTGGAACAGCTAAGTGGAGGATGGATGAAGGGTGAAGGATAGTGAAGGTGAAAGAGAGGTGGAAGGGATGGAGGAAGAGGAAGAGGCTACATCCAATCCCTTAGTTCGTTTAGCCCTCGTGGGGGGATGCAACTCTTGAAACTCCCCTTTGCTGGGTGTAGACCTTAAAACTCTTTGAAATCTTTTAGGGGAGAATGATCCAATTTGATCCAGCTTCACAAGTCCCTCCTTTTGGCACCAGTTCTGTTGATGCAGTGTTTTGCACACTTTCTCAACATAGGTAATACATAAATGCACTACCTCTCTTGAAAGGAAATCTCTAATAACAAGTGGCTAAATATCACCCCAAGGTCTCTCGGGTGTCAGGTCATGACTTGCATGGAATTTCTCAGTTGATATTTGATGTGATTTTGCTGGTATTCATAGGACAGACTTACGAAGCTGGATGGGATGAAGTGGATCTTGAAATGGAGTTCCTAAGGTGGGAAGATGATATGCATTTTGCTACAGGTTCGAACAACAATCTAAAACTCCAATATTTTCTTAAGGTTTAGCTTTACAATGTGCAATGAACCTTAGCTCAGGCTATTTCTAAAAAAAAAAAGAAAAGGCAAGGAAGAGAAGAGGTTCCCGAATCTGCAACTAACTATGAATAGTGATTATGGAGGGTTCTACTATGGACAACTTCCTTAAAACAAGATCTCACTTAACCAGAAAATTCATAGTGTAATGAAATTTGTGCTATCTTTTAAGGATTGCAAATATTTTACCATTCATTCACCATACACATGCATGAATAAAGATAAAAGTTTGGGGAAAATTTGAATTCAAGTCCATACTAACTTTACATAGCCAACTACCAACAGTAAACAACAAAAGGTATGGGCAAGGAAGGCATCTACACAACATAAATCTTCACAACCATAGAACAACATTAACAAATCTATCAAAACAAGCTAAAACTAACTGAAACAATGAAGTAAATCTAACTAAATCAACTAAATATGAGAGCTGAACCATGAAACATTCAAAGAAACTCATAAATCCACCAAAGTCAATGTATTTCTATTAAAAATTTTGCAGCATGTCATTACAACTCAACTCTCTCTTTGAAAATGAGAGGAGACCCCCTATTTATAGTGTCCAAAAAGTAGAATGAATGGCCAAGATTAATTTACATTGTGTGGCCAAGATTCACTACAAATTAGGGTTCCACCTACCCCACAATATTTTACATTTTAAAATTACATTTTGTCCTTATATCCCTATTTTGTCTTCTAGTGGCAACACTGTAGCATTTTGTATTTTTGCTGATTGCCTTTACTGTAGCTATTCTATTAGGAGTTTGTCATCTATAATAGGGTTTCTTCCTGCTTCTTCAAAGCAGCATACTCCATGAAATTCAAAATCGGCAGTTGGAGCTTATAGACCTCCAAAATCTCAGATCGCAGCACTTGGTAACTGATCCACTCCTTGGATCTGTTAGTGAGCTTTTCCCAGTCTTCATCATATTTGGCAACGTAATCTCTAAATAGCTTAGACTGGGCAAAGGCTTGAGCAAAAAAACTCATGAAATTTGTGGTGATCTTGGCGGTCATTCCATCTTCCATTTTCTTCTAAAAATGAGGCTTTATCTTCTCCGAATCAATATAGACAACAGGCACATCGTACCCCGTCATTAGCTTCAAATACTGATTACACTCCACCCAAACATCCTTGGCCCAATCGATATCCAAGTTCACCTTATCGATCACTTTCTCCAACCTTTCCTTTTAGTTTTTGAAGTCTCGCTTCCACACATCCATCAACCAATGATCGTCTTTCTTGAAAACAAGCTCTTTTTCCTAAGTCTCACTCGACAGTTTGAGGATAGCCTCAATCTTTGGGTAAGTGGACTCATATCTCCTCGGGAAGTTAGTGTAGATTTTCTGTGTGCCCTTGAGAGACTTCTGTAAATCCAAGAACTTGTTTGTTGTCCTAACAACATGATTGATACCCACGTTTCCAATGTATAAGACCTGTCAGAACCAGTTTTCTGTGGTTCTGTCCAAGTTCCTCCTTTTCTCAAGCTTGTCTATTTGTTTTGTGGACAACAACTATAGTGGGGCTGAAGATGTCATTGGCTGCTCCTCTATTGATGACCACTGCTAGATGTAGGTTGTTAGATCAACCACTTGTGCCTTGAGCTCTTCCTTTGAGATTTTATCCTGCTGAATCAAGTGCACCACCGTGGCTATGGACTCTTGAAGATGATCCACCTTTTGTTCTCTTGAAGTAGTTCCTAGGTCAATGGTGGAGACATTATAGCTTATTCCATCTTCTCCCACTACTAGTGTAGCGACCTGCACTATTCTAGACCCAGAGACATCCATTGTCACCTTTGATCTAATTTTAGGCTTTTTCTCCTTTTTAGTGCTGATCTGAGCTCGAGCCAATATGGCCTCCAATCTTGTTTTCAGATCCCTTGGGGAAGGAGCTTTCTTTTGAAGTTTCTTTTCTAGCCATTCTGACATTGGGGACTTTTCTTTAGGTGATTCATGATCACCTTCTTCTTCACTTCTCATGATTTCAATCTGCTTTTCTTTAGGAGTTTCCTTTTCTGCCCTTGTATCTTCTTCTTCCTCATCTGAGTCCTGGATGAACACCGTGCATTTGATGAGGGATTTGGTAGGCATGCACTTTCTGGGGCCGTCTTCCTTTTCAACATCTTTTTCTTCCCCTTCTTCTTTATTCTCATGCCCCTCAAGCTACTCAGTCTCTGGATCTTTGTAGGTTTCAACCTCTTCTTTAGGCTTGTCCTCCTCTTTGATATCTTCTTCCTCATGTGGAGGTGACACATCTTGATGTTCTTCCTTTTCTTACTCTTCTTGCCCTACTGAGAGAGGCATCTCGTCATCGTGCCTGAAGCTTCCTTGTTCACCTGTTGGAAGTACCATTCTTTCTTCCATTTTATCATCTTCTCACCTTCCTCCCCTGGAGGGCGGTCTTTCTACTTCCTCCCCAATGTCCTTCAATTGTTGGGATAGCTCCTCCTCAAGATCATCATCAAACACATTTGTATAATTTTAGTATTGACATCCCTTTCTTCATCTCTCTCAGAAGACTTCATCTCCTCTCCTTCATGAACTACCTTATGAATTTGTAGATGCTGATGTTCTGGATGCTCATGGTAGTTGTCTGCTTCCTCCTCTAATGCCTTCATGGCTTCCTTCTACCGTCTCTCCAACTCTTCAGATATTTCCATTGTGGCTCTCATTTTAGGAGGCTTAGTTGGGGGATTTGAGATAGGAGCGTTGGAAAGTACCTATGCCAGGGCAGCTTGGATGGTTGGATTCATTAACACCTCAAATTTTTTGGAAGGGACATTCCACATGTGCCATGAGAATGCCTCTGGAAGGGAGAGCATCAGTATAGGCATGGTTGCAGTAGCCAAAGACATGGTTGGTGACATGGAAGTAGAAGAAAGTAGAGATGTAGTGGTTGAAGAAGAGTCAACCACCATGATAGGTCTAGCTGGCGAAGGAGCGGCAAGGTGAACCGAAATATCCACCATAGGTGGGGAGGTAGCCACCATGGCTTGAGAAGTTAGTGAAAGAACAATAGTAGTGGAGGCAGTTGGTGGGGACCTTGGTTGATCATCCTCCATTTCTTCTCCCTCATGGGATGGATCCTCTTGGATAATAGGCAGCTCAGTGACACTACCTGACCTTTTGTGTTTCTTGGGAGGTTCACCCTCCGAGGCCTTTCTAGCATAGACCTTTGGGTTAGGCTGCTACTCCTCAGTCTCTTTTCTTTTCCTAGAGCAAGTGAGTGGAGGGGAATTTGAAGTCTCTCTTGTCGAAGTAGTAGCTACTTCACCATCCATCCCACTTGGCTTGCTTTCGAGCCCCTCATAAGTCAAGATGACCCTTTGTTGCTTCAATCGGGCTACTTTCCCATCAACCCATTCTCTTGTACGAGCCTCAATGGGCTTGGTTATAATGTCAAGGTCATCAACCTCTTGCTCATTCCAATCGATTAGTGGTAGTGGAAGACTAACAACTGCATCATACCGAGGGTCTATCATTGTGCTTTCATCTTCTTCGACCTAATCAGTCACTGGGAATAAGTTCACCCTTTTCACAAAGTATGCAGTCATCCACATATAATGCCTCATTCGCACCTCTTTATCATCTTGGAAGTTTTCCTAGAAATCCTCAACGTTGTGCAAATGTGCATACTCAGGTCCAAGAGCCTTCCTTATATGTCCATAAGGATCCATCTGTGGCCGGGCGGTGTGAAGCCTGAAGTGATACTCGACCAACTCCTTTTCTGAATTGCTTGCACATTGCAAGGTATGGAGCTCATACATTCCTTGGTTGAAAGAAAGGGGATACGAGATCTCTACTAGGGGTTTACTACTCAAAAGGGCATGCACATGTCACAGCTGCCTAGAGAGTTCCAACAATATAATCTGGTCATTAGGATACTAGGGCAGCTTATTTGGTTTTTCTAAAAAGCCCTGAGCATAGATGTATGTGAATTTTGGGTACTGAATGAACAAGAAAGCATATTTTTAGAGGAAGGCCAGAGCATTGTAGGAGACTTGCCTCTCAGAGTCATCCCCAATCAACCTAATGATATGACCTATGAAAGCGTCATTAACCCTGTAGTAGTCTTTCTTATAATTCATGTACTGCAACTAAGGGTACCTATCATAAACTTTCAGCTCTCTGCCTTATTCTTCATTTGGGGCTCTGAACAAGCCACTATATTACCTCTACTCGACCAGTGAATAGACCAGGTAGGATGTCATATAAAACTTGGAGGTCTTCTTGACGTTCATGAATTTCTCATGAAAGAAATTGATTATTATCCCTCCCCAGTAAAATGTGGTCTCCGTGGTATCATCCTCCTTTCCACAAAGAATCTGCTCAACAAAATAGACCATCCATTCTTGAAAGTATGCAACAGTAGAAAATCCCATTACTCTACTCAACAAGGTCACTAGGTCATGATAGTCTTCATAGAAATCGCTGCAGTAGAGTTCTTGGGGAACTTTTGCAGCGCTGCCCCTTTTCTCCTTGAGCCAATATTGATTTATAAGCTTTTTGCATTGAATGGGATCTTGATCCCACATCACCTTGCACTCCTTTATGGTTGGTAATTCCATCTCCCCAAAGGTGGGAATATGGAAGGTCTTAGTTATTGCTTTGCCTAACATGTCTGCCAACACGTTATGTCTCTGTCCACTATTGTTCTAGTTTCTGGTTGATATGCATCCCTGCAAGCCATCACCAATTCGAGGGCAATGAGAGCGAGAGGGAAGCCTGCAACTTTAGCTATTCCACTGCCCCTGATTAATCTGACATTCTCTATTTTAGGGCTGATTTTGACTCTTTGTGTGAATTCATCAATATCCACGTGCCCTATATTAGTATCAGAGACCTCCTTCTAATCCGTAGTGACCTTAGACTACAACGGTTCCCCTTGGAACTAGTATTTCATCTAGAATTTATCCTCCTTCCCATGAGGAGCCTTGTTGACTTTCTTTCCTTTGTCTTTCTCTGCGGCTGCCACTAAGGGCCCTGCACCTGATTCCATATATCCTGCACATGAAGGTGAGGTGAGCATAATCAAGCATATAAACATAAAAGGTTAGCCAAATCGTTGTAAATGGTGTTAGATTGGACAGTGCAGCAATCAAGAAATCTAACATTTATTCTAAATGTTCGTTAACAGTTTACTCAAGGGACCTTGGATGACTTGGGTCCCATGGGTCATATTTCCTTGGCCAGAATGCTATTTTGAAGGGCGAACAGGGTAGGGAAATCTGCATGTTTTCTCCTGCCTTCAGATTAAGATGATTTAAAAGGTTCATGCAGGAGAGGGTCCCTTTTGAGCACGTGGGTCAAGATTTGTTTTCAAACTAGAGGTCATTTGGATCATCATTGGGGCACTCAAAGTCATGAGGAGGGAAAGCCATTAGGAGTTTGCTGTTTGAGATGACCTTGATGAAACAACATTTCGGGGGTGGAGTTCTGGGGTCCGGGACCCACGATGCTAAAAGACAGTCAACATAACTCCTCTAATCGCTTAAATGTTCGGGTCAAGTGGGCCAAAAAGCTGTTTGAGAATGACCGTTTTGAACGGTGGGCAATGAGCGAAAACCCAGTGGGAGCAACTCGGCAGACTAGACCCAGACTTAGACTTTGCTTTTATGTTTCCTTTGCGGGTTTCATTGGCAATCGAGATACCAGACTCTGGGGGTTGAAAGGACGGGCTCATTTTTCCTTTTGCGATGGCTGAAATGGGATGGAGTCCCGATGGTGGAAGTCTGGAAGAGGGGACCTGGTGAAGGCTAAGAAATGACGATAATACAATGGAGGTTTGCAGACGGAACTCCATGGACCGGGACCCGAAGGATACTAAGAATGAGACAGTTTGTTCTTGTAACCCTAGTGGCAAATGGATGGGCGGATCTCGAGGCTCAGGTGGATAGAACCAAGATGCTATTTGAGAAAAGGAAAAAGATAGATGACATCTCGGGGATGGAATCCCGTGGGAGAAAATTCAGGAAACATGAACGAAAGCAAGGAGTTTAATTTTGTTACATTCCAACGGCGACCCGACAAGGGTGATCTAGGATCATGGACCCGAGAAGACAACTCGCCATTTTGAAGTTTTGTTTGAATTTTATTCGACGGTGACAGGGAAGCTTGGGCCCGGAGAGTGCTAACGCTCTGTGGGAAGAATGGCACTTGGGAAGTGAAGTTCCAAATTCAATGTGAGGGTGATTTGATGGTTTTCTCAAAATTATATTACATGGGTTTTCTAGAACTCACCCTCCGCTATAAAAAAAATGCATTTTATCACTTTTATCCATTATTTTAACATGAAATCACCAAAAGAATAGTGGGAGGGCAGACGACGAACCTACCACAAGAAC
>VDFB02086081.1:369267842-369425997 GCA_007258455.2 Sequoia sempervirens
TTAAATAGGGCTAATTAGGCCTAAATTTAAGGAAACAGCAGGGCTAGAAGTAGGAAAGTCTGAAACAAGTGGTGCAAGTGGGTTGATATGTTATTAACCATCATGAAACACACCTGATACAATCATTTAGTTGGAGGTTAGAGTGCAAAGTTTGAGGGAAAAGACAATAATCCATCGCCAAAGGCCTAATAGGGCTAATAGGACTGGTTGAGCAGCAAAAAGGGAGTTTTGTACAAAATGGAGGGTTAGGGCTTGAAACCCATTTGAATCAAGTTCATTTAAGGTCTGGTGAATTCATCTCAGTGATTGAAAGCCACAAGGGGAGGCAGAACATCCTTAGTTGCAAGGTGGAGACCCTATTTCCAAGTTGGAGACTAGTTGATAAATTGAAGGACAAAGCTTGTTAATCTTTAACTCTTTGTGGAATTTTTGAGATCCCTGACCCTCTGCATTAGAGTGGTATCAGAGCAGTGAGTAGGTCCTTTAGGGATTGGAGAAACAACAATGGCACCAAAAAATCAATTGGCAAGAGAGTTGGAAGAGTTGAAGGAGATCTTGGAGAGGGAGAGAAGAGAAAGAAGGGAACAAGAAGCAGCAAGAGCAAGAGAGGAAAGGCTATGGAGAAGAGAAAGAGACACTATGCAAGCAAGGATCAATAACCTTGAGAGGAGTAGGAGGAGAGAAGACCAAGAAGACCAAGAAAACAATGAAGAGGATGAAGAGCATGTGAGGGCAAACCAGGAACAGCAAGCTGATGATACAGAGGACCTTGAAGAAAGGAGGTTAGTGAGGTTATTGAAGGCAGTACAAGGTCATGGAGGGAAGAGTCACATTGACTTACCTATCTATCAAGGGAAGATGGATAGTGAAGAGGTATTGGGATGGCTTGATGCCATGGAAAATTACTTTGAATTTGAGGAGATGGATGAAGAAAGGAAAGTCAAGTTTGCTAAAACCAAGTTGAGAGGCACAGCATTGACATGGTGGACAAGTTTCCAGAATGATAGGATGGCTAGAGGATTGGCAAAGGTCTCTACATGGGCAAGAATGAAGAGTTTGGTCAAGGAGCAGTTTTTACCATCTGATTATACCATTCATGTGAAAAGAATGAGGCAGAATTTAAAGCAAAAGGACTTGGATGTGATGTCCTATACTGAACAATTTCACAAGCTTAGTATTAGAGGAGGTTATGAGGAAGAGGATGAGAAAATAGCCAGGTACATCAATGGCTTGAGGTACAATCTGCAAGATGAGATTGGTTTACAATTGCCAAGGACATTAGGAGAATGTTTTCAGTTGGCCATTAGAGCAGAAGAAAAGGTGAAAAGGAAGCAAGAAAGATCAAGCAATGGTGGAAGAGGAGGTAGTTCAAATAGGGGCAGAGGTAATAGAGAGCAAGGACAAGGCAGTAATGATAAAAGCAGCAATGACAGGGGTAAGGAGATATTTTCTGATCAAAGAGGTGGATACACTCCAAGAGGAGGAGGCAGATTTGGACAAGGTAGAGGACCATTCACAGGTAGATGTTTTAATTGCAATGAACCAGGGCATCCTTCCTTCAAATGTCCTAAGTGGGAACAAGCTGATAAAGGCAGGGAAAGGAGAGCTACCTTGGTGCAAGAAGAAGAAGATAAGAAGGAGGAACCAAGAACACTCATGGCAGACCCTGTGACTGATGGTGAGATTCTCATGATCAAGCAAGGAGAAAGACTTCATCAAGAACCAAAGGTAACCATTTCAAAACAAATTGTCTCAGTCATGGTAAGATATGCAGGTTGCTTATAGATTCAGGGTCACATAGCAATTTAGTTTCAGTTGATATGGTAACCAAGCTAGGGATTGAAACTTTTGATCACCCTACTCCCTACAAGGCCACTTGGGTAACTCAAGGATAGCATGTAGAGATTGGTAAGAGAGATTTTGTTGATTTCTCAATTGGTTCATATCATGATAGGGTGCTTTGTGATGTTATTCCTATGACTTGTGGTCATATCATCTTGGGAAGGCCATGGCAGTATATGAGAAGAACTTTGCATGATGGGTTTCTTAACACCTATTTGGTTCACAAGGGAGATGTTAAATATCAGTTGGTTTCTTTACCTTTGGAGCAGAATAATGATAGTTTTGTAATCTATTTTGAGAAGAGTTTGTAGGTGAATAAGCAGGGTGAAACAGGGGAAGGCATTGGCAAACTGAAAAGTGGTGAGTTGCAGCAGGGTTATGTGGTGGATAGTCCATCAAATCAGTCCTTGTGGGATCTGAATACTATCAAGATTGGTAGCATTGAATGCCCTATCAATGAGGGTAATAGTGGTGTAGTTCTTCCACAAAGGAGGCATTGGAATGAGGGCAGCAATAGGACACAAGAATTCACTGTTTTCAAGCAGCAAAGAGGACATACTAATCCTTGGTTTGATTCTGTCAAGGATGCAGAATGGAAGAAGAGAAAAACAGTAACTTTAGGGGACTACCTGCCTTCTCATTGGAAGATGAAAGCACATATGAGCAAGAAATTTCTTAGTGGCAACACATGGGATACTTCTTGGGACAAGAGTTCTTTCTTTCCTAGGGAGAATGGTGCAGGAGCACCCAGGACCTTCAGGGAACACTCCAAGAATCAGGAGAGAGCAGGGGTCAGGAGGACCTTCCAAGCATGTCAAAGCATTAATTATAATGTGTTGAAGCCTATAATGGAATTTGAATTGAATGAGTGTGCTAAAGGTGTTAAAGGTTTGAAGATTCCTGATAAGGAATCCAGTCAAAAATGCAATGTAAGGGGAAAAGTATGTTTTAAGGGATTTGATTAAATGTTCTTAGGCTTTAGATAGGTTAAATAAGCTTGGATATTAAATATCCAATGGTCTTTAGTTGATGCAAATTAATATATTTTAAGATTGTTATTTCAAAATTTCAAAATTTGTTTGGGCGGGAAAGTGAGTTTAGGGGCTTAATTGGCTTTAATGAGTTGTGAACTGACTTTTGTTGGTTGGAACAGTTTTTTAGTTGGCCTATAACCCCAGGGAATTCCATTGTACGGGATTTGATGAAGGATTGAAGGACTTTGTACGGACTGTTTCCAAGAAAGGGCAGAAAATCACTGTTTTTTGCATTTTTCTCTTGTGTTTTTGCAATCTATTGAGTTCTTTTTGAAGTTTCATTAATGTGAAGGCCAAAGAATTATAAATTCCATGTTTTCAAATTGTTGAATGCTCTGAAAGTTCTTAAAAATCAATTTTAGCACGTGTTCTTGCTGACTGTCTACAGGAAAAGGCTGAAATAGACTGTTTTGAGGGTCTACCAATGAAAGAATGATCCATTTCAAGGGATGTATGACTGGAATCCTGTGAAATGGATCTAATATAACTTGTACAAACTGAAACTAACAACTAAATATGCAGGAAAGGTGGAAAATTGACTGTGCACAGTGAGTTGGCAAAGGAAGAGGGAAGAAAGTTGACCCTAGGGTATAGCAGTGAGCAAACTGCCTTAACAAGAGACACATTTCTGAATTGCAATAGTTGAACATTGATAAATGAATGGTGGAAAGTCAAAAACCAAGTCTTGGAAGTGATAGGAAACCCTAAAAACCAAAAGCCCTAGTTTTAAGCCAAATTAGTGAGGGTTTTGTAGTTGGGCATGTTGTGAGAATTCTTGTAGACTGAAAGTGTGAAAATCTTTGATTTGGGAGTATTTTAGGAGACTGTTGAGAGTTTCAAGGCCAGGAGACAAATTTGAAGAGGGGTTGCTTTGTTAAATAGGGCTAATTAGGCCTAAATTTAAGGAAACAGCAGGGCTAGAAGTAGGAAAGTCTGAAACAAGTGGTGCAAGTGGGTTGATATGTTATTAACCATCATGAAACACACCTGATACAATCATTTAGTTGGAGGTTAGAGTGCAAAGTTTGAGGGAAAAGAAAATAATCCATCGCCAAAGGCCTAATAGGGCTAATAGGACTGGTTGAGCAGCAAAAAGGGAGTTTTGTACAAAATGGAGGGTTAGGGCTTGAAACCCATTTGAATCAAGTTCATTTAAGGTCTGGTGAATTCATCTCAGTGATTGAAAGCCACAAGGGGAGGCAGAACATCCTTAGTTGCAAGGTGGAGACCCTATTTCCAAGTTGGAGACTAGTTGATAAATTGAAGGACAAAGCTTGTTAATCTTTAACTCTTTGTGGAATTTTTGAGATCCCTGACCCTCTGCATCCATCCTTAGACCAATGGGGAAAATAGAATGGTTAATAAATTTAGGTAACCTTCTAAAGATGCCTAGCTGTTGATAGTGTTTTTAAACACGAAACCAAATCGGACATAATGTAATATTCTATCTCTCTTGAAAGGTTATTTTCAACAATAAATTCTTGAAAATCACCCCAAGGTCTCGGTGTCGAGTCATGACAATGCATAAACCTTTCGGATAAAATGTGAAATCTTTGGTAATCATAATCGAACCTTTACTGCAAGCGGTGTATCTTTCCAATTTATCAGTTGCGATTATGATGATCTCAAATCCTAAATCTAAGCTGATTGATAAAGAAATAGCAAAAGATAAGGGTGCGAGAATATGATAGGATCTAAACTATTCCTAGAATTAACAATGAAAATAATAGATATCTGGAATGGACCAATCTCAAATAAAAAAATTCTTGATCAACCCACAATGCAATATCACAAGAACGGTGCATTCTTCTAAGGTATATAGGTTTTCAAATCATAGATATTCATCCACAATCGAACTTAAGCACATGTAAATATATGGTCCAGGTTGACTTCACCAGCCTACTACAATCAGATAGTTACTGGTAGTATAGACCAGAGATTGCTACAAACATTCCAAACATGAAATCATAAACATCATTCACCAAACTAAAACTAATTTAATTCTGAACACTAAACCCTAAATCTTCGAGCAATTTGAAAGATAGAACAACAAGAACCATGCGAGACAAACCAATACAATAGATTTCACCAGGAGAACCACAATGTCTTCAATTGTATTAGATCATCAAAATGCTGCAACAATTCCACTGTTTTGTTTACAATATTTGCTTCAAGAAATTGACTACTACTTCTACTACAAAATATTTCTAGCTCTTTCTGCTCTTACTTGTCTCTATTATTTTCTAGCTAACTGCCTACAATGAGGCAAGAATTCCACCCTTTATAGCAAAGTCTCAAGACATGTCGGCCCAACCAAACATTTACAAAATAAGAACAATTTCCAAAACAAGTCAGCCTTAGGAATTCAAAATAAGGCACACATTAAATGTTGATACATCATCAAGGTCGACCTAGACACAATCCCTAATGCAACTCGGATCAATACATGCCCCATGATAATAGGGAAGCACAAATCTCAAAATGGGCATTAACTACCACCTCCCTTGTCCTTATTCTGATTTAGAACCTTCAAAAATAACTTATCCAACTTGGCAATAGGTGGCAAAGGAAAAACCCTAAGCCGGCATTCAATGGCACCGATCTCCTCCTTTGAATGCTTAACAGTCTTATTCCAATCATCCTTATGTGTTTGATATTTATCCATTACCGCCAGATAAGTTGCTGCATCATCCAGCTGGTGTCCTGTTATGACATTCCCAGAATCTGGAGCGTAAACATCATGCCACCATTCCCTGAGTTGCTCCAGACTTAAGTATTTAGGAGCAATCTTTCTCTTGCCAGTCATGACCTCAAAAAATGCAATGCACCCCTCATATACCTCGGTTAAGTCACCATCTATCAGCTTCTTCCACTTCTGAATCTTCCTCATGGCCTTTTGTTGAATCTGCAAAGCCTCAAACCATTCCCAAGGCTCACTTAATCTAGAGGAAGGAAGAATCCCATCTACAGCCAATTGATCTTTACCATGCTCCATGATGACCTTGGATTTCTGCAGTAGAAGGTCGATGTCCTCCTTATCCTAAGATAGCACGTATTCTAGCAATTCCTTGGCTCTGACTGCATCCTTTCCAACTGAAAGGATCTCTTTGATGGCATTATCTCCTTTTACTTGCACATCCTTCAACCAATCTGTTGTAGTTTGAGCAGAAGCCTTCATCTTTTCAATTTCAGAGATGGTTTCCTTGGGCAAGAAACCAGGAGTAGCTGAAGAAGATGGGTGAAGAGACTGCAGGGGTTTCATCACATCTTCCAAGCATTTCCTAAGTCTCTCATTTTCTTTTCTAAGCTCATGCTTGGTCTGAGCTTCCTTTCTTAACCTCCCAATTATTACTGCACTGGAGCCTTCATATTCATCAATTTCCTGTTCCATAGAGGTTGGCCCAAGGTTAATGGTCTGCACATTGTAATCTTCACCAGTGACATCCTCTCTAGTCTTGTCTACAGCAGGGGTGGCAATGTGGAACACTCTGTTGTTTACCTCATCCCTTTCTATTCTCGAAACCACTTTAGCAGCCTTCTTCTTCTTCCCTTTGCCAATCTTAGACAACATCTCATCCCAATCCAAAGGAGTGTCCTCAACAACTACTTGTTTCTTCCTTGTGATCTCCTTCTCAAGCCAATTCGGGACAACAAGTTCTACCCGGATTTTGTCTGTTTTTGCCTCTTCACCATGTTGTTATGGTGTTTTGTCTTCTTCCTTCTCATCCTGTTCTTTCCCAGGAGACCACTCTCTTTGGTCACCTAACTCAGGTTCATCCTCTTGCACAGGCGATGGGGTTCTAACTGGGATATCTTCCTTCTCAGGTGATTCATGGCCTTTGCTATTCTCCGAAGAATCCTCATACTGCACTAAGGGGGAAGTATGCCTTCCTTCTTCTTCAACCTCAAGCTCCGCTGCCTCGCCAAAAAGCTCTCCTTCCTTGAAAGGTTCTGCCTCTCCACTAATTTCTTGCTCTTGATGGGTCGATTCTTGCTCAGGTATACTTGGTGAAGGAGAAGTAGCCCTAGGTTGCTCTATAACTGGTGACTTAGGAGGAGAACTCATTTTTTGCACCGGCTCCTTAGGAGAGGGAGTCCTTGACCTCCTTAAGTAAACCTTTGTCTTTTCTCCTGAACTCTCCACATCAACAATCGGAGGTTCATCCTTTGACATTTCTTGACTCTTCTTCTTTGAAACTCTAGCTGTTCTTATCTTCTTTGGCAGTGGAGGAGCATCCTCTTCCTCTGGCTTTTCAACTTCCTCCTCCTCAGAAGATTTACCTATTCTCAAAGCTCAGCTTCTTTTCTTTCCCTTTGGTTTTCTCTTTGGTTCTGGCTCACTGTCTTTTGGGCCTCTGATTTTTATTTTGAAAGGTGAGCCCTTTTTAGTTTTCCCTTTGGGGTCATCTTCCCCGGATTCCTCAAAAGTAGACATTGGATTAAGATTTCCCATCAAATTAAAGGTACAAGGTACCTTTTCACTCTCCAGCTCCCAAACCTTATGTTTCAGCCACGAAGTAGTAAATTTCATCACAGGGGCCATTAGCTCCTCCAACTCTGTGACCTCATCTTCGTCCCAGTTTATTTCCCCAATTGACCTATCCTTCACGGACTCATATGCATGGTCTTGCACCAGATTCCCATCATCTTCTAGTTGGTCAGGGATCAACTTGACATTGTATTGTCTAATTGCATCAACAGGAAGCCTAGAGTACCTTTTCTTTCTTGCTTCAAAATCATCTTTGATGTTGGCCCAATAGTCCTCTAAGTCATCTTTATGATGGTACTCTTTGGTGGCATTTTTCTGTGCTTCCCCTATGATATCAAAATTTGTCCTTTTGGAATGGAAGGAGAAACCATAAGCTGCCAATTCATCTCCTGCTGTGTGGGCTGATTGAATGGTAGGGCACACCTTTTCTATGCCAACTCCAAGAGGGAAATCCCCACCGAAACCTATTTTATGTTTCTCCTTTTTGACAATGGCATCAAATTCACATATTTGCCTCACCAATTCCAATAACACAATATGATTAGTAGGGTACCTAGGCAACCTGTATGGAGCAGCTGGACATCCATCAATTCTGAGATAGGAGAAGGTGGGAAATTGAATGAACCAGGCTCCATAATTCTTTATCAACCCCTTTGCTCCATCTGACAGTCTTACATGCTCCGCATTTTGAAGCATCCTGGTGATATGCATTGTGAATGCATCATTGACTCTCTTGTAATTCTTGTGTCCTAGGTGCAACTCTGGGTATACCTCATAAACTATATCTTGTCCAAATGTCCCCTGTGGACTCAGACCCCTGTATGGGTAGAATCTAGCCAACACATACATCACATATGAAGACATGGTGAACTTCTTGGTTTCCATGACATCCCTCAGCTGTTTATCAATCATGGTGCTAATAAGTCCTGCCCAGTGATAATCGGAACCTTGCTCAATCATGTTGATCACATGAACCATCCAGTTTTCTAACACCCCAGCGGTCTTTAAACCTGCCACTCTGCTCAGAAGTGTGATTGCATCATAGATATCCGACCTAAATTTAACTCTATGCAGTTGCTTGGGTAATTTGGAATAATGTGACTTTGGCTTCTCCAACCAAGCATTAATCATTTGCTGAGCCTTGGTGGGCTCATTCTCATAGTATGTTCTGGCCAAGTCCATGTTCAGAGCGCACACAGAAGGTAAATCCAGCATATCAAAGGCCTGGGCAATAGAAATGGGGTTGAAATTTGCTAAGACCCTTCCCTCAGTACTGACAACCCTCTGTGTGTCAAAAGTCATACTGCCAGACACACTCAAGTATTAACTCGTAGCACTGGATTGCAGGAGGAAACCCTGCCACATGCACCAGTCCGGACTTCATCATTCCCTTTCTTAGGACCGACAGATCCTTCTGAGCTGTTCTCTCTTTGAACTCCTCATACCGCCATGCTCCAACGTTCATGTCCGAGACCTCAGACCACACCGAAGATATCTTGCTTTCAGGGAGCTGGCACTTGGTGTCTAATCTTAACCTCTCTGCCTCTGAAATGGAAGATCCTTCCATGTCATCCTTAGATTTTCCAGCTGCAACCTTGCTTGATTCGGCCTGCATCCACAAAAGATCGCCATAAGTATCCAATTATCATGCATATTCCAATCAAAGGGTTAGTATAAAATCATATAAAGCCATTGAAATCCATCACAAATCACCAATCCTTGAAAATCCAGAAAAATCAAACAATCCGGGAAATCAAGATAATCCGGGAAAATCCAGTCTGGGCGAAATTTCAGAGAAATCCAACCCAGACGGATTCCTGTCGCCAAAACATCATTAGTCAAATAAATCATTAGTACGGACAAAAGATCATAAGATAATCATGAAATTCATTCATTGGAAACAAGAAATTAACATTTAACCTTTACTCCATGAATCCTATCTTCGGAAAATCGAAAGAAGTAAAACCAGACAGGAAAACCGGAAAAGTTCGGACAGGAAGGATTTTCACGGATAGCTCAAATATTCCAGAATTTGCTATACCCCGCGGAATTGGCCGAAACCGGGAAAATCCGAGTGCACAGAAATTCCGCCAACACCTCGGAAACCCGACAAAAGACAACACGCGAACCAGCAACTGAATGAACATATAAAACCTTGCTAATTGGGATTCAAATGACTCCAAAATTGATGCCAACCAACAAAATTTGAAATGCACCTAAACTTGAATTTCAAAAGACCTAGAATGACTAATCTTCATGGCGAAACGATGATGCCCTAATTTCAAAGAATAAGCCTCCTGCCATGAAAACCAGGATAACTTCAAGGTTTGGAACACTATTCCTAAGGATGAATCTAAGCACTCCGAGTCTTCACAAGGCAAGGAATAGGTTTAATACAAGCGCAAGATAGACAAAACAAATTCATTAATACGGGCCGAGCACCGAGAAAACCCTAACCTCGCACAATACAACAAATTACGTACTTAGAGGACAAGAATCTAACCCAGAACACCATCCAAATGGATGCACCCATCATCTAATGGATAAATACAAGCACATATGGCACGGGTGATGAGGTTTCGCAGAAAGATGGGTCAAACCCCAATTCGATGAAACACAATCGTGACCAAGTATGGGCCGACCCAGAAATGACCATCAATCAACATAGAACAGTTCAATCATCATGCAAACAGATGAAAGGGCCAATGATAACCTACCATGGATTAGTCCAGACGAAACTCGAACTCGAGGAAGCAACTGCAAACCGACAATGCCCTAGCAACAAAAATCCTACTCTGCGCTCCACCAATCCACACACACGCAGCCCGAAATCGATGATCAAAGCTCAAACAGGGGATGCACTCAAACGCCAAGGCAGCAAACAAGTGAATAATGAAGTCGAAACGATACTTGAAAGATTTTAAATTCACCCATATACGCATCTGAGCAAAGGTACTTCGGGCATTAATGAGCGACAAGGCGTGTCTGAAAATTTGAAACCCGAGGCCATATGAGAATTTCAAAAATCAAGATACACGAAAAATTCCGATGAACCGCAGTTTACGGATATGGCAAAAGCAGTTTTTAATATGGACCGGGGATTTTGGCACAACCGGAAAATCCGCCCGAGCGAAAAATCTAGTCAAGAAAGCAAGAGAAAACCGGTTGGAAATTCGGCCCAATGGAAACAGACAATGAACCAGAGCCCGGGAGAATCCGTCGGAGCTGGAAAATCCCAGATTCATGTCAAAACCCAAATTTTCACCAAAAGCCAATTTTAACCAATTCAATCCTCAAGGCAAGACCAAAACCAGTAAGACCAATATTTCAAGACCTTGAAAAGACAAATCCAATGAAACCAAAGGTCAAGAGACATCATCAAAAGAGGGTCCCTACTCCAAGTGGGGCATGTGTGCAAAACTGCACAAGCACTAGCAAAGAGTATGGATAGACATGGGACTTGGTCATATCACAGGCTGAGTATGCATACAATGACAGTGTGAACAAGACTATAGGGAAGAGTCCTTTTGAAATAGTGTATGGGATGCACCCAAGAGGTGTGTGTGAGCTCAGGGATCTAGGAGCTATAGAGAATATGAGTGGACATGCAGAGGATTTCTCTCAGACAATGAAGGAGATTCAAGAGAAGGTGAAGAAGACAGTTACCAAGGCTACTCAAAAGTTGAAAGAGAAGGTGGATTTATCTACAAATTATCTATAATTTGCAGTAGGAGACTATGTTATGGTCCACCTCAACAAGTCTAGGTTGCAGATGAAAAGAGTGGGACCATGTAGGGTATTAGCCAAGTATGGGAAGAATGCCTACAAAGTGGAACTACCTACAAATTTAGGGATTTCACCAATGTTCAATGTAGCCGATCTAATCAGCTATAAGGGAACAGTCAACGACATGGATCAGAATAGTAGGGATATCTTCAAGGATGTAAGCAAAATAGCCTTACCTACTCAAGACAAGCTTTAGGCAGAAAGGATCTTGGAGTCTAGGGTGAAGAAATCTACAAGGCATAAAGTGTACATGGAGCACCTCATCAAGTGGAAGAACAAGCCAGAGTCTAAGGCTACATGGGTAGATGAAGCTCAGTTTAAGAAGTAGCGCATTGATGTGTCACTGATCTCCCCTCATATTCCTTAGTGTTTGTAGAGAGAGGGGGAGAATGGTGAAGGAGCACCTAGGAAACACTAGGCAGTTACACTAGGCAATAAATCTTAGTTTATTTTGATGTAATCCTTCATGGCATTTTGGATTGGATGTTGATCATCTGATGAAGGTCATGTTAACCAATGATTAGGCCTAAGGGTTTAGCTTGTAAGGTTTTGACCTTTTTGGGATTCTTAGGAAATGCTTTTCAATTTTGGTAATAATGCTCAATTAGAGCTTCATACGGCCAAGAAGAGCCCAAGGGAGCATAACTGATTGAGGAACCCTATTTAAGGAATGCCTCAGCAGTGGAGAAGGGTTGGAAAAACTTTTTGTATTGCTTTGAAGTTTGTGAGTTGAAGAAAACAATGTGTTTGAGTGAATTTTTCTGACTTTTTCTTTGAAGTGAGCTTTAATGGATTAAACTTAGTACTATAATCTATGTAGTATGTAGTGTGGTAGCTTTTCACGATTTTTGTGGCATTTAGATAGGTTTTCAATTCAATTTCAAGCATTGTTGTAAATAGTTTTGTTTTCTTACTGTTGCTGGTCTGAACCAGATAGTTTTGAGGAAATGGAGATTTAGTTCACTTTCCCACCATACAAATTGTATGGCCCTTTGAGAATAGTGACTAGACTCCATGTGTGTAAATATGGTAGGATTTAGGGTTTGTGTGAGCATAGGAGCCATTGTGGAAGTCTTACCCTAGGCGAGCCAGGGAGATGCCTGGCTAGGAAGAATTGAGTGCAGAGCACATAATTTGCAGGGGTGATAAGTTTTTGATAAATTTCCTTTTGGAGAAGGTAGATGTGAGTCTTTCCAAGACTTGGTGATCAAGAGAAACCTCCATCAATCTGTTTGGTGTGAGAAATGCTTGACAGTTTGGAAGCAACCAAAAAAGTGCTTAAAAGACCTAGTTTTGGCTCATTTTCAAGTTAGGGCTTCGTACGGATAGTTGAGACCTAAGACCTTGAAAACCTTTGAGAGGTGTTCACATGAAGTAGGAATCTCAAAGAAATATTGGGGGTTCTTTGGAAATATTGAGAGAACCAACCTGTTTTCTCGAAGAAGGAGACCTAATTGGGGCTCTTAGGGCTAGTAGCCTTTTTAGGCTTAAAAAGAGGGTTTGGTGAAAGCAACTGAGAGATGGAGTCAAGTGGACCTTCAAGTACCATAGTAGGATGGAATGAAGTCTTTTGAGGCACCTCCACACTCCTACAAAGTTTAGTTCTTTAAATTGGGGGTTTGAAGCCTTTAGGGTAGATTAAGGGCTAAGGAAGAGTTATAGAAATTGCACCAAGATTGACTTGGTAGGTTGAATTTGTGCTGGTAGTGGGGTTGGCCAGGAGAACTAGGGGTACCTAAACTTGAAGAAGGTCCTAAAGGTTAAGGTGGTGAAGTAAGACACCAAGGAGGTCTTGCAAGCAAGACCTAGAGTAGGAATCATTGAGTGATTCTTCCAACCCCTCCCTATCACATTCCATCCACAGATGATAATACACAAGCACCCAAACCATACACAAAGATGAAAATGTAAGAGCCTAACCAATTAGAACTAAATTTTCCCCTTTGATTAGGTAGTGCATTTACATTTCTCTAATTCTCATAGAGAACCAGGTCACCTATCTTAAAAGTCCTAGGAAGTACACTTTGATTATAATTTCTAGATAATGATCATTGATAAGCTTTAAGATGATCAAGGTCCTATAGTTAGTTCTCATCAAGCATCTACAACTGATTCAAATGATTAGCTCAATAGGTTTCGTCATCATTTAACCCTTTAAGGGAAACCCACAAAGAAAAAACTTCCAACTCCAAAGGAATGATAGCTTTGACACTATACACAAGGTTGTAAGGTGTCATTCCCATTTCCATACAAACACTCATGCAATAGGACCACAAAGCATATGTCAATTGAATATTCCAATCCTTACCATGTTTATAAATTGTTTTTTGAAGAATGAGATCAAGATTCTTATTAGACACTTCTGCTTAACCATTAGATTGAGGATAATATCATGTAGAAAACCTATGTTGAATGTGAAACTTCTCTAGAAATTGTTTTACTTCTTTATTCTTTAATGGCATACCATTATCAGAAACAAGAGTAGCATGAAATCCAAAATGAGAAATAATATCGTTTAAGTGAAAACTACAAATAGCATCAGCATTTGTGGATCGAAGTGGGATAACTTCAACCCACTTTGTGAAGTAATCTATAGCAATGATAATCAAAGTGTGTCCTTTAGAAGAAGGAGGTGATATTTTTCCAATAATATCCAACCCCCATTTTGCAAATGGCGAAGGAGATGTCTATTTTTATAACTCTTATGCATGTGCATGAATAAGATGACTATGTTGTTGAGATTGTGGGCACTTTTTAACAAAATCAAAGGAATATTGTTCCATAATTTTTCAAAAGCACCCAATGTGTATCAATTTCCTCACCAAGGATTTACCACCAAAATTTCTACCTCCAAAGCCCAAATGGGCTTCTTTAAGGGAAAGGGGTATTTTTTCTTTAGTGAGACATCGAAGAAGCAAGCCACTATAGGATTTCTAATAGAGAACATCAGATAACATAACATAACAAACTAAAAATTTCATATATGAGTGTGATCATTTTTCATCGCATCATCAGGAAAGTTTCTAGTCTTCAGGTAGTTGTAAATATTAGAAAACCATTCTTCTGAGTCTTTGTGAGAACACACCAAAGAATCAAATTCAAGTTGATTGGAAACAACCAAGGATCAAAGGACCTAAACCATGACATGATATTCTTTTGTATCTTCATCTGAAGGTACTAGGGAAGCAACACTTTCCATGGCATTTGCATGTCTATTCTCCCTCCTAGGGACATTGTCTATCATGAAAGAGGAGAATTGTTTAAGCAAGTACAAAGAAAGGTCTTGATACAGAGATAACTTACTTTGCTTAGCTTAATAGGATCATGTAATCTAATTCACAATAAGCTCAGAATCACCCATTATATTAGAACCTTCAATTGATATTAGAACCACACCTGCTCCGGAGCCAGTCTGACATCTCAACCCATCAAAGTACATTTTCCATTTGAGGTCATAATTGATTGCAAGAATGTTCTTTTCAGCAAACAAATCCATGCCTGAGAAGGAGTGAGACAAAGGTGCATCTGCCAATTGATCAACAACCGCTTAACCCTTTATTGACATCTGAGTAATAAAATTTATATCAAACTCAAAAAGTAATATCACCCATTTCACTAGCCTCCCAACAAGGTCGGTACTGAAGAACAAATTCTTTAGAAGGTCACTTCTTACAATGACATGTGTTTTAGCATGAAGGTAGTTCCTTAGCTTTTGTGTAGCAAAGATGAGAGAAAGGAATTGATTCTCCATGGAGGAATAATGAGTTTCATAATCAACCAGGACATGATTAATGTAGTACATTGCTCTCTCTTTCTCAGAATCATCATATTGAGCAAGCAAATTTTCCAAAGCATATGGCGATGTAGCAAGGTAAAGAAAAAAGGGTTTATCATGCATAGCCAACATTAGCACGGGAGTTTTGGTCAAATAGGATTTTATTAACTCAAAATATTTTTGGCACCCTTCATCCCATATAAAGAAAACATCTTTCTTTAAACACTGAGTGAAAGGAAGGGTACGATCAGCTAGTTGAGATATGAATCTTTGAATTTCCTAAATCTTCCCTTGTAAAATTTGCAACTCAGTAATATTCCTAGGAGGAGGCATGTTAACAATGGCATTGATCTTATTTATGTCAACTTTGATTCCACAATGACAAACTATGAATTCAAGAAGTTTTCCTGCATCTATGCTAAAGACACACTTAAGAGGATTAAGTCTAATCTTATAGAGTAGAAGCCTCTCAAAAATAAGACAAAGTTTCTTTACATGTTCCTATTGGGTTATAGACTTCGCTAAGTTATTGTCAACATAATCCTCTAGAATATTATGAATGAAATCATGAAATATTAGGGTCATTTCCCATTGGTAGGTGGCTCCCACATTCTTTAACCCAAAGGGCATGACCACATAAAAAAAAATTCCCCAAGGGTTAGTGAAATTTTTCTTGTACTAATCCTTCAGATTAATATGGATCTAATTGTAGCCTAAGAAACCATCCATAAAAGATAACAAGGCATGGCCTGCAGTTGAATCCATAATCATATCTATATTAGGTTTAATGGAAAATCATCCTTAAGAGAAGCCATATTAAGGTCCTGAAAGTCAATACATATATGAATATGACCATTAGGTTTTCTAACAACAACAATATTCGAGATCCAAGGGGAATAGTCAATTAGATGAATAAATCCTACTTTTAACAACCTCTCTATCTCGTTCTTAACCAACAATGTGACCTTGGAATTGATCTTTCAAATTTTCTTCTTAACTGGCTTGGCAATATTGTGAACCACTATGCACTCATCTATACTAGGAATTTCCTCATACGTCCAAGCAAAGATATCATGATGAGAATGTATGAAATCATAATGTTCTTCTACTTCTTCCAAAGAAAGACACTTCTCAATCTTAATCACCTTCTCAGAAGACTTAGGATCCATAGAGATTTCAGTAGTATCTCTTTTGAGGAGGGAACTATGATCTCCAAGATGTGATATCAGGATGGAATCTTGAACATTAGCTAGGGGGTCCTCCCCATCAAGACTTAAGACAAATTTTCCAAAATATTCCTATTCATTTAAGCGATATGAGAATCATATTTTATGATGGAAAGGAGGAAAAGGGGAGTAGCCACCTAAGAATTCCTCAAGTGCTTCATCCAAAGAAAATACATCTAGAGAGAATTCTCATCCTGCACCCTATCCTCTATTAGTTTAGGATGGACCAAACTAAGTGGCTCAACCAAAATCATGTTAACACTCTTCCATGGTTTTTTCTTAGATTGTTCAATATAGCATCCCAAACTAAGATAACACTTATGAGGTTTGAACTAGATAGGGGTTTGGATTCCTTGCTCAATACATCTAAGGCCTTTTCACCCATAGCCATATTGAGAAGCAAGTATGTATCTAAAACCATAGCGAGTTTGTAAAACTTTTCAAGGTGGTGGTTCCATGTAGAGAGCTTCATTCTACCAATGAACATTGAACACATCTATGAGAGCACAATCATCTCCCTTACTTGATTCGCAAACATTAACCTCCTTTGTAGGAGCAGAATTTTCCTCCTCAACGGGGGGAGGACTGGTCTCCTGAATAGGGTTATAGTTTTCTTCCTTGGCAAGGGTATTATCCATTTTTCATCAAAGGAATTTGAGGTTATTACAATATTTAGATGAGTGGGACTTTATCCCAGGTGCAGGAGCACCTAGGAAACACTAGGCATTTAAGAAGTCTAGAATGAATTTTTGTTTTGATGTTTATCATGAAGGTCATTTTGACCATTTAGATAGAGTTAGAGGTTTGGAAGTAGGTTTTTCTCAATAGTGATTAGTAGGTTAAAGAAGTGGAAAGGGTGAATGAGTTTAAAAACTCAGTTTACTTAGGTTTCTAGAAAATTGGCAAAAGATGCAAAAATGTACCATTTTTGCAACTTTTCCACATAATAACTTACATATTCGACCAAGGGTGCATAACTGATTTAGGAACCCTATATAAGGTGTGCCTTGACCTGAGTACAAGGTTGGAAGTTTGTATTACTCAAAATTTTGTGCATTCAAAGAGAAAAATAGTGTGTTTTTTTGTAATTTTTTTAATTTTTGTTTGAAGTGCTATTTTAATGGATTGAACAAGCACTGTAGTTAGAGTAGGATGTAGTGTGATTGATTTGCAAGCTTGTGTGGCTTTCACTTAGATTCCTAATTCATTTTTTTACCTTCATTGTAAATAGTTTTGGCTCTACCCTGTTGCTAGTTTAAACCAAACAGTCTGAAAAGAATGGAGTGCTAGACCACTTTCCCACAATACAAATTGTACAACCCTTTGGGAATCATGACTAGACTCCATGTGTGTACATATGGTAGGTTTTATTGTTTTTGTGAGTGTAGGAACTGTTGGTAAAGTCTTACCCTAGGCGAGCCAGGAAGAGTTCAGCTAGGGAAGACAAGGAGTGCAAAGCACATAACTTGCAGGGGTGACGAAATTTTGTTGAATTTCCTTTTTGAGAAGTTAGATATGAGTCTTACCAAGGTTTGGTGAACAAGAGGAACCTCCACCAATTCTTTTGGTATGGTGAAACACTTAGCAGATTAGAAGCATCCAAAAAAGGCTTGAAAACCCTAGATTTTTCCCAATTTCAAGTTGAGGCCTTGTACGACTGATGATGACTCAAGACCTGGAAAATCCTTCAGAGGTGACCATTTGAAGCAAGAACCTCAAAGAAAGATTGGTGTTTCTTTGGATAAATAGAGAGATTCAATCATTTTTCTCAGAGAAGGAGGCCTAATTGGGGCTCTTAGGCTAGTAGCCTTTTTAACCCTAAGTGAGGGTTTAGTGAAAGTGATGGAAAGGTGGATTGTGGTGAACCTTCAAGAACCCTAGGGGAAAGGTTTTAAGCTTTTGAAGACATCTCTACACCCCTGCAAGATCTAATTGAGTGGTGAGGATAGGTTAGCCTTTATGATAGATTAAGAGCTAAGGAGGAGTTGAAGCATTGCACCAAGGTTGGCTTGGTTGTTAGGAGTTGACTTGATATTTGGGTTGGAAAGGTGAACCAAGGGAACCCACACAAACATTGGGTCCTATAGGTTAAGGTGGTGGAGTGTGACACCATGGGGGTCATCCCTAGCAAGATCCAAAGCTTGGAACAGTGATTGTTTCCATCCAACGCATCCCTATCAGACTCACTTTGTATTCTCCAATAAATAATTAAAAGAATTCCAAGGATCTCCAAACATCACCAAGTAGAGCATTTGATTCAGAAGAAGTAGATGAGGAAGACTTAGGACTTTTTGCTTTAGGTGATTCATCTTTAATGGTATTCACTTCGGGGGTAGCCTCCATGGAGGGTATCACTGAGGAACACATCATAGCATCTACAATTAAAGATGGAATACAATTCTTAAGAGTGGATACAAATGAAGCCCGACTGATAGCCACTAACTCACAAAGGTCAACAATTTCTGAGTCAGCTTTAACCGTGACCGCTCGATTATTTGCAAAAAATTTAGAGAATGGTGCAAAGTAGAAGTTACAACACCCATAGCATGAATCTAGGGTCTCCCCAAAATAATATTATAAGGTAAAGGGCCAGGCATCACATAAACCAAAGTAGGTAAGGTAACGGGGCCCAGCTGCAAAGGTAGTATTATTCTGCCTAGAGCTTGGCAACCAGAATTATCAAGCCCATGAATGTACAAAGAAGAAGCAGCTAGAGAAGATGAATCAAATTTAATACTAGTCAATAGATCAATACCACAAACATTGAGAGCCAAACTGGTGTCAAAGAGGGTACACCTAATAGGGTGATCCCACAAACTTGGTTTACAATTTATGGGAGATTGTGATTTTTGTTGAAATCACATGTTTTTAGAAAATATATTGATTTAAGCCTTAAAAGTTCCATTCAAAGCATTGCAATTGAACATGGTTTGATCAAACTACCTTAGATAAAACCCCCTTGGATAGAACCCCACTAGTTTTAAACCATACCTATAATGGAGTATCCTTTACACCTATCAAAATGTTGATAAAAAACCACTTTTGATTCACCTTTTTGGGGGATCAAATGAATTCATTTAAAATTTTCTTTTTGTAAGTATGTATTCCTTATTACAAGCTTCCCAAAAAGTATAATTTTAAATAAATTTAATTGTATTATTATATTTATTTTTTATTTCTTGTGAATGTAGGTTTTTCACCAAAAATGAAGCTCTTTGTTTTGCACATGTGGAAAAATAGAAGATTATCAAAAAAAAAATTTAAATATGAGTGCACTAGATATTGAAGTCCTTGATCCAACAAAAAAATATATATATATAGACAAAAAAAGTTACGCATTATACAGTCTTCCTATGTCTAAATTGTAATTGGTTTGACTTCAAAACTTGATTAAGGAAAAAATATTCAATAAAACACTATCTAACCAAGTGGAAGCACTAGATATCAAAGTTACAAATATAAATTTTGAAAGAATTAGAATTTTATCCTTCATGGAAAAAAATTTATGTATTATACGATGAGTGTCACTCCTTAAAAATGTTGTTTTCTGAAGAAAAAAATTGAGGGAGATGGAAATAGAGGTACAATCGGATTCCAAAAATTTTAAAAAAATATATATTTAGAATCTATAGAAAAACTGTCACGAAACTCTATTTTGCATCATCTTCAAATTCCTCATGGTTTAGCCACTATAGGTGCCTGAAAGTGAAGATTTAATTAGAAAAAATTATATCAGTGTCCAGTTTGGCCAAAAACTGTAAACCACTATTGTGGAATCACCCAATACCAATAGTATTAACATTAACTATAATTATTAAATGGTTTGCTTGCTTCTACACATCCAGAGGTGGAAGTTCTTGCAGATGGAATGTAATATTAGGTGAATCCACACAAATATGAGCCAATAGCACATTAACATCCATGGGCCTAGTGGGGGAAGGAAAGAGAATCTTCTGCAAGGCTTCTTGAAGCAAATCCCAAATTGAGATCTTAACAAGAGTAACATGGAGTTGCTCAATAAGAACATAATCACTTGGTGTTTTAGTCGTAGGTTTAGGTGTTGAAGGAAGACTTGGTTGAGAAGGTGGTAAGGAGGTGAGAACTTGATTAAATATTGTGATGTAGGAATAGAAGGTTGTTGATAAAAAAAAAATGATTTCTTCTTGTATTATATGTGTGCCTGATGACATTGTAAGAAGTAGATTCCATAGCTTTTATGAACCTTGAATATAAATCTAGTGAATCATTGCGATATGAAATCCCATAGACAAAATTATCCTTCCATGGAGAAGGGCTAGCTGGGGTCAAGAAAATGATGGGTTTCTTAGGGCTTAGAGGAGCCACAGAGACCACCACTACATTTACCGACTCTTGAGCCTGTGAAGAAGAGGTTTGCTTGGAATATTTATAGATAGGGGAAGATGCTTATAAGAAATCATCTAGAGCATCATCCAACATGTCAAAATATTCCTTAGAGAAATCATTATCCTAGACATGAAAACATTGTTAAAATAGATCCGACATGATTCACATCGGGTTCACCAAAATGTCAGATAAGTGGGATTCGCTACACATGATTCTCTTCATTCTCAAGAGATTCCCAGGGAATGAACTACCCTTATCCACCTCAACATAAGTTGAATAAATAAATTGCAAAGGAAATGCATACTGACATTGTAGCAAAGACATACTGGGAAAATGAGTCCTTAGTGACACCCAAAACAACACTTTTTCAACAAGGTACACATCATTTCAGCATATGAAAAACTTCCTTTTTATTTTTATATTTGTTAGGTTTGTTTTCTAATTGTTACTTATGCATTTTACCTCTTATAATTGAGTGAAACATCAAGTCAAAAGTAGATGAACCCATTTGATCAATCACATTTGGGTTCGTCTCTCTTTTTCTATGTTTCACTCGATTGGTGTCTTGTTCAATCTTTTTGCAACTCCATTATATTGTGGAGAAGACAAAGTTGTATTTTCTCTATTGAAAGGTTGAAAATTTTTGCTCTATAGTTTACGACATAGAACAAGTTTTCTTCACTTCTCATTCAAGGAAACCTTAGAGATTTCAATGCAAGGATGTAAAGGGGAAAGAGATTTGCAATAGGTATTTCCCAAGGTATGATTAGAGATAACACCATTACTGTGAGAAATTACTTTAAAGTAGAAGAAGACACGAGAGCTTATTCAAAAATCCTTATGCCAAGTCATATGTTTCGAATAAGCTACGTCATGAAAAGGGAAGTGGTTGCCCCCAGAATGTATAACTTAGTACATCACATGCAAGCCAACTTAAGGCATGTCGTCCACATCCCAAGATTTCTCTTATATGTACATGAAATATGGTCAACAAGCCAAAAGAGACAACAATAAGTGACATACGAGGGTAAGGCTACTTAACCCCTACCCTTAGTGAAAAACAAGGATGAGCCAAGATTACTGATGAGAAGCATGCTAGATTCAAAATTAGTATGGATTAGAGGAATTAGGTTCCTCAACACAACCTAGAAGAGTAGCACACTCACTAAGATGTTGAATTCTATCACTTAAAGCCTTACATTCATTAGGAGAATGACCATGAACTCTATGATAAATCACATAAAGAAACATGAAAAAGAAAATAATGCAAAATACAAGTAAGGAACATGCAAGTCAACCTATAGCAGGTCGTACGCATCCCAATATCACTCGGTATATACAAAAGGTAGACAACTAGTCGAAGGGACAACATCACATGCCAAAACTAGGACAAGGCTAAGTGACCTCTTTCCCCCACTAAGTTTAGGACAAGGATGAGTTGAGATAGGTGATGAGGATGAGCTCCTTATGATAAACAGAATGATTTACAATGAATGTATAACATGCAATAGTGTGAACAAGAAGATCCACCAACTATTACATGGAAAGGAGTGGAATGCATGTTATTGCTATGCAATTATCATGTCATAAAATAGAATTAAAATCACTCAATATTAGTTTCAATGTACAACACTCGTCAATAAGATGCCCAAGAGTTCTATGGTATGCGCAGTAATTCTATTTTTCTTAGGTATGTTGTTTTACTAGGAGGTGGCAATTTAATCAAACCTTTTTTAAGGAGATGTTCCATCTTTCATTCAGTTAATATTTGAGTATGTAAGAATGGAAATTTGTTGATTTTGTAAGGTTTTTGTTTCTTTCTTGATTCACCAACTTTTTGAGGTGGATATGGAGGAGGACCTAAAATTATCTTGTCATTTTTGCTAGGCATTGTTTGTTCTTTAGGAAGCACACTTATGTCAGGAGGAGGACCTTGATATCCTATCCCTTTTATTTGTTCAATAGGAATTTTCTTTAAAATTTTATGAATTCTATGTTCATTAGTAATGTCACATCCTTGGTTGGTTAAGATCTTAAAGCCTTGGGCATAAGTCTCTTCTAGGTTGATGGAAGTGTTGGTCACTTTGTTAACATAAGATGAATGACTATGCACTTGACTAAAGGAACTAGGTTCACTCATTGTTGGAAGTTTACGCTCAGTTTTTGATTCAATTTTAGGATGTAGAAGGCCAAACATCTCAAGTTGTGTTGGTTGTTTCATGGAAGATGTACCATAGAAAAATGGTTCATTGACATTGTGGATGTCAAATTCTGCATTTTCTCAAAACACACATTAGTATTGCCATTTAAAATAAAACAAAATAAGAACATCCCTATGAAATAATGAAACATGTTAATCATGCAATGAAAGGAATCAAGGAAACTAAATGAAGCATATAAAAAACATGATCCAACTTTATCTCATAGTGGATTGGTGCTTCTATGGAAAGAAGCACTTTCCCAATCCTTTGATAAGCTCCATGATGAAGATGATTTGAATATGATATGGAATTCTAAGATATGGAGTGGACAAAATCAGTTCTCCATTGATGAGAATGACCTTGCATGATATTGTAGATGAGATACAAAGATTGTGGAGGATTTGATGATGAATGAAGCCCTCCATTTATAGAATATTTTGATGAGATAAATAGCCAAATGGATGAATGTGGGACAAATATTTAGCCATTGAGATGGAGCCACTTGTCAACTTGTCATAGGTTGAGGAATGTGAAAGTTTTGGCCAATGTGCCCGAGAGGGGGAAATTCAAATTTCAATTTGTGAAATAAATGTTGAGAGGGGGACATGAAAGAGAGAATTTATTGAAATGTTAGAAGGGACAAGTCAACTTGTCTTAATTTTCAAACTTGAGGGAATATTCCTCAAAGATGCCATGTTGATGGAAAATGATGATTTGATAAATGAATTAAAATGATTTATTGGTGCAAGTGGGAAAAGCTAGAGGATGTGATGGGTGGTTAGGTTAGGTTAATCAGGATTAGATTAGCTTAGGATGATGATTAGATGCTTTTGACTTATTTGACTTGATATTTTGATTTATTTAAATCAAAAGGGGGATGAAAGGTGATTTTAGACTTAATTAAATAAAGTTTTGATTTATTTAATCAAGGAGGGTGATGATAGGATCAAGTTGACTTATTTAATTTAAATTGATGACTTTAGGAGATTGATAAATAAACTTGATTTATTTGATGAATGGATGAATATGACCTAATAAAATGCATGATGTTAATTTTGCATGTCTATAGACATTTTCATGGTCTTTTAGGTCTTTCTCCTATGATGTTTGACTTGTCTTGCTTTGATTTAATGTTGCAATGTAACTTATGCATTCACATTAAGTCCTAAATATTCAAATTACGACATCTTGTGAAAGTTTTGTGAAGTGTTGTAACACATTTCTACACTTTTCTAGACTCTTCTCATTACAATTCACCTAAAAATCAAATTTTCATCACTTTTCAAGTCTTATTCTAAAGTGTTGTAAAGTCTTGTAACAATATTTCATGCTTTTCTAGGCTTGTTATCACTATTTACACCTTTCTTATGCTTTATTTGACCCCTATATGCACTCATAAGACTTAAATAAGTGTATTTTTTAATGTAAACCTGACAAATAACATTAAATATGACTTAATTTCTGACACCCACTGACAAGCCCAAGCTGGCACACATTCGCCATGGGTGGCGAATGAGTCCCTCTTGGCTCCAAAATCAAAATAATTCAAATTGTCTTTCAGGTTTTTATTTAAAAATACCTTATGTCGGCCTATGATGATGTATTATTAGGTTATTAGGGCATATGTGTGTATAAATAAGTGTTTTTCTCCTCATTTTACATCTTCCCACTCATCAAGCTCACTTGCATTCATTCAACATCAATTAGCATTCAAGCACTTTGCATCGTTTAATCAAGCATTCTTGGAGCCAACATTGACATATCTTCAGATTTCTTCAACAAGGTTGTGGTGAGTTTAGGACATTTACAGGTTGTTTATTCATCATTCCTTGTTCATTTCATTTCATTTCTTCATTAAAGGTTTGATTACCAAAGTGGGATTTGACCAAGGAAAATCCCTATACTCTAACCCTTAACCATTTTGCCCCTTTTGCATGTGTTTTTGTAGACTTTTGTATGCATATTTGTCAAGAAATTGGGTGTTGAAATGTGGTCAACAAGTCAAAAAAGTGTTTCAAGTCAACTAAACCCTATTTCAAGCTTGGAGACAACCTACAGTCTGTCTTTTGTAGATTTGACTTCGTCAACCCGACAAGAAGACAAGTTCAGATATGGAGCTACAGAATCGACCTTTGATTTCACATAATTTTGGAGGACTGATTTGCCATTAGTGGCGAATGAGTCCCACCTTAAGGCTGAAAAAGGTTATTTTGTTAGATTCCAATTCCCAACATTCAGAAACCTGTTTCAGGAGATTTTACTAGTAGGAGGATTGATTCACCATCAATGGAGGATGAGTCCCACTAGTCATCTACAGAGATTTTTCTAGCATTCCAGAATCTTCTCAAATCTGCAATCTATCTCCAGGTGCACTCCATTCATTCTCTTTCATTTTTTAGTTCATTTGTGCATGTTTCTTGTTCATTCTTGCAAACCTCACTGTGTTTCCAAACATTGCATTTTACATTAGTTTTAGTTTTGCATTAATAGTTAATCAATTTCATCATTTAGTTGCATCTACATCATTGAATTTAGTCTTAATTACATCATACAATCCTCTATTTGAGTGAACCACCACAATTTTGGGGTTTTATCTCCCTCCTTTTAGGTGAAAGATCCTAAGAGTGCAAGAGAAGTCCATAAAACAACAAAATTGTTGGTTCAAAAGGATAGAAGGATGCATTATTCTCAAGATTGTTAAGGAAATCATTTATAAATTCATTCATTCTAGCAACATCTTCTCCAATAATTTCAACTTCATGAGGGAATTCATTAAGAGTTGGGTGAGCATGAGTGGGTTCAATTGCATTAGGATCATTTCTAAAAACACAACTTGAAACATCCACTAAAGAGAACAAGGACTTTCACACATTGCTAAAACACTTGTCCATTTTTAGATTTTTTGAATTAAAACAAGGTAATTTATTGATTATACTATGAAAAATTTTGAAAATGAAATGTTGTGAATGCAATTTTGAAATTAGACAATGCACTAAATGAACCAAATTAAGCTAGATGTAATGAAATGAATGAAACAAAAAATCAACAACTAAAACAAAGATCTGACAACAACAAACAAAAGTATAGAATAGAAGATTTAAATTTCTTGAGATTTGCAGTTAGGTCGAATCAAGGACTCATTCACTCTAGGGTGAATGGGTCCTCGATTAGGGTTTTGAAACTAGTTTATATAGATTTTTAATCTTTTTCTAATGATTTTCAAATTCAGGTCTACAACAATAAGTTTCAAGTTCATATTTTTGTAAATGCAAGTTAAAAATGTCACAAAATGATGAATTAAAAGACCTAGTTTGATATGAATTTGTATTTTATTTTCAAATGAAAGTTTATATGATGTAAATGATATGCAAGATGATTGATTTTTTTTGTATTTTTCAGATTTAAATAATGCAAGCAATGCAATTCTAAAACCCTAGATGAGATGCACATTTGAATGCAAACTAAGACACATTAAATAAGAGCTAATTCAATTCAAATGAATGCAAGATCTAATCTAAGATGACAAGAGACTCCAAAATAAAAAAAATACAATGCTCATAAAGTCAGGTTCAACAAAATGAAACATAGAAAAAGAGAGATGAACCCAAATGTGATTGATCAAATGGGTTCACCTACTTTTTGAATTGATGTTTCACTCAATTATGAGAGGTAAAATGCATAAATAACAATAAAAAAACCTAACTATTATAATAGTAAAAAGGAAGGTTTTCAGATGTTGAAATGATGTGTACCTCATTGAAAAAATGTCGTTTCAAGCTTCACTAAGGACTCATTCACCCAGTGGTGAATGGTTCCATGTTAGGGTTTTAGAAAATTAGTTTCAGGATCCTATTATTCAATGTCTATACTCCTAGATCCCAAGTGTTCAGCTCCTAAATGTTGGAAATATATTTTGTAGAGTAATTTTTGTGATCTTGCAATAAAAATGACAACATTTACAACTTTGCAACTTTGACAATTTTTCTCTCCACGCGACCTTCAATCTAAAACCTGTAATCACACATCAAAGAGGATAAAATTTTTGATTATTAGGGAATAGGGGTTTACCTTGGTCAAACCCCATTTTGATAATTAAACCTTATGATGAAATAATGTGTTAAAAATTGAGGTAATTATGTAGCTTAATATTTTGTAAAACTATTGTATCTTTAGATCTAAATAAGTGTTCTTTGTTACAATTTCTTTGTTGATAATTATTTATTTAGATTCATTTTACCATTTGTAGAAGTAGATAGAAGATTGTAGAAGAATAAGCCCCGAAGAAAGATGTTACACAACATATATCGTGGAGAAACCCTTTCGGGGAAAAACTCCACCAAGAATCAATGTATTATTTAATATCAAAATAAGATTACAATAATTCCAATCCTTGCTTGAGATGCTTCTTTTTCCTTCAAAAATTCTTCTTCACAACTTGCAATAAAATCTAATAAACTCTTTTCAACTTGTTGCAATATATAGACAATAATGAGCCTTGTAAACTCCAGAGTTTACAATTACAAAGCACAATACTTATCTCACAAAACCCGTGCCTATTATTTGCAAGTAGAGTCCTACCATGAAGAAAAATATCAAAAAAATTCCTTCATCCATTTGCGTGTCCCAAAATGAAGTCATAACTCAACGTTGATTCTGAAGATATCTTCTAAGTTTATCCTCAAAGTTGGCACCCAAGAATGGCCCCACTTAACTCAGCCTTATTAAATATCTAATCGTGTAAAAGTATTAACTCCAAGATGCCAACTTGGGTGCCCAAGGTGGGTCCAAGTCAATCTCTATTAATTGAAACATATCTCTCCACCATTCATGAAAATATCATGCATGATTGATCATCCCTTGTTAACTAAAAGTAGTCACCTATTATTTGTCATGCAACTCAAGTCATTAGTAATGCATTCCAAGTTAAGTGAATTCAACTAGCATTCAACTTAAACTAACTACATGCAACTGAAGATAACAAACCCATAACTAAACTAAACTAAACTGAACTTCATGCATGTAAACATCAATCCCTAACTTCTAGGATCTTTACATGCATTAGAGAAGTGTTATCTTTTTCTCCAAATAGTTGACTTAACTCAAGGTGGGTTCCACCTTCCATGTGGGTGCCCAAAGTGCTCCTATTTTTTAGGATCTCTTCATGGCCACCCCCACATGTTCCTATCATTTAGAATTAATTACAAATGCCAATTAACATGATTATTTCATTCAAAATTAATCTCTTTATAATCCTAGTGTTGGGGAACACTTTCCAAGGACTTAGAAGATACATGAAATAATCTTTGGGATTGCAATTAAATGGCATCCTATTTCCAACATTCTCCCACATGACATTATGCATTGTAATTATTCTAAATAAAGGAATCATTATTATAAATCAAGTACATGACTCAAGGCTAATGGCCTTCCTACACCAACTAATCAATCCATGCAAATTTCAAATGCAACCTACAGAATCATGAAGCTCCAAAAAAATTATTGAAACCAAGAGAACTTATCTATAGGAACTGGCTTCATAAGATAATCTAGAACATTAATTAAAGTGTCAACTTTCTCAATTAATACCTTCCCACTCTCAACCATTTCTCGCACAAAGTGATATTGACATCAACATGCTTAGTACAAGCATGATACATAAGATTTTTGGCTAAACACATAGCACTCTGACTATCACATTCAAGTTTAACTTACTTGCAATTAAAACCAATACCTTTCCCAAGTCGTTGTATCCAAACTACCTCTTTGGAGGCATGTGAAACCAGTGAGTGTGTTGAACTCACATCCAACCAAGGTGTAGGATTCTCAGTCTTTACTATTGAAAATAGATTTTCTTACAAGTAACCATTCCAACATATATCTCTTACCATAAGAGAACTCAAGCCTTTCCTATTTCTCCAAGTATCCATGGGGACCTGTAACCAACCAATCCATTCCAAACTCCAAATGCAACATAGCACTATCATGAAGTAATCAAGAAAATGGTTAATTTACCCAATACTTAAGAGAACTACACAAGATCAATGTCAAAGCTCCAATCATGAATCAGGAACATAAACATGACAACATGATCCAACCATCTCCTACTAGGAAATCACATGCACCATAACATATATACATCCTAGTCTCAAGAGAACAAGTACCATGCCAAACTCTAAATGCATATCAAGATTAAACCATGACATAATAGCAACCACTCTAAACCAAGAAAAAATCATATCCCCAATCACATGAAGATAACCTTAGTAATGATGCATCCACGTCATTGCCAACAACTCCCATTGAACCATGGTATGAGCTACACATGGCATCATGACTACCATCCTCCTCATGAAGATCACTCTTTAACATCAAGCAAAGAGTTATCACTAACATTTTTACATGAAATTATCAAAGCTTGATTATCGTCATCCAAGGATTGCTCTGTAGAAGAATCAAAACTCTTTTTCTTGTTCTTACAATCCTTCTTCATATGTCCCAGTTTACCACAGTTCCAACGATTTACCTTACTTTGTCCTTCTGACTTACCCTTTCCTTCCTTGTCTCCCTTAGGTTCCTTTTTCTTAGGCCTACCTTTTACAAAAAAGGCATCTTGGATTTCAATTTTATACTTCCTCCTCATCTCCTCTGATAAGAGAGTACGAATTATATTGTCCATCTTCGGATCTGCACCACTACCACTGATAGCAACAATTAGATTTTCCCAAGATTCTGGTAAAGAAAAAAGTAACAAAATGAATTTATCTTCATCTTCTAGATTTACATCTATAGATACTAACTAGCTTAGAATCAAATTAAAAGCATTCAAATGATTTGCAACAAAATCACTATCTTTCATCTTTAAAGAATACAACTATCTTTTCAGATACAACTTATTAGAAATACTTTTGGTTTGATAGGTATCACCTATTCACTTCCATAGCTTACATGCAGTAGTTTCTTCTAAAACATTCAAGAGAATAGCATTAGCAAGACATAATCTTATTGTCCCTCTTTCCTTCTTATCAAGCTTATCCCAATCCTCATCTAACATTGTTGTAGGTGACTTTGTCTGATTATTAACAACTAACCATTAACCACTTTCTTCAAGGAGATCCTCCATTTTTAGTTTCCACATTTCATAATTAGATCCATTGAACCTTTCAATATCTAAATGAGAATTCATTATAAAAAACTTATTTTCTAAAATCAGCAATAACAAAAATAATAAAAGCTCCCACTATAGCCAAAAAAACTTCAATCTTTTAAGAGAAAGGCATCCCAAACTCTACCCAACCTCAACTCTGATACCAAATGTTGAAAATTGAGGTAATTATGTAGCTTAATACTTTGTAAAAATATTGTAGCTATAGATCTAAATAAGTATTCTTTGTTACAATTTCTTTGTTGATGATTATCTTTTTAGATTCATTTTACCATTTGTAGAAGTAGATAGAAGATTGTAGAAGAATAATACCAGAAGAAAGAAGTTACACAACATATACCTTGGAGAAAACCTTTTGGGAAAAAACTCCACCAAGAATCAATGTATTATTTAATCTCAGAATAAGATTACAATAATTCCAATCCTTGCTTGAGATGCTTCTTTTTCCTTCAACAATTCTTCTTCACAACTTACAATAAAATCTGATAAACTCTCTTCAACTTGCTGCAATATATAGACAATAACGAGCCTTATAAAATTCAAAGAGTTTACAATTACAAAGCACAATGCTTATCTCACAAAACCCATAGTATATCTTGTGTAAATTCTTTCTTCTGGTCTTATTCTTCTACAATCTTCTATCTACTTCTACAAATGGTAAAATGAATTAAACAGATAATCATCCACAAAGAAATTGTAACAAATAATACTTAATTAGATCTACAGCTACAATAGTTTTACAAGGTATTAAGCTACATAATTACCTCCATTTTCAACAAGAAGCATCTCAAGCAAGGATTGGAATTATTGTAATCTTATTCTGAGATTAAATAATACATTGATTCTTGGTGGAGTTTTTTCCTAAAAGGGTTTCTTCATGGTATATGTTGTGTAACTTCTTTCTTCTAGTCTTATTCTTCTACAATCTTTTGCCTACTTCTACAAATGGTAAAATGAATATAAACAAATAATCATCAACAAATAAATTGTAACAAAGAACACTTATTTAGATCTATAGCTAAAATAGTTTTACAAAGTATTAAGCTACATAATTACTTCAATTTACAACACAATAAAACATGAAACATGAAACAATGATACCTTGGATGAAGTCTTGGAATACAAATCAGCAATCTAGCATGAAGTGGCTTTAAGGAATGTAGATCTTGATCTTGAATTTGGATATGAAACAATGCTTGAATTGGATATTCAATGCTTCATCAACACATTAGTTCAACAACATGCATGATGCACTATGCCTTTGACATGATGATATGACCTTTGATTGCTGCAATAAAAATTCAATAATCTACCTTTGAATTCCTTTGAAATGTTCTTGTAAATGTTCATGTGAATGCTCTTAAGATCACCTAAAAATGCTAGAAATTGTTTAGATGAAACTATATGAAAATAGCCTTATATTTATACTTATCTTAAGATTTAATCCTGAAATTCAAATAACACAAGCCAACATCAGATCTAGGACTTGAAATCATTAAAATCCCACCAAGAATATGTTCAAAAAGGTGTGTCCTAAGTTAAGGAGGACCCATTCACCATAGGGTGAATGGGTCATAGCACACTTAACTATAACTTTCTTCGAAGATTGTGAAATAGCGTCCCAAAAGGGGGTCCTAGGACCTAGTGAGAACCCATTCGCCAAGTGTAAAATGGGTCCCAAGTCACTATCCTAGAACAAAAACCATGCAAAATTAAGTGTTGTGAAATATTATTAATGAGTGTCGGGCTTTATCCCTTGGAAAATGTAATTAATTAGACTTGGATTTGAATTTAAGAGGTCAATTAAGCTCAATTAACCTCAATTAATTAATTAAAGCCATAGATTAGTTTGAAAGTGTAAAGATATAATTTACAACACCCTAAATAAGGCACCATTAATTCTATTTATTACTAAGGGACCTAGACTTAATGTGAATGTGTAAGACACATTACAACACTAAATCAAGGCAACATTAGGCTCATTTATTGTTGATTATTCATGAATTAAGGAAAATGATTTTTTTTTCGTTACCACATGGAGAATGCTAGGAGTATCTTGAGAGGTGTTGGTCTAGAACAAAGTTTTTTCTATTGAAATTGTTGTTATTACTTGTTACCTGATTAATAAGTCTCTTATATAAGCTCTTGTTGATAAGATGCCTATAAAGGCATGGCTAGGCCACAAGCCTTCATTAATACACCTTATATTTTTTGGTTGTGAAGCATATGAACATGTGCCAAAGGAGATGCAAACAAAGTTGGAGAACAAGGATGTGAAATGTATCTTCATCGGATATAGTTAGGGTGTGAAAGGATACAAGCTTTGGTATCTTGTTGCACATAAGGTAATATATAGTAGAAGTTTCATTTTTAGAGAAACTAAGCCTTCTTCTGTTACATTATAGCCAAAAAAAGGTAAACGAGAAAATGTGATTCAATTTCCTTCTACACTTGAGAAAGTTGAATTGAGGCTCATAGATAGACAAGAAGTTGAGGAGAGTTCATCTAGCTTTGAATCTTCAAAATAGGAAGAAGAACCTCCAACTCAACTTGTTCATAAGTCTAAAAGGCATAGACAACCATCTGAAAGATATTCACCTGATGATTGGAGATGTATTTTTTCTTTAGATACTAACATGGATGAACCTAGATCAGTAGAAGAGGCTTAGGTATGAATGATGCAGAATACTAGAAGATTGATATGGATGAAGGAATGGTAGCTTTGAAAAATAATCATACATGGGATCTTGTACCATTTCCTAAGGGAAGAAAATATGATAGTTGCAAATGGGTGTTCAATAAAAAGATTGATTCAGATGGAGGTATTGAGAAGTACAAATCAAGTTTGCTGTGGAATATTACTCCCAAGTTGAGGGTATTGATTATGGTGAAATATTTTCTCATGTTGAAAAAATTACATACATTAGATTTTGCTTTCTATTGATGCTGCTTATGATTTAGAGGTTGAGAAAATGGATGTAAAAACTTCTTTCCTTCATGGTGACTTGGAGGTGGATATTTATATAACACAACCAGAGGACTACATAGTGAAAGGTAAAAGTAAATTGGTTTGAAAATTGAAAAAATATTTGTACGTCCTAAAACAAAGTCCTGGGATGTGGTATCAGAAATTTGATACATATATGTTGAGTTTGGGTTTTGAGCATTCTAAATCAAATCATAGTGTTTATTATAAAAGTGATGGTGATTGTTTCCTATTTATTGCATTATATGTTGATGATATGTTATTTATCGGTAAAGGGAAAGGTATGATTTCATAACTAAAATCTCAACTTGCTATCAAATTTGAAATGAAAGACCTTTGTGCAACTGCACACATTATTGGGATGGAAATTAAAAGAGATAGAGTGAATAGAAAGCTATGGCTTGGCCAAAGTAAGTATGCCAATTTAATTTTATAGAGGATTGATATGTAGGATTGTAGACCATCGCGTGTTCTTTTTTAGATGGAACAAATTTATCTATTTTAGATTATCCAACATCCACATAAGAGATGGAAGACATGAGCATAGTGTCTTACTAGAGTGCAGTTGGAAGTTTGTTGTATGCTATGGTCTGTACTAGACAATACATTTCCCAAGAAGTGGGATTTCTTTCTAGATATATGTCTAATTCTAGTAGATTTCATTGGGATGCAATTAAAATTCTTCAAATATTTTCATGACACCTCAAAATATTCCTTTTGTTATCATAGTAATATGACTGAATATAAGATTTACCTTCATATTCATGGTCATGTGGATTCAGATAGGGTAGGTGATGTTGATAGCAGACGATACACTAGTGCTTATATGTTTGCTTTATTTGGTGGTACAATTAGTTGGATGAGTAAGCGACAGGTTGGGGTTACTTTGTCCACTATTGAAGCTAAGTCTATCGTAATTTCTCATGCTTGTAAAGAAGCAATTTGGCTTAAGATACTATATTCAAATATTAGAATAAAGCAAGGTTCAATGAAAATTTATTGTGATAATCAAAGTGTGATATGTCTAGCTAAGAACCCAAAATTTCATGTCAGGACAAGGCACATTGATGTACAATATCATTTTGGTATAGATATGGTCGAAGATGGAAGGATGAAGCTAGTTAAAGTAGAGACTTTAATGAATGTTGTTGATTGTTTAACTAAGCTTGTGATCACAAAGAAGTTTAGATGGTGTTCAAAGACTATTATCCTTTTGGCCCATAGAAATTAAGAGATGATGTTTATACACCCTCTTGTTGCTCTTGCATGGTGTTTAACAAGTGGGAGATTTGTTGGGAAAATGTGTCTCAACCTTGTAATTAAATAAGGTGTTGTTGATACGTCAATGACAAGGGGATGCAGGGGGATCATCCCCCCAATAGGGGGTCTAGGGGTCATGCGCCCCAACAGGGGCTCAAGGGAAGCACCCTCAAAAGCTAAATTATATGTATATTTTATTAGTGTAAATTTGGCCATTCATTATTAGGTTTCAGATATGACATTCGATATTTTATTTTATTGACATTCCCTAGAAGGAAACCCTATTTTATGGGGGCATTATAGTACAATTGTGTATTGTGATATACTCTGAGAGTTTGATAGAAATCATGTTGCCTCTAGATCTTTGGTTGGTGATACTCCTATGAGAAGCTTGCTTTGCAAGTATATTGTAATCTTTGTGGCTTTTGGAGTGTGGTATTTTTCTCTTGAAAGGGTTTTCCCCATATAAATCACTGTGTTGTGGTATGCATGATATTTATGTTTATTTCTAGATTTAAGTTTCTATAACTATTGAAAAGACCTATAAAGTTTTGCATTATCCTCCTTTAAATATTAGTGTAGGAAGTTATTTTGTTACCTCAGCTTCTTTACAAGATCATGATCACTGACAAAAGAGTAGGGCATCCTATGAATTTTGAAGATGGACTAGATAAAAAGTGTTGAAAAACCACAAAAATAATAGGACCATAAGCTAATGCATAGGAATGAGCATTTTTGGTTAAGTAGTCAACAACAAACATTACCTAGATCTACCTCTTGATATTGGAAGCCACATAATAAAATCTATAGAAATATCATTACAAGCCTTATCTAGAATCAAACGTGGTGAAAAATGTATTAGAGATTTAATATTTCACCCTTCATTCCTTTGAAACACATCACATTTAGCTACAAATTTCTTGAAATTATATTGGTTAAGTCCATCCCAACATAAATATTTCATCATTCATTCATAGGTCTTCAAAATGCATGAGTGACTTGTAGTAGTGGAGGAGTGAAATTACAAGAATAAATGAGGATTGGATTAAGAGTTGATAATTAAATAAATTTGTTCATTATAGGTGAAGGCTTATTATATATAATTGATCATTGGCACAATTTGAAGATCTTATTCTAACTATCAAATGATACCTTGAACTATTAGGTTATTAGGCATTCCTATCAAATCTAATCCATCTGATTTGGTATCAAAATCAAAAGAGAAAATATGGTGCTAGCCTCTTTATCCTTGTGTGAGAGTGCATATTCTTGTCCTTCTTGTATATAATCTAATAATCATATCCCTAAATTTTCGTCACCCATTTTTTAAAATTGTTATTAGGACACTAAATTTTCTACTTGTCCTAAACTCTAAATTCTAGCAAACCTTCCTTTTTTTTCTAATTTTTGATCCTTAAAATATTTCTTTTTTATAACATTGCATTAAATAGTATGGTTTCTAAGTCTCATAAAGTTGAAATAATAATAACAATTAACCCTTTATATGTAAGGGTATTATGTTACATTTCTTGATTTATGTGTGAGTGTTAGATACTTTGAGTTCAAATTGTTAGATGTAAATGTGTTGAAATATGATTCTTCTAGGTCTTCAAATTGGGAGGACTAAACTAAAACCATTCTTATGCCTTAGATTTTTGTGTGATGAGGACCATTTTATTATAAGGCATACTTTATGACTTGAATCATATATAAACTATTATAATTTTATTAGTATGGTTTTGATAGATTAAAAAATGAGCTATATTATTGGGGTCAAAAGCACATGGGTGATCTTGATCCTGACATTCATGGCCTCAAGAAGTTATATGCAACTCTAATCATGAAATTTGTGTCTTGAAATTATTGTATGACAGATATATATAAATTCAGAAATATATACATTATCTTCACACAAATTCTTGATAGAGATATATGAAATTCTTGTATGGTAGAAATATATAAGGGTTTGAGGAACATGAAATTATTGTATGACTAAGAATGACATATATATGGTAGAGATATATAAATTCTTGTTTCATATAGCCTTCTTCATTTACATTGAAATGTATTAGATGTATGGTTTATGCAAGGGTGATCCCACAAAATTGGTTTACAATTTCGTTCAGGAAGGAAAATTGAAAAAACACTCCCATGCAACAAATTTTGGGTTTTTAGGGGTTCACACGAAGGGGGGAGTTCACATTAACCCAAAAAGGGGTTTTCTTGAACCAAACATTTGAGAGAACCCCCTTTTTCATGTCACCCCTTTTTGCCATGTTTTTTAAAATGGAAATAAAGGGAAATTCAAAAAATAGGAGGGTTCGAGTGAACCCCCCTTTGCTCAAAAGGGTGAAGGGGGGTTCGTTCGAATTGGGGTTCGCTCGAACCCCCATTTTTTGCCCATCTCCCCCTCTTATACCAAATTTCTATAAAAAAATCCCTTTCAAACCTTAGGTTGAGGATGAAAATGGAGGAAACTTCACATACCCAACTAGATGATGGTAGTCCTTAGAACGAGCTATCCATTGAATATAATTTTAATATATTTTGGTTTTATTATGTATTTTTTTAGTTTAATTAAACATGGGTTTTTCACTAAAAATCAAGGTCTTTGTTCTGCACATGGAAAAATAGTAGATTATCAAAAAAAATCTGAAAAATATGTTTGTGCTAGGAATTGATGTCCTTGATTCAGTTATGTTGTATATGGTCCATCTATGTCTAAATTGTAATTGGATTGACTTCAAAACTTAATGAAGAAAATAATAATAAATAAAACACTATAAAACCAAATAGTTACAAGGCTAAATTTGAAAAAAAATGGAATTTTATCCTTCATAGAAAAAATGTTATGTTGTATACGGTGAACACCACTCTTTAAAAATGGTGTTTATTGTTAAAAACTAGTTTTTGAAGGAGATGGAAAAATAAATACAACCTAATTCCAAAAGTTTTAAAATATATATATTTACAATCTATAGATAAAATGTCACAAACCACTAGTTTGCCTCATCTCCAAATTCCTCATGGTTTAGCAGTTATAAGTGCCCAAAAGTAAAGATTTAGTTAAAAGGAAATTAGTTCAATGTCCAGTTTGGCCAAAATTTGTAAACCAATATTGTGGGATCACTTGCAAGTAGATTTATGAACCTTGGTTTATCATTGTAAAAACCCTAAATTATAGTGCATTTAATGGTGCATAGACCCCAAATTGCAATGCATAAATGGCTTGGTAAGGGCATGGCAGCAATTACCTTCAACATGCACAGTTTTCACCTTCACTCAAAGTAGGGTCCTATCAATGATAGTTTCCTCCATCACAATGTAGATCTTAGTCCTACTAAACTTGGTTCCACCAAATGCATCGACAAACTATTGTTGTCAATTCATATAATCGCCAAAAAAAAAATTCCTTCAATTGATGGTGTAGACACTGAAAAATGTCTTGAATAATATCATACACTCGAATCAGGTTTTATAACATCATTTCCTCTTGAAACCCATTCTATTTTTTCTTAATTAATTGAATTTTCCTAGCTAATTAATTAATTGCATCATTTGCATCTATTAACCTAATTCATTTAATTAGGTTAATTCCCCCCTTTCACGCTAACATTTCATCTCATTAAATTAAATAAATCAAACTATTTAATTTAATTCCCTAAGTCTTCTTATTTAATTAAATAACCCTAAGTTATTTATTTAAATGTTGTTTCACCTTTCCCCATTCATTAAATCATTTATTTAATGAATCACTTTATTCTTCTAAATCCCCTAATTGCATGATTAAACCCTTGTTTAATTAACAATTATATAACTAATCTAATTTCCCCCCACTTGCAAGGCAATATTCCTCTGCATAATTTAATTTAGTTTTAATTAACTAAATATCCTTTTTTTCCTAACCCATGAATATTCCAAAGAATATTCTTTCTCCTCCAATCATTTAAGAAAAGGAATATTCTCACAAAGCTTCATGTGCAAGATAGCTTGAAACCTCTTGTGCAAGTTAACTTTTAACCTCTTATATAGGTCAAAATTGTGCTTGTTTAGAAGAAATGATAACCCTTGATTAAATCTCATCTTGCATGATCCATGCCTCCAATTTCCTCAATCTTGGATCATTGATTAGCTTTTTCAATCTTAATCCTTCATTTCTCATTTGCTTTCCTATAAATAGTTCACTATTTAGAAACAAATGGATCCATCATCCATCTTTCAGAGCAAACTTATGTTTTTGAAATCACTCAAACTCATATTTAGCACACATTTAGCATATTTTAGCTCATTTTAGTTGCATAAATAGCTTAGCTTCCATAATGCATCCATTTAGTTAATTACATAATTAGGTTTGTATCTTTTTGGTTTAAATCTCATCTATATTAGCTTAGCAATTGCATGTTTGAATCATTTAGCATAAAATCATGGTAGATTAGATTTTAGATCATGCTCATTTAGATTAAAATCATGTTTTCATTCACATATCACAACATTTTCATCAATTGTCTTCAATAGAATTGATTGGAACAAGCTCACTAATCACAGGATTGGGAAAGGGTCATTGTTCCACACCAACACGACACCAATTCCAAAACTAGATAATTTTTAAATGGGTTAGATTAGACATTTAAATGCTTTCATAGTTCATAATTTTTAGTTTCAATAAATGTTTAGCTTAACTTTCATTTGAATGATCTTGTTTAAGATTTAGTATTAGTGGCTATGTTATGCTTTTATTCTTCATGGATCAAGCATAATCGGCCCATACTAATATCCTTAGTTAGCATTTTGGCACTAGAAGGAGGGAAAACTGTCAACTTAATCAATTTTTATCTCGAATTACATTTGTTTTGACTTTCACAGGATAGAGTGACGCCCCAGACAATTTCAACAATGCCTTTATAGGGTGTCACCATATAGCAATGTTATCATCATTTCAAACATCGCCGCCTATTAAATTCACCAACGTTGATTAAACAAACGATGACGCTAATACTTTATAGAGGTATCAAAGATTTGTAAACGACGACGCCCGAGAAAATAATGATGCTATCGTTCTCTCTGATTTGTCTACAGAGTGACACCCTTATTAACCAGAGCGATGCTATCATGAATAGTGATGCCCAAGTCTGGTAAGAAATTTAATGATCCTTTTTTAGCATATACCTTAATTTTGTCACTTCGTCATATTACTAACAGACTTCTAACATTGTTTTGGTTGTTAGACTAACAAGGTTTTGCAAGTTGGACAACACGAAGCTAGAGTGAAGAAGCATTCTCTTCTTAAGATTTTATGATTGTAACAAGTGTTTGACGCTTTGGGGAAATTATAACCCAATTTCTTATGCTTTTTAATTTACACTCTGGGACCTCACTAAATTTCATTTAGGTTTAAAATGAACACTCAAATGGGACTAAAATTGAACCCTCATCATTGTCTTTTGGTTTTTAAAATTGAACAAGGCAACTTAACACTTCATTTGGTGCATAAAATGAATTCATCTTAGATTTAGTTGGTAAAATGAATTAGTTTCCACTTTGCTATGACACACTTGTAGTGCGTATCCAATCCCCTAGCACTTCATGCGATCTTGGGTGAAGAGAAACGTTCCAAGTTTACTTCATTGTTTGTGTGCACTTATAGTATGTATCCAATCCCCTTGTGCTTCATGTGATCTTGGGTGAAGATAAATACTTCAGTATACTTATGCTTTGTATCACCCTTAAGAGAGGACTTACTATGAGACACACCCCACAACAAGAAACTCATAGGCAAGTTCTTGCAAGCACATTTACCGACAGGCTATATTAAAGGTTGGGAAATCATGAGAAAGTACCTTCTATCCTAGATTGTGCAACATACTGTACCTAGTACCATGCCTTAAGTGGAACGAGAATGGTAGTAAGAGCCTTAAGGGGCAAAGTGGGTGTGTATATCGCTAGGTGTTCTTAGTTTGTTACTAAGAACCAAACTGTTTAGTTACCAAAAAACCTTAATGCTTGTTGGTAAAAGATCGATCGTTCTGAAGTCACCCCACATTTGTACTATTCATTTTTGAAATAGAAAAATCCTTAGGATCTTAGGATCTTCGGTATTTTCAGATTTGGTGGTCCTGAGGAGTGTGTGTTGTGGAGGGGAGCCAGTGTCGCCAAATCTTTAACTATTCACAATGTCTTAGTTTTTGGAGAAATCTAAGTGGGGACTCAATAAGTATGGCCATTTCAAGCTAGGACTATAAATGATTGTGAGTCAATTTAATACATTTCTTGGTTCCAAAAAGTTACAAAACAAACATTCACTATCTTCCTCAAAATTTCAAACACTTTGGCTTAAATATGGATACCTTTTGAAATAGCCTTGATATTACTGCTTGTCCTAAGGATTTCTATCCTTAGAGATTTCTAAATATCTTGAATTATATCTCAACCATTCTTTTCCAAAGACAACATAGGCAATTATAGCTTCAACCTCATGATTTTCATAAAATGGACATTGTGAAGGTTATGATGTTTTTGGCATAAACATTTAGTTTGAAAACATAATCAAAACAAGTGTTTGTGGTAAAATCAATTCACTTAAGAAAGATAAATTGACACAATTGAACCCAACATGACTATATGGAGACCAATTTCTCCCATTGAGCAACTTGATCTTGAAGGTTCTATCATCCAACCAAACTTTGAACTCATTAATGTAGAACAAACTGATATCATTAGTAGTTTGAGAACCTTAAATTTTTAAACAAAAGAAACACCTACCCAATGGAGAAACATAGAAAACTTCTTAGAAAAAGAAGAGGAACAAGCTGATATTGAGGTTGGAAGGCCCATATTACCACCACCTACATGGAAATAAATATCTTCCTTTCTTCCATAAACTTGAACTCTTCTAAATGACCCCATGCAAAATCAGAATCCCCTAGAGAAGGTCTATAGGTCATCACTTCAAACTTAGGTATCTTAGTTCAAAAGAAATCAAAACCCGCATTTAAGCACTCTACCAAAACAAAAACATGTTATTAGTAAACACTTATGAACATGCACTAAGGAAACATCCCCACATGTACATATTCTTTATGAGTCAAAACCTGTCTTTTTCATGATAATCAACCTATCTAAAACCTTGGTCCTTTTCATGGTTTTGAACTCCTCTAAATGATCTATCACACAATCAAAATATGTAGGGGAAGATCTGCATGTTTCCATTACAGACGTAAGTATCATAATTCAAAGTTTGGCAGGAAGTGGGCCTTAATACTTTATCGCAATCGTGACCTCTTGTTAAAAAACTATTATGCTCAAGCTAGGAGGAACAAACTAGATTTACATACTGAAATCTATCATCTCATTTAGATCAACGTTAGTCTTTAGGATTTGAAAACTTTAGAGGTCTTGCAAAATTCTCACTACCTTGATCTTGGAAGAAAGAGGTTCACTTTAAGTCAACATTGGGTCAAATACTTCATTCACCCCTCCATCAAATTCCATCCTTAACCTCATTTAACTTTGCAAAAATTTTGAATACACCAACATTCTTTTGACTTGGACATAAATCAACCCAAAACCCTCAGTTGGCTACTTTGTATGTGAAATGTATCATTTTCCATGCATTTAGTTAACTTAGTTATCATCTTTGAACTATTTTATCTTAACGGTCATGAGTCTACCCTAAATAATTCCAAGTTCATCAACATCCTTTATCCCAACATCAAAACATCAAGTTTAAGTAAAAAGTGTTGTCCCAAAACGTTTGCAAAGATCACTCTCCACATCACCCATATTTTCATCCCCCACTATCATCATTGCTCTAAAAATACTTAAAGTGTCCCTTTTAGCTAGATTTGATTCAACCAGAGAGTTCAAACATTACAAATCACAACACAAATCTCCCAAAGGTTACACAAAATTTATGGTAAAGACGAGATCACAACACAAGAGAATCATGGAGAAAACCAAAGTCACATTTACCTCAAGTGATCCAAATATTTTAGAATTTGATCTGAGAATTTAAGTTACCCCATCACAACAACCTTCATCACCATCAGGGCCATATGAGATAGAGGACATCACAAAAAATCTATTTGAATTTACTAGGGAGGAAATCATGGACCATCAAGCCTTTGAAAACATAGTTCCTATCTCCACATCATTTGTGGCACAAAATTTGACACAAGGCTTCACAACTCCATCACTAGGGTTAAATCAAGCATATATTCACAGTCTTGCAACTAGCCTTGCTAAGTAATTTGGCCATAATCTTCCATTTGAGAGCAACACACTTGTGGGTACCCTCAATACCAACCCTCCATCTCACACGACCACTTGGACACCTACCTTTGGTGCTCCCCCCATCCCCAAAGATCCCAAATAGACATACAAACCACTTAACCTTCATTACTCCACAACAACCTCAACATATTGAGGACACCCCTCTTCATCCATACCCATAAGTACCACAAGTGTTCCCACCATCACACAAAGCAATATGGACCAAGTGTCTCAAAATAACACACAAGGGAATATCAATACTACACCATAGAGTCAACCCTTAATGCAGATAGCGACATCTTTTACCCACCCTCCCATTAGTTCATTTGTGTCACTGGTTTCACAAAGAACATCCACCGCAACCATTATCAACCCATCTCAGAACAATCGCTTTGTCACAAATCCCACCAACCTAGGTAATACCTTGTTTACATCTCTAGCACAAGGAAATCATCAAGATGTGGGACAAGGGAATCTTTTTAATCAATGGACTCAAGGTCCTAGTGTGTCACTTCCATCACAAAATCTAATGGAACCATCCTCATCTTTTCCCGCAGTCCCCTTTACCATGGAAAACAAAATGGGATCTCAAACTTGCATTCCTCCACATAAATCCACCATCTTACAAGGGATGTTAAACCAGGGGAACCCTCCACCTCTCATCAACAATCTACTACCCACTCAGAACATCAACACTCATAATCCATCTCAAATATCCTAACAATCACTTGATCCTGCATTGCAAGTGCATGCCCTATCTTTACAGCAAGCACAAGAAGCTTATCAACAAGCCATCCAATAGCAACAAAAATAGCAAGTAGCCCTAGTAGTGTTAGAATTTGAAAAGATGAATAACCCAAAAAACTAGTGCAAATAAATAGATATGAAACTGTGAAAGAAAATGACACAAGATAAAAATACCAACACAAAGTTAGTCTCCACAAGAGTAATGTAAATTCTCTAGAAGCATAATAGCATTATGAGGATCTACAAAAGCAAAGATATATTCAGCTTGAGAATTACAAAGGAAATGCCTTGGTTATATAGGAAAAGGGGAGAGATAGATGCAACCAGATTATGACAAGTTTTGGAATCCTATGAGGTGTGACAACTCATGTCATTAAAGGCTCAACTAACTTATCCCTATGTAAATTTAATAGTGTGAAGAGGACTTTAGGGGAGAAATAGTTAAGAATGAAATAGTTATATAAATTACCCCTTTCACACTAACAAGGTGAGTAGAGAGAACCTTGCACCCACTCACACTAATACTCACATAATATAACCTAAGCAATCTTAATTAAAGTGTAGGAAAAACCTAGGAATATAGGAAAATAAAAACCTACACTAACAAGTATCCCAACAACAAAAACAACAACAAGCATCCTTAGCAACACAACAAGCAGCCTTAGCCCAGCAACAACATCAAGCTCATCAAGCAACTTTACATCACAATAACAACAACAAGCCCTCATGGCACAACAACAATAGTAAGCCTAGCAACAAGCCCTTATGGTGCAACAATAGCTGCAGGCCCAACAACAAGCCCTAGTGGGACAATAGAAAAAGCAAGCCTTACTAGCTTAGTAGTATGCCCAATAGCAACAACAACAACAAGCATTAGTAGCATAGTAGTATTCCCAACAACAATAACCAAGTTCCTACTATAATCCTCAATAGAACATCATCAATACAAATGTGTTAGGAACATATACATCGACACCTCAATCACCTTCATACAATCCTACACCACCGTGTAAACCCCATACAACACATCCTCACGTCAAAATCCTACATACAACTCATCTGTCATCCCACCATATGTTCTTCCAACAAAGCCACAAGACAATCTAGCATCACAATTTTAAGTGTTATCTCAAGAAATGCATGACCTTTAGATGGGAAAGACTAAGAAGCCCCATACACAGAGCCTATGCTCACATCCATTTGACCAAAACATAGAAATGGTATTGTTTCCTCTTAGTTTTGAAATCCCCAAATTTGATAAATACAAAGGGAGAGGAAGTTTTATGGACCATATCAAATATTTTACCATCATTTGTATGGAGTTGGCTTACAATGATTCTTATTTAATGTGCCTCTTCCCTCAAAGATTAACAAGTCCTGCCATGGATTGGTTTTCTCATCTACCTCTCGGCATCAAAACTTTCTAGGAAACTACCAATAAATTCATCGATCACTTCTCCTTTAATCTTGACATGGATGTAAGTCTAGAAGAACTGTACACTCTCAAGAAAAATAAAGGAGAAACTTTCACTAATTTCTTACAACGATGGAGATGTTGGTTCCCAAATCAACAAATGCAATGAGTCCTAAAGAGTAGCCACTCTCTCATATTCAAACTCAATGGGTTGATATGTCCAACAAATGGGAGAGTGAATAAAATATCCCTTTCTCCCCTGCACTTCAAGCTTTGTTAACCCTGGAAGGGTGATCCCAACAATATATTTACAGATACTTGTGTGCCAAAGTATCAAATACACTGTGAATATATTTTTCTCCTTTAGATGCTTAATAGACACAATACTATAAAGGCTTGGCTAACCTCTATAGTAATGCCTAATTTAAACATGAGAAATTTAATATAATGAGCTCAACACACAAACAAACTAAGAATGATATTTGATTTGATTTAAATTTTTGATCAACTGTTGAATTAACCACCAAACTAAAACATGAATAACACACTTAGATCAATGCTTTATCCATTGGGATGAAGTCAATTTCAATATCAGTGCAATCTGATAACAATTTAATATATAGAATCATCCAAGCTTTGAAGATACTACATTATAGTATTTCAACATAATATCTCAACCATAACTTCTTATTAGAATCCTAGCACTCAACCTAACAAAAACCAGTAGCTTCACTCAAGCATTTACATACATTCTTTGAATGGAAAAGAAAGAATAAAACTAAACATCCATCGAAATTCAATGGAGACAAATAAAATAACTCTTGATTATGTTATTCATAATTTATAAAACTAGTACATAGGAGAGAAAATGGCCTTGAAATTGCACTATTCAATATTATCTTGCCAGTATTGCAATCAAAATTACATAAGTATCAACAAACTTCAACCTAAAACAAAACCTCTAAAATGTTCTCTCTTCCTATTATAGTATTCTTTGTGATTAATTACAAAACAACTCTTTTAGAATGAGGTAGAAAGACAACACTTAAGGGGGAAAAAAGACCCTAAATGCTCATCTGAAGAAGAAACATGGAAAATTTAGGTTCGTTGATCTTCAATTGCCTTTACTTGTTGAAGAATCTTCAACCTGCTCTATGTTTTCTTGCTCCTCACTCGACTGCCTTGCAACAGAAAAATATTCCTCTTTGTGAAAATTCAGCATTCTCGTTGTTTGCTCTTTATGCACGTTGAAGAAATGCCCTGCTATAGAGAATATTCTGCTAGTTTGTAAAAACCTTTCATTGTAATAAAAATCTCTCATTTACCTATTAATTTTTCACCCAACTACATGAAAAATGGTCATCTTGTAAAAACTCATCTCCAACAAAACACTTTGCATAGTGAATAAAATATTCACTTTACAAAATTATTTACCCGTGCACCTTCCGTTGAAAATATCTTGTTTTTACTATGAAAATCTTTTTCTTTTATCCTCATTCTACTGTAGAAAATTCCACTCATTTGCAACTAAAAAATTCTTTTACCATGAAGACCTTTTACTTGTGCATTTTCCATTTATTTTCCTAGTGAATATCGCACATCGCTGATAAAATGTGAAAAATGGAGAAAAAATAGCAATGGGCGAAATAAAACACATTTCACATTTTTATGTTTTAATACCTAGCAACCAAAGTTCTTTGTTTTATTTGCAAAGGTTTTGATTTATTTATCGAGCCATGAATAATTTTATTCTCGTGTAATCTCCCATAATTCTTCACTATCCAAAAGAACTCATGAAAAAATGCCAAGATTAATCATCGGGCCCACCATCGCCTTACAAAAGCTTTACCAAGCTACCATAATCGCACATCACAGATGCATATGGAAAAGTAAACATCAAATAGCGATGCACGATAAAGAGAGTGCAACCATCGCACATCTCTGATGGAGGATAGAAAATAATATGAAATCAGCAATGGGTGATGAAAGCTTGCTCCATCTCTCATTGAAAGTTGAAATGGTGGCATCCATTAGCGATGGGCGATGGACACAACAGTCATCACTCATCGCTAATTTGTTTTTGCATTCGGGACTCAAAATTGTGACACACAATGCACACTAGGGAGAACTTTGAAAATTTATTAAAATTTGTCCTTTTCTAAAAAGCTTCAATTAACCTTCCCAAATGAAGACTCGTCTCTGGGCAATGAGTTTTTTCATGCAACTGTGAAAGCCATGAAAGCCGCCTCTGGACCAATCAAAAGCAAGAATTAAACATGCTTGTCCTCCAAAACATTTGAAATACATTTATGTTTTCCCTAAATGCACCTTTCACATTTGCACAATATTTTAAATATTCAAAATATTTTAAATATGAACATTTGAAATATTATGAAAATTTGTGACTTCTAATTACGCCTACAACCCATATGGAGAAAATTTACTGCGGGCAATCCAGGACACCTGGAGTTGAGATTTTTGCATGCGGCCATAATCAAATATTTAGAGAAAACCCATTTTCTCAAAATTTTCCCATCCATCAAAAATTAAGTACTTCCTTTGTAAACTGGTCCCCGGGACGTGTTTGCCACACCCAAAATGCATTAAAATAACACATCATATGACCTCTTTTTTTGATGAAAATGGAGTTGTAGAGGTTTTAGACCAAAAAAAGAAATGGGTTGCCCTTAGATTTTCAAAATTTGAATTTTTTTGGAACACCATTTTTGGCCATGTAGTCAAAAAAGGATTAGTTAACTAATTAGAACTTATCCTAGGAGCCTAAAATTGAGTAGAAATGTTACCATTTGACCCAAAAATTAATTGCAACAAATGGAATGGAGAAATTCTTCCTGAGGTGAAAGATATTAAATACCAAAGTTGCCTACTTGGACTTTTCTACAATTTCACCTGTCAGAAACCAATTAGGGCTCTCAAAGTCACCACTTTGAAAATTATCAAAACAACTTCTGGGGGGGCTGCCACTACAAACATAATTTCATCTAGATACACCGAGTATGTGTGCAAGAGGGATTTCCTTGAATCATCATTCATCACAAGATATTAAAGGTCAAACTTGACCTCCTTGAAACATTCTAAAAATGTAGGTGCAAAATAGAGCAAAATGCATTTGCTTTTGGGCTGGTAAAAATAGAAAATCTGACCATGGGGATTTGAACTCAGACTAGGGAGTACATTAATGTGGGGAGAATGGAGAGCAATAATCCTTTCAGCATGACAATCAACTGGCTCTAAATTGTGACCCTCCAAAGTAGGTCACTTGGACAGATTTTGTAGGTGCACTTCTAAGTGTGCAAAGGAAAAATTTTCAACATGGACCTTCAAAAAATTTCCTTCAAAATTTCCATCAAGAGAAAAAGAGCTATTAAGAGCAAATGGCCTCTTCTCGATGAACAACAAGTGGAAATCATCATAGAAAATCTAGATCCAAATCTATCATTCCACTTGAAAATGCAGTGCATCACATCTTATGACGAGCTTTTCCCTAGAGCCCTTAACATCAAGAGAGCTCTAATCTCATAGGGAAACACTCAAGCTTACAAAGACAACTTCCCATCAACTAGTTCAAACGAAAAGCCTCGTACCTAGGCTAAGAATAAGAACGTAACAAATAATGGTGTAGTAGATGCTAAGGTAATCCTACATGCCCCTAAGACAAACAACACTCGCGTTGCTAACATCCAACCAATTGTGCAACAAACAACACCCCCACAGAACAATCAAATCAATAACACTAAAATACAAAGGTGAACCAATAACAAGAACATCTATCCTAAACACAAGTACACACAATTATCTGAACTTATAGAAACCATCATGAAAAAGTTGGTAGAGTCAAATCTGATAACACTTCCCAACTTTGAAAACTACTAAGAACTACAAGAGAAACCATCCTGATACGATGACAATGACCTTTGTGACTTTCAAAAGATTAAAAGACATAAAACAACAAACTACATGAGGCTCAAAAACATTATCTATTGAGGTACCAATCAAGAATCAAGATCTTAAGATATACAAGAACCCTATGTCAGATAATAGCAAAGCGAACAACAATGGAAAAGCTAAGGATTACACAAACGTGCAGGATACCTATTCCAATGTAGTTGCTTCTTTTGATAGCAAAATTTACCATTGTCACCATCAAAGGGACTAGTACAGAGTGTGGAGTCACCACACGACGTGGAAAAATTGCCATCTAAGGAGTCCCATCTCAATCTAGTGCACATCCTACTTTTCCCACATCAAATCTTGGCAAGTAAAATCTCTTAGATCAGCTTAAGAAGACACCTGCACAGATATCCTTCTTAGAACTATTGAGGCTATCCTCCACCCATAGGGAGATTTTGGAGAAAGCTTTATCAAAGTCATATGTTCTTGAGGATATGGATACCAATCAGTTTCAAACTATGGTAGGCCATATCACTAATCACCTTCTCACCTTCTCAAAGCAAGACCTACCGTTGCAACCATCTCATAATTGTGCTTTACACCTTGATGTTATCATTCATAAGATCAAGGTCAAAAGAGTCTTAGTAGATGGAGGTACTAGATTGAACATTCATACCCTTTAGTTGGTCAAAAATCTAGGCTATTCAAAAGATACTATTGAAAAACAAAGAGTACTACCATCAAGGCATATCACGACCAAGAACAAGTATCACAAGGCATCATCACATTGCCCATCCAAGTGGGCCCCCTCATCGTAGAAACTACATGCCATGTGTTAGATGTTGATCTTCCCTATAACATATTGCTTGGTTGACCCTGGATCCATGCCCTAAAATCCATAGCATCAACCTACCATCAATGTGTCAAGTTTCCTTTTGAAGGAAGAAAAATTACTATCCAAGGAGATCCTAAGCCTTTTTACTACTACGAAAATCTTGAGGCCAAGTTCTATAAAATCCCCCAAGTACCCAAGAATGATGAAGGGCCTACACCCTCTACCTCATTATTGACCCATCATCCCTTGCATCTGCCTCTAAGACAAAAGCACTAATTGTGCAGAATATACCTGAAATCAAAGCAATGATCTAGGATGATAGTTGTGGGAACTATAAGATAACATTGAAGAACACCTTTGTCTTAGGAGAGATAACTATTTCTCCTAAATCTCATGGGAAACCTACATCTAGCAACAAAGAGCCTAAAACTATCAAGATGGCAGCTACTACCTTCACCAAGTGGGGGGATTTGAATCAAGAAGATGTTAATGAGGATGATATCTCTAAACTTCTCTATCAAGATGAATGACCCGTCCTCGCTCTTCCCATGGAAGATGATAACAAAGGCTTGAAGCTAATGAAGGGAATGGGATATAACAAGAACAAGAAGCTATGATAGAATGATAATGGTTTACTAGAACCCATTGTTCCTGAGAAATGACTAAAGAATCTTGGCCTAGGTTGTACTACTAACAAGGTCACCCTTATCCGTAAAGGTATTTCTGCTAAATGAGTTGAGGCTTCCTCTTGGTTACCAACATTATGTGATATGACCTTAGATGACTTCCCCCTTGATGTTGTTGACCTATTTGAGAATAACTCCCTCTTCATGATATCCATGACATCCTTCACTCTGAGTGATTAACCAACTGAAATATGCCTAGTATACCCTCAACTAATTGACATGGACCAAAAAGGACCACCAATTCTGGATTTATTTGAAAACAATGAAGTGATCTCAAAATTCATGGGACTTCACAACAACTTACCATGGGCAGATCACAATGCAGGTTTTGGCATAGAGCTCGACACAGTGGCATACTATGGGGAGACAATTGAATCCTTCAGTTGTAAAATTGATGAAATGCAACTAACATACAGATCCTTGAGTGAAAACCACACTATGGCACTATTTGATCCTAAAATAGTAAAAACAAAGGACACATCTAAAGGTAAAAACCTATCTAAGGCACCCAAGGATGAGGGATTCAATCTCCCCCTTAGTGCAATTCATCTAGAGAATTCATCAATACTAGTAGAAAGGGCCACTCCAGTCAATGTGGGAACAAAATAAGCACCTATGATCACCTTCTATGTTGAATCTTTGTTGGATGAAGAACAGAAGAACCTAGCAACATTCCTAAAAGAGAGCAGAGCTAACTTTGCATGGTCATACACAGACATGCCAGGGCTCGATCCAAAAGTAGTTGTGCAGCATCTTGCAGTCTATCCTAAAGTCCAGCTAGTCAAGAAGAAATTTAGGAAGATGCACCCTCAGACAACACTTTTGATGAAACTAGAATTACAAAAGCTTCTTGACGTTGGATTCATCTGACCAATAGATTACCTTGAGTGGGTTTCAAACATGGTACTAGTCTCAAAACCCATCGGGGGCATCTGAATCTACACTAATTTCAAGGACTTAAATAAGGCATGCCCAAAGGATGATTTCCCTCTTCCTAATATCGACCTCATTGTAGACTTAACAACAGGGCATGAAATGTTGTCACTCATGGATGGTTTTTTAGGCTACAATCAAATCATGATCGATAAGGAGGATCAACACAAAACTACATTCACTTGTCCATGGGGAACCTATTGTTGGAACATGATGTCATTTGGTTAAAAAATGTAGGTGCAACCTATTAGAGAGAAATGAATCTCATCTTTCATGACATGATCCACAAAATAGTTGAAGATTATGTGGATGATATTTTGGAAAAATCAAAGAAAAGAAGTGAGCACATACAAGTCTTAGGACCCATCTTTGATAGACTTGAAGAATACAAGGTACGATTGAATCTAAAAAAGTGTTTCTTTGAGGTCACATCAAAGAAACTTCTTGGATTTATCATCTCACAAAGAGGGATAGAAATTGATCTAGCAAAGGTAAAATCCATCATTGACATGGAACTACCGAAAACACTAAAGTAGATGAGGGGGTTACAAGGAAGATTGCATTCCATCAAGAGGTTCATTGCGCACCTATTAGATAAAATCCACCCCTTTTAGATAAAATCCACCCCTTTTCACATCTCCATAAAGGAATAACTTAAAAGTTGGATGAGAAATTTGATAAGGCTTTCCAACAAATCAAAGACTATCTACTAACACCTCCAGTTCTCATGCTACCAATACCGAACAAACCAATGATCATGTATATCTCAGAAAAATCAATAGTACTAGGAGCTCTTCTGGAACAACATGGTGAAAACGAAAAGGAAAGAGCTATCTACTACATCAGTAGGACTTTGGTGGGATATTAAATGAACTATTCACCCATTGAGAAAGCATTCTTAGTAGTATTTTTTGCTTCACAAAATTTTAGGCACCACATGTTGTCACATCAAATCAAACTTATTGCCAAGATTGATCTATTGAAATACCTGTTATCCAAAGAAACTCTCACAAAGCGAGTGGAAAAATGGGTAATGATATTAACAAATTTTGACATAGAGTATGCAGAATGCAAGGCAATCAAAGGACAAGTGATCATAGAACAACTAATAGAGGAACCTATTTATGCAGAGAACCCTTCAATATTTGAGTTCCCTAATGAATCAATATTCCTTATCAATCTCATAGCTTAGTGGAAGATTTACTTTGATGGATCATTTACCCAACATGGATTAGGAGTAGGTATTATTTTCATCACCCCTCAAGGTCATTGCATTCCAAAGTCATACCAGCTATCATTCCCTTGTACTAACAACTTTGCTAGGTATGAAGCCTTAATCACAGGTTTAAGGATAGTGGTTCAATGGCATATACAAGAAATGAAAGTCTAAGGAGACTCATAGTTGGTTATCAACCAAGTCAATGATGACTATCAAACTAAGGATGATAAGCTCACTCCTTACAAAAAGATGGTGGAGAGTCTTAAGGACCTTTTTATAGACATAACCTTTGAGCAGATTCCTCATGTGAACAATCAAGTAGTAGATGCAATGGTAACAATTGGATCATTGTTAGACATGTCAAAAAATGTCCTACAGTGTGAATTCTTTGGAGAACAACTTCTCGTACCAACTTTTGAAATCCTTGAATCTAAATTTGCATGTGTCATTGTTGGTCCTGGATCCCCATGGTACCATGAAATCTTTACCTACCTAAGCAAAGAAACCCTCCCATCTATTGTCACCTTGAACCTTAAAAATACCTTTGTTAAACAAGCATCCCGATTTGTGATCCTAGGTGATACCCTTTACCACCAAAGCATCGAAGGACATTGCTACGATGCCTTAACCAAGAGGAAGCCTTGACTGCTTTAATATAAGTACACAATGGCATATGTGGTTCCCATTCTAGCGATATGAATTTAGCTGAGAAACTGTTGAGGACGGGGTATCATTGGCCAACCATGGAAAGGGAAGCTCATTAGTATGTGCAAAAATATGTCTACTTCCAATAGCATGGAGATCTGACTCATGCCTCAGCTTAGGAATTGCAACCAATGATCACACCTTGGCCTTTCTCGCAATGGGGACTTGACCTCATAGGAAAATCACTCCAACCTCATCCAATGGCCACAATTTTATCATAACAGCCACTGAGTACTTTACCAAGTGGATCAAAGCTATTCCTATGACCTACATAAAAAGGAAGCAAATTTCCACATTTATTGTGAACTATCTAATATGTCATTATGGTGTTCCACAAATCCTCATCTCAGATAATGGAACCCGCTTTAAGAATCAGGATGTGAAAGAGCTATGTCAAATATTTAATAAACAACACTTATTCTCTAACCCATATTATCCCCACAGAAATAGTCAAGTTGAGGCTACAAATAAGACCATTCTGAAGATCCTAAAGAAAATGGTCAATGAAGTTGGTCGTGACTGGTATCTACAAGTAAATCCCACTCTCTGGGCTTATAGAACCAGTATCCGCACACTAACAGGTGCAACCCTTTTCTTCCTAGTCTATGGATCAGTAGCTATCCTGCCTATTGAGGTTGAGATCCCATCATTGTGAGTTTCACTACAAAACTTAATCACTAATAAAGAGTATAGAGTATCTCGATTGAATGAGCTAGAATTCTTGGATGAGCATCATCTTGACACCCTTAATCACTTGCAAATATGTCAAAATCGACTGCAATAGAGCTACAACAAGAAGATCAAATTTTAGTCTTTTCAGGTAGGGGATCCTGTCCTAAAGCAGAATCAAAAAACTCTTCTAGATTAGGACAACAAAGGAAAGTTTGAGCCTAATTTGTTGGGTCCCTTTGTCAACACAAGTTATGGATCAAGAGCATACCAATTTTCAACACCTGAAGGTGAACCCTTGTAGGAACCAACCAATAGCTTGCATCTTAAAAAAAATGTATGCCTAGTCTTGAAGGGTGTAAAATCTGAAAATACAAAAAAACCAAAAAATCATCAAAATCCAAAAAAAATGAGAAAAAGGATTGAAAAAGTAAAGAAAAACAATCGTCCTCTAGTGAAAACCACTTCGGTGGCACTTTAGGCAAGTACCTTGGTGAAGACCTAGCAAATAGGCCCACCTTGCCTAAATAAAGCACCTCCATCTATTCTTTGGCTCTTTATCCTACCATTCTTTGCATCATTCATCATATTTAATCATCCATCACCCCATCCACATCCTTATCATAGCTTGATGCTATGAAGTATCGCAATCCCTTTAGTACTACTTGGCATATTCCAAAGGTTAGTTTTTCCTGCCTATATCGAGGTAGTCTATCACATATCACACAAGGGGAAATTCATTATGAATCATATTGGGTTCTTGTATATCTTAACATTTGTCAGAAAACACCAAAAAAAATCATAAAATCTTATCAAAAAATCCCAAAAACATTCATTAAACTTCATCAAAATCCAAAAACACTTGCAAAATCCTATACAACTAAAATCCAAAAATAGAGTCGTGTCAGTCAAACTACGAGTCTTTGAGCTTGAACATAAGCAAGTTCATCATTGATGTGCCCCCAAGACACCCTAGGTCAGTCTTTAGGAGTCTATCATAGTAAATTTCCATCCCTCAACTGTTCATATCTTTGTTTTCAATAAGTTGTGTCAGTCAAACTATGTGGTCTCTGTGTATAACACAGGAAAGGCTTATCTTTGATCATCCCCTAAGGCCCATAGGATAGGTCATTTAGGTTAGGTTCTTGGTCAAAATGTAGAAAATCCCTAAACATTTGTAAATTTTTTGAAAAACCTTAAACATTCAAATATCAAAAAACCTTAAACATTCAGATAACAGAAAATTCCAAAAACATTTGAAAACTCATAAAATACAAAAGCACTTAGAAAACATTCAAAAGACCTAAAAAGCATCAAATATCCTTGAAAAACCCTAAACAGCCTCAAATAATCAAAAACCATAAACATTCATATAAACTTTCAAAAAGACCAAAAATAGCCTCAAAACATTTTTCAAAATACCAAAAACATTGAAATATTCTAGAAAATCCAAAACCACCCATCCCATCTCGCTTTCACCCACAATAAACTTTCATCCATAATAAATCAATTGCCACCTTCAACCTTTGGAAAAATAAAAAGAAAGCAAGTATCGCAAGTTGTCAAGTGAAAACTTAAGTGTCAAAATCTAAAGTCTAAATCATAGGTGAATGCATCAATGAAGTTTATGTCAATGACTTATCATTAGCATCATCATCCTATACATTAAACAGTTTGATCAACATGTCCTAGGATGTATCCTTCCTATGATGGACATCATTATCAAACATCACCTTAGCTAAAATTAAACTAGCAAGAGATATAGATAACATTGACTGTTTGTCATTGATTTTTTCTTATGATTTATCTTAATGACCCATTCTGAGGACCTCTCAATAATGTCTATCAAAATGATTTAGAGAGAAATCAATGGGGCATCAATCAATATCTTTCATTTATTGTACTTGTGGGTATTCTTGTAAAATAATCTTGGCACATACTTGCTTAGTTGTGTGTAGGGAGGTTATTTAGAGTAGATTGTTGACTATTGTGTATACTTTGGTCCAAGATATTCTGAACTACTAAACTACATTCCAACAAGGTTTTTATATGTCAGGGTGTGAACAAGAACTATCATATATGTTTGTAAAGTCAAATTCCATTACACTAGATACAACGCCATCCTGGTTATCAATACCTTGATGCATCATGTCTATGTGTCATATCAAACAATAAGGAATGACAAAAAAATATGAATCTCAAGATTTGAGCAAATCATCATCATGCATTCATCATCATCATGCATTTCCCATCACCATCTCTAATAAAGTCTCAGTGGATCATAGACTTGTTGGATCTCTTGAAGCAATCATTAAAATTAATGGTCATTCATCTAATTTCTTTTATCTTCTCTTTGCACTAACCCGGTATCATTATAGTAAAAAAAAACATCATCAATGCATCCATGTCTTGCATCCATAAATCATTAGCATATATACATATTGCATCATCATAGCATAATCATTGCATACCATATCATATCATAAAACATACATCATGCATTATCATTTAAGGTGCAACAAATAATATAGATTTTTTTATTTTAAGCATCTTAAATCATTGCACACATATCATCCACATACATTGCATTGTCATATGATCACCATAAAATATTTTCCTTTGCATGAATACATCATCACATCATAAATTGCATAGAAAATATGTAAAAAGAAATTAATCCATAACATTTGCATATCATGAAAAGATAATGAAACCAAATACAACATTGCATCCTTTCCATATCATTACATTGCATATCACCACATATCGCATAGGCATAAATAAAATGCATCCATACATGATAACGTATAATCATATCATCTCACATCATATGCATCCATACAATCATAAACATGAAGTAAGATGAACACATCACATCACATTGAATATGTATCATATATATATCAAAAATTCATGATTGTCATGGTACAATATCTGAATCAGTGTATGTATATTGATCATAAATATAAATATCCATGAAGCTATCAAAAAGGATCCCATGAATGTATATATGTATGAAAGAATTGAGCAACAAGTCAAAAAGTGTCTATACAATCAAGCTAGCCTTGATGGCTTCTCCCCTCTCTAGTTGATCCTCAACCCTGGGTCGTGCATCACTCCTCTATGAGTAGTCAGGCTATCTGAGTGTTTGGGGAACATCTCTGTGATAGTGCATCTTGTAATAGGTTGCCTCAATCACAACCTCTCTATATACCCTGGTAGATGTAGTCCTACCCTGTGTGGTCATTGTCATCGCCTCCAACTGTTGGGGACAACCAATCTCCTGATTTTATTTTTTATCAACCTAAAATTCAAAATTTTTACCCAATTTCTCAAGGGGGTAGGGAATCAACTTTATCCTTTAGCAGTGGGGCATATAAAAATCATATTTTATTTTATTTTTTGATCTAATCAATAGTTTTTAATCCAAAGAGCATCAATCTTTGAACCGAAGTAGTAGGTACCTCGCTTCAAAGAGGGGAAAAATGTAGACACTAAAAAATGTCCTAAATGATATCATACACTCGAATAAGGTATACTAACATCATTTCCTCTTAAAACATGTTCTCTTTTTGCTTAACTAATTGAATTGGCCTAGCTAATTAATTAATTGCACCATTTGCATCTATTAACCTAATTCATTTAATCAAGTTAATTCCCCCCTTTCACACTAACATTTCATCTCATTAAATTAAATAAATCAAACTATTTAATTTAATTCCCTAAGTCTTCTTATTTAATTAAATAAACCTAAGTTATTTAATTAAATATCGTTTCACTTTTCCCCTTCATTAAATCATTTATTTAATGCATATAACTTTATTCTTCTAAATCCCATAATTGCATTATTAAACCCTCATTTAATTAACAATTATCTAAGAAACCTAAGGGAATATTCCTCCTTTGCACAATTTAATTTAGTTTTAATTAACTAAATATCCTTTTTTTCCTAACTCATGAATATTCCAAAGAAAATTCTTTCTCCTCCAATCATTTAAGAAAAGAAATATTCTCACAAATCTTCATGTGCAAGATAGCTTGAAACCTCTTGTGCAAGTTAACTTTTAACCTCTTATACAGGTCAAACTTGTGCTTGTTTAGAAGAAATGAGAACCCTTGATTAAATATCATCTTGCATTATCATCCGTTGATGAGAATCCATGATCCATGCCTCCAATTTCCTCCATCCTAGACCGTTGATTATCTTTTTCAAACTTAACCCTTCATTTCTCATTTGCTTTCCTAAGAAAAGTTCACTATTTGGAGACAAATAGATCCATCATCCATCTTTCAGAGAAAACTTATACTATTGAAATCACTCACACTCACACTCGTATTTATCACACATTTAGCATATTTTAGTTCATTTTAGTTGCATAAATAGCTTAGCTTCCATTAATGGCTTTCATAATGCATCCATTTAGCTAATTAGATAATTAGGGTTTATATTTTTTTGGTCTAAATCTCATTTAGATTAGCTTAGCAATTGCATATCTGAATCATTTAGCATAAAATCATGGTAGATTAGCTTTTACATCATGCTCATTTAGATTAAAATCATGTTTTCATTCACATATCACAACAATTTCATTGATTCTCTTCAATAGAATCGATTGGAACAAGCTCACTAATCATGACATTGGGAAAGGGTCATTGTTCCACATCAACACGACACCAATTCCAAAACGGGATAAGTTTTAAATGGGTTAGAGTAAACATTTAAATGATTTCATAGTTCATAATGCTTAGTTTCAATAAATTTTTAGCTTAACTTTCATTTTAATAATCTTGTTTAAGATTGAGTATTAGTGGCTACGTTATGCTTTGATTCTTCATGGATCAAACGTAATCAGCCCATACTAATATCCTCGGTCGACAAAAGGTATCTTTGATCAAAGTTATTATTTTATTATTTTTAATTGAAAAGAACCTTTGATCGAAGATGAACTTTGATCAAAGGTGTTTTTGTGAAGACCTTCATTTGAAGAAATATCTTCGAACAAAGGTGCTCTATAAATATTTCCTCCCTCTGAAAAATTGAATGTTCCAAAAGTGGGACTCATTATTGTGAGATTGTTCACTATACCAAATCCTCTATCATCCTAATATTTTTCATCCATTTCTTTTCTCATCATTCAACATCCATCACAATGTGTGTCAATGGTTCATTAGTACACAAACAACAATATATGACTAAATAAACTACTAAAAATTGAATTTAAATGACTAACTTTAGTCATGTGACTATTACTGGTTTATTTGTAGTTATTTATAACACCACTAAATTTATGACTAAACAATTTTAGTCATTTATTTAGTCATTGATTTTAGTCATTAATTTAGTCATTTTTTTAGTCATTTTTTTAGTCACTAATTTTAGTCATGTGACTATTTTAGTGGTTTATTTGTAGTCATTTATAACACCATCAAATTTATGATTAAACTAATTTAGTCATTTATTTAGTCATTGATTTGTTCATTGATTTAGTCATTTATTTAGTCATGGTAGTGATTTGTTTAGTCATATATTTAGTCATTAATTTAGTCATTACCTTAGTCATTACTTTAGTCATATATTTAGTCATTACTTTAGTCATATTTAGTCATTAATTTAGTCATTGATTTAGTCATTGATTTAGTCATATATTTAGACATAAATTTAGTCATTTAGTCTTAAATTTAGTCATTAATTTAGTCATTACTTTAGTCATATATTTAGTCATTTTTATTTGCTGGTTTCCATTAATAAAAAAGATTACTTATCAACTATCTAAAATATTTGCACAATAAAACAACAATGAGAAGGTAAAAATAACTTATTTTATTATTCAAAATGATATTTGATTCAGCTATGTAAGCTTGAAAATGGAGTTACAATTTGTTATCCCAACATAAAATAATTTGAAAAGATTACAATACATTACTGAGAGAGAAAATAACTAGCTGAAATCTGCTCCAAAACCTTGCCTTTATGTTGTTCAACAGCTTACAAAAGAATAGGAACCTGATTGTTCTTTTATATCATAATCTACAGTCCCTTGCCCTTGTAATGCATAAGTACATGATACATCTTTGCAAAGGAACTTTCATTCTATGATTGTGATAAAGCTCCAACCATCTGTAGGTTTCCCTCATTCAAACTAACCATGCACAAAGATATTCAAACTCTCTTGCCTACTATAGCTCTTTATGGAAACTCTTCCACCACCTCCACCAGCCCAATCCAGCAAAAAAGAGTCCCTCAATGCTACAATCAATAAAACCAATCTAAATGTAAGCAAAGAAAGTACATCCATGGTTAGTGTAAACAATAACCTTAAATTTGAAATAATTCAATGGGTCATACTAAAGTACTAAAGCATTAAGGAGATTTTAGATTTTCTACCATGTTCATATCCTAGAAAGATTAATGACTTATGTCAAAATAATGACTTCCATGGGTCATTATTAGTTAAAATTGCTTTCATTTGTTAGATATCTATCATGAACATAACATCTTAAAAGAATATTTCCTTTCTATTAAAACAAAAGTGATCAAGGTATCAACTCTAATAAAGAAACTACCATCAATCTAAGCCAACATAAATATAAGCAGAAGTAGTGTTTATAACCAAATAATAACATTAGTTGTTCCTATGTAAGAAAAATATAACAAAACATGCCAAGATATTGTAGACCAATATCAATGATTATTTTATTCATTAGGAGTAGTGCTTGTACATAAAATATAGACCAGGAAACATCTATCAAGATTGGACTACTTTCCCAGACTAGGAAAAACATGTATAAAATGTCTGACAGTTGTCAAATAAAACACAACCATCAACAATTACCTAAAGCCAAATCATAGCAACTACCCACAAGTCAATAAGGAATTAGCATAAAGTCAATTTACAAACAAAATACAAAAACTTAACAAGTTAATTTATAGGAACTACATCCTCCACTACCCCCCATTCAAACCTGCTTTGCAATGTTAGCATCTTTAGCATATGCATCTTGAATGTTTTCAGCAAGCCTAGGAAGAAAGATATTTGAAGCTCCTCCTATAGCCACAATAAATGGTCCAGTAGCTAGAGTTACAAGGGAAACTTGCCAACTGTTTATGAATCCCACAACAAGACCTCCAAAAAAATTTGCTATGTTATGGACATAATTTCCCACCTGGTTCATCAACTGAGTTATGTGCATCCCCAAGGAAAGTTGTGAATTGTTGAGTACACAAAGCAATCGAGACAAGCTTAGTTTGATATATCACTAGGAAATGGGGATAGGATTAATATACTAAAAAATGGGATAAGCTTAGTCTGATACATAACTTCAATTGGGACAAACTCTACATGAAGGTTGTGATTGCAATAGTTAGGAATTGTTTAGAAGATACTTGGAGATGAGTCTTGGTTTTATTTAAGTATTTTAAGCACTTTGGCATTTTATAAAATTTTAACCAATGTCTTTCATCTTTAAGATTTTAAAGAATCCATAACCTATAACTCTTTTCAAAACCATTTTCATGGTAAATGAATTAAGCTATGTTTTAATAAAGGACTATACCCATCAAGTTATAGACAAAGATACAATGCTATCCATTTCCCAAAAAGATAACCATACTAGACAGAGTCACAACATCTTTGGTCAACAATAATTCTAGATTAGACATGCTATCAAGAAAAAACATCTAATATCAAGATAAAACAACTCATATCAAAATCATGGGGATCTAAAGTTGATCACAAATTATATCTCAATTGAGATAGTAGCATATATAAATAAATTGAATTTTTTTCCTTATTGTTGCATTTATACAAGTTAAAATGCAAATGAAACAGAGTACCTTGAGAGCTCTCCCAGAAAGTAGTAGGAGTCCCATGTTGCAGAGTATGAAATATGCTAATTGAAAAGCCGACTTCTACCATGAATCTGAAAACCATCACAACAGGAAAAAAGATTGAAATTTTATCACTGTAAAACAAAAAATATAAACAATATCTATGATAACAGCTATCTACTCATATATCCATCTATAAAAAGCAAGGCCAAATGATACGAATTACTATTATTAATTGTGTTTTGAGGTAATTATACATAAATATTGTTATAGAGCCATCAATGCATAGGTTGTGGATCATATATGAATATAGGCATTCATCATTTCTTTAGAGGCATTCATGACACTCACATAAATGACCTTCAAGGGTTTTAAGACCATACAATAAGAAGCACTACAAATCTTGTCAAACACATTTTTACTCCAATAGTCAACTCTGTCATAACAAGGCAATAGACCAAATGGGCTCAATACCTTTAATTTCATCAAATCCCAACTTTGAAGAAGGTTCACAACACTTATTAATATCAAATCCAAACATTTGCACTAATAATGGTCACTAGATTCTACAAATAAGCATTGAAAACCCTTACTTAAACTTCTTCCCTAGTGTCCAGCATGTGACTTGTATTATAGGTGTAATTGATTACAACATTGTAGATTACTTGAATATCATTAGATCCTCTAAAGCTAGGACTAAAAGCACCCCTAGCGGGATCGAGGGGAATTGCCCCTCGTGAGGGATTGGGGGCAATTCCCCCAACGAGGTCGAGGGGTAGCGCACCTCGCGGGGTCTGGGGGCAACGCCCCCAGCGAGGTCGAGGGGGAGTACCCCTCACGGGGGTTTGAGAGCAGAGCCCCCAGCAAGGTCAAGGGGTAGTGCACCTCGTAGGGGTCTAGGGGCAATGCCCCTAGTAGGGTCGAGGGGCAGCACCCCTCACGAGTTCTAAAACCATACAAAACTCCATTGTGCACCTCATTTTCATGATTTTTTGAGTGGCAAAAAATCAATGGGATGTTGTGTTATCTTCTGTCGATATGTTCTAGTGATGTCGATATGCTTTCATCGGCATATCAGGGGAGCTATGAGGGGAGTTCCCCAAATGTAGTAATGTTTGGTCAATAGGTTATCAACCTAACTCTACTACATTGGAGGAACTCCCCTCATAGCTCCACCGATAGGCCAATGAAAGCATGTCAATAGGCTGATGAAAGCATATCAATTTCAGATCATAAAGAACCTATACGAGTCCGTACATAGTAAGAAAAGTGCAAAAACACATAAATTATGTCAAAACTGTTTGGATTTTACTGAAATTCACTTCAAAATGGAATCAAACAACCTTCATTCGAGCCTCTTGAGGCCTTTAAATACACTTCAAAACTCAAAACTACCCCTCAAATGACCATAACCACCTTTTGAACATCAAAGACTCTTCATATCCCCTCAAAGTGCATTTTAGCAATATTACATTGTCAACTTTACACCTTAATGGAAGTTTTACATTTTTGAACTGCAGATGTGACAGGTTGCCAATGGAATTAGGAAGGTTATTTAAACCTCTATAGTCTTTTTATGTTCAAGTGTTGCAGTTGTGACAGGTTTCCAATGGAATCAGGAAGGTTATTTAAACCTCTATAGTCTTTGATGTTCAAGTGTTACAGTTGTGACAGGTTGCCAATAGAATCAAGGGGGTTATCTAAAATTTTACACATTTTTATGTTCAAGTGTTACAACTATGACAGGTTACCAATGGAATGATGGAGGTTATTTAAATCTATACACCCTACCATGTTCAACTGTTGCAGTTGTGACAAGTTGCCAATGGAATCAGGAAGGTTATTTAGACATTCACACCCTTCTATGTTCAAGGTTCCAGCTATGACAGGTTGCCAATGGAATCGGGAAGGTTATTTAAACCTCTACAGTCTTCTATGTTCAAGTGTTGTAGTTGTGACAGGTTTCCAATAGAATCAAGGGAGTTATTTAAACTTTTACACATTTCTATGTTCAAGCACTATAACTATGACAGGTTACCAATGGAATGAGGGAGGTTATTTAAATCTATACACCCTACCATGTTCAAGTGTTGCAATTGTGACAAGTTTCCAATGGAATTAGGAAGGTTATTTAAACGTTCACACCCTTCTATGTTCAACGTTGTAGCTATGATAGGTTGCCAATAGAATCAATGAGGTTATTTAAACTTTTACACCCTTTTATGCTCAAGTATTGCAACTGTGACAGCTTGCCAATGGAATTAGGGAGCTTATCTAAACCTCCACACTCTATTATATTCAAGCGTTGCAGCTGTGACAAGTTGTCAATGGAATCAATTTGAAATTGGGTTCTAGGTGCCAAATTGGGAGCCTTGGAACAAGGTATGGACATCCATCAAAGAAAAAAGGATAGAGGAATTTTGTCAAATATTGTAGTTGCAAGTACTCTTGTAGACATGTATGCTAAATGTGGGATCATAGACAAGGCACTTGAAGTGTTTGAAAAAATTCCTGAAAGTGTAACACCATTTTAAATCTACAATTTTAAACTCTATTCCATGTATATCATCATGAAGTTAGTTAAAAGAAAGCAAATAAAAAGGTATTCTTTATAAAATAATCACTTATGCTCTACAAACATGACAAAAAACCTAGTTGAAACTCTAAGGAGCATAGTAAATAATCTATTCCATAGTGGATTGGTGCTATTGTGGAAAATAGCCCTTTCCCAACCCTTGATAATGCAAATGATAATGATGGACAAAATCAGTTCTCAAATTAAGAGAATGACTTTGCATAGGATTTGTGGATGAAATTGTGGAGATGAAATGCCAAGATTTTGGAGGATTTGATGAAGAATAAAGCCTTTCATTTATAGATTTTCTTGATGAGAGATTGGCCAAATGGATGAATGTGGGACAAAGAACAAGCCAATGAAAAGAGGCCACTTGTCAAGTTGCCATAGGTTGAGGGATGTGCAAGATTTGGGAAATGTGCCCAAGAGGGGGAAATTCAATTTTGAATTTGAGAGACAAGACATGTAAGAGCTTATTAATTGCTTTGTTGGATGTACATGCCCACTTGATTTTGAATTCAAACTTGAGGGAATATTCCCTAAACATGCCATGTTGAGTGAAAGTGTTGATTTTATAAATGAATAAATTGATTTATTTGTGCAAGTGGGATTATCTAGAGGATGTGACATGCATTAGATTAGATTTAATCAGGATTAATTAGCTAGGATGATGATTAGATGATTTTGACTTATTTGATTTAAATACTTTGATTTATTTAAATCGAAGGGGGTGGGAAATGATTTCAGACTTAATTAAATAAAGGATTTGATTTATTTAATCAAGGAGGGTGATGTTAGGATCAAGTTGATTTATTTAATTTAAACTGATGACTTTAGGAGATTGATAAATAAACTTGATTTATTTGTTAAATGGATGAATATGACCTAATTGAATGCAATCTACCAATTTTGTGTGTCTACAAAAAGAAATGTGGTCTCATGGACTGCAATAATTGTAGGATATACACAAATTAGATTTGTTGAAAAGGCTTTAGAAACTTTCAAGCAAATGCAATTTGCAGGTTTAAAGCTAGACTTCACAACCTTTTTCTAGCATCCTCTCTGCCTGTTCCAAAATGGAAGCTTTGGAATAGGATATGGACATCCATCAAAGCATAATAGAAGGGGGTTTTTTGTCTGATATTATAGTTGGAAATGCTTTGCTTGACATGTATGCAAAATGTGGAAGCATAGAGAAAGCATGCGAAGTTTTTGACAGAATGCCTTGAAGAGATCTCATCTCTTGGACTGCAATTATTGTTGGATATGCACAAAATGGATTTGTTGAAAATGCTTTAGAAAATTTCAAGAAAATACAATTGGAAAGTATAAATCCAAATTCCACAACCTTTTCCAGCATCTTTCTTTCCTGTGCCAAAATGGGGGCTTTCGAATAGGGTATGAACATCCATTAAACCATAAAGAATAGAGGAATTTTGTTAGATGTTGTAGTTGCAAATTCCCTAGTAGACATGTATGCAAAATGTGGAAGCATAGACAAGGAATGTGAACTATTTTATAGAATTATTGAAAGATATACCATCTCATGGAATACGATGATTGTGGGATATGCACAAAATGGATTTGTTGAAAAGTGATGCAGAGTGGTAGGGGAAGCAACTTCTTAACACAATACTTTGACACACTTATTCAACTATACCCTTCAACAAGGTAATCTAATCACACAACTTGACCTTTACATCCAAACATTCCAACAAGACTTGGGGATTCATTGAATACTCTCAACATGAAAAAACATGACTACACAACCAGACTTTGCACTCAAAACCCTCCATTCATCCATCGCTTCCTTACTAGCCTAGGCATCCTTATAGCATTAATCAATAGGACAGTCATGATAAAAAATTATTAAAGGAAATAAATAGACAAGGAAACCTAGTTTTAGACATCTCATATAGACCCTTATAGGTTCTCAAATGCATAGGATCAAACTCCAAAAGTAGATGATTCAAAATATTGATTTTCAAGCCTCAAAAAGGCTTAGTTAGGCATGTGTAAAGAAGGAATCCAACTACCAAGGCACACCCAAACACCCCTAATTCCTTCAATTGACTCCAACAGGTTCCCCAAGACCCATTTCACATATTTCATCCATTTATATCGCTCAAAACCTTAAAAAAACAAAATAAATGCTTTCAAAACATCATTTTATGGATTGTCACATACAAAAACCACACCTAGGGCATCAAATAATTCTCACAAACCTCCACTTTTCCTCCTAAAAAAAATTGCATCATGTAGAGGACCCCTAAATCCACCATTCCACCAAAAATTAAAAAAATTCCCACGGTGGAATGGTGAATTATCAACATATTTGTAACCAAACCCTTGTTTTGTAGGGTTTCAAACCCACTTTCAGAGAAATTGGTGTAACTATCTCAATTCTTAACGAAATTAACTCAAATCACGAAGAAAAGAAATTAGATTCACCCCTCTAACAAACCATGAAGATTTTTAGGCCATACAATAATGCTACAGACCATACCAAGCACGGGAACAGTGAAAAATGTTGGAAAATATTAGAAAAATAGAGTTTATTTGCTTCAAATATCCAAAAATGCCAACATCAAACCTCCCTCAACCCAATGGAGGCTTTTTAAACTTTTCACCACCTTCCATAATGGACCTCAGCTATTTTTAAAAAGATGAAACTGTTGATTAATGATAATTACATCATAATGTGGAGATTACAACAAATTACAACATGACAATTTTGCATTTTGGAGCAACTTTTCAATCCTAAACACTTATGACTTCTAAAACCACTCTAATGGCTTCAAAATAGCCTTATACATGTTCAAAACTCCAACCCTACACATTTACATACAAATTCATTTTTTTTTGCCTTCCCAAGGCTACATGACAACATTTGAAGCAAGTTTGCATTTTTGCACATTTTAATCACAAAACCCAAATACTCGCCCTAGATCATACTTAATGGCCTTAACGGACCTTATGTAAGACAAAAATACTCAAAATACTCATACTAATCCTACTAAACACCTATTTCCATCAAATGATTAAAAATGGAGGATGAGGTGTAGGTGCTCCTACACCAAAAAGGATTTAGAAATTTTCAAGCAAATGCAATTAGCAGGTCTAAAGCCAAATTCCACAACCTATACAAACATCCTCCCTACCTGTGCCAAAATAGGAGCTTTGGAGTAGGGTATGAACAACCATCAGAAAATAATAGATGGGGGATTTTTGACAAATACTATGGTTGGAGTTTGAAGAAGTAGTTTTGGTAAAGGTTGTAAGAAAGTTCCTGGAGCATGAGTAGACCTATTGGAAGGTGTTTGAAGCATTGGTAAGAGTGTTGGGAGTCTAGAGTACCCATTTTCAACAAACCCCCATGAAAGTTGTCTACAAATATCATTGTTCTAGGGTTTGTAGAGGAAGGAGTGGGAAGAGCCATTTCAAAAACATCGAAAGCTATATTGATTCATGAATTCTTATAAGATTTCCCTTAATTAAATATGATTTCTTAGTGTCCAAACACATTTAATAACAAAAAGTGTAAATATTGGTTGGAAACTATGTGTTACTTGAAAAGGGATAAGCTCTATATTCTCTTACCGAGAAACCACTTTGTAGTACAAATTCCATGCACCAAGGCTATATGGATGTTGTTGAATAATGTAGCATGCACAGTCATATCTATTTTTTGGGTCTGTTTTATTGTATGCAAACTCTACATGCATCACAACAAAAGAAAACATTAACTTAAAATCACGGATATTCAATTGATTTGGGTAAAAATGTAATTATGTCAAATCAATGGTATCATATGAACTTAAAATTTGTACTTAAAACCTCAAATTTAGAGTCCAAGTAAACCTAAAGTACCCTAAGTTTGAATGGATATGTCAAGACAATATTACAATCTTACGTGCACCCAATGAACGAAGTTCATCTTGCTTTTCTTCACAAAAATGGTTGTGGCCCAATTTCAAGATATGATTTATGATTTATAATGCTTCCCAATATCTCTTTAATGATGCCAATGCCTTGAATATCTGTAGTAAATAACCGTAGAAAGGTTATGACTAGATTCTTCTTGGCAATTTATTTTGAAAGATGGTCCCAAAAAAATAGCCAATGTTGTAGCTACTCACAATACATAAAATATTAGATCTTCTTGTTTGTTACAATAAGCATCCAATTTCATTATACTCCTTAATGACCTTGTTTCTTTTAAGGTGAAGAAACACTTTTCAAGTTCATTAAAATTTAAATGCTCAAAGATACAATGGGGTGGGTTCCTTTTTGAAAACTAAAAACTATTTGTCAATTTATATTTGTAAATCAAGCAAGCACTGAAATGTACCCTAATTTTTTAAAAGTAGGTGTTACTTCCTATTTGATTATAGATATTTTTGCTTATGCATCACAATGTAGTGTCAATAAGGTATAAATGTAGGACAGAATGAAAAATATTCATGATACTGTAGTAGCGTTTTTCAAAAATGCATAATGTGGATTACTATTTGTGATCATGGACTGCATGGATCTTGCACTTAGTGCTTTCCATCCATAGAAAGGATCAATAAAAAAAATTGTTATGTATTGACCAATAATATATCGATAGACTTTCCTACAATGACAAGTAAGGTGATGGAAAAGGAAAAAAAATGCATGACTACATACCTCAATAATCAATTGATAATGTTCCTCATCCTTGAGAAGGTTTGGTAAGGGAGGCTCCTTTATCATAGGTTCCTGCCATTTCATTATTTTTTAGTGCCACTTAATATCGACACACACAATATCAGAAAAAAGCAATACATCATAACTGGCACTATTTAGTAAATATCATGTATGATTCCATTTCAGGATATTCATCCATTAAGCTTGAAAAAATTTCCAACATACTGTCGATAAAAGAATTCATATTGGAAGTTCTCCATCATCTAAATCACTCTGCCATTCTAGGCCTCCAGTCAAGGTAGTGGCTTTCTTCTTTTCCTTTCTAGAAGCCAATTTTGCAAGTCTCCTTCTCACTCTTAGAGCTTTGTTCGTATAAATAAAGAAATACACCAAAGGAAATCCTCAATATGTAAATGATTTGCAAGAATTAAAAAATAGAAACCCTAGATCCTCATTAAATTGAATTGACTTAAAGAATCCAATTGCAATCATATTGAAGCCAAAATACTTACGAGATAATTCTATATAGCATTAAAAATTAATAAAACTAAGAATGAATTCCAAGGTTGATTAGTACAATTATTTTCTATATTGTAAATACTTATCATTTAAAGATAAATTAACAAAAAACTACAAATATAGTATTTGAGATTAAATACTTCAAATCAACTAAATGATTTTAAACACAACATTTATATATATTTCGTCTCCCTTTAAACAATTGGAATTCGGAAGAAAATGCCTTGTGATTTTGAAATCTAGCCCTTGCAATGACTGAATCAATGATAGGCAAGCGAATTTTAATGGAGCAACTCAACATTAGTCTCCTCAAATCTACTTGTCAAAGTCTAAACACTCCAGATCACATCTAAAAATGGACATAAATATAACAACCTTAATTGAAATGAAGCTTTTCTACTCCTAAAGCAAGATCTTCAAAAACAACTACTTTTATGTACAACAAAAGCAATAGATGAACCTCCTATCCACCCTATCATCCTCATCATATTCATATGAAATAGGTTCAAGAGACGGTGAGTATCATGTCAAGCAATTATCACAATGATCAAATGAAAGGGGTTGAGAGGCAAAGTTCCAAAGCTGCATTGGACACTCCAAGTCAAGAGGATAGTTGGTGACTATTAAATGATTTACAACCATCAATCTATTTGTTGTATATAGTTTTTGTAGACATAGAAAATGTACCGATTAATGCCACACATCTGATTCTGACTACTAACACTGTTTCATCCTAAATCATCCCTCAGTCTAACCATTTAATCAAATTCCCTTGTTTGATTAAATTCATCAAATTTTCTCCCTTAATTAATTAAATCATTTATTTGATTAAGTCATTCTATTCGATTAATTAAATCAATCAACCTAATCTAATTATCTCTATTTAATTAAATAATTCATTTTATTTGATTAAATCTCTAAAGTCATCCTATTGGATTAAATAAATTAATATTTGTTTGATTTAATCTGACTTTCACCTTCTTTAGTTAAATAAATCAAAAATATTTATTTAACTATCTCTAAATCCCTTTCTTCTCATATTTGATTTAAATAAATCCATAAAATCTAAATCAATATGTCACATCATTTTAATCCTCATTAAATTAATTAATCCTCAATTAATTTAATCATAATCCATGTCCCATCCTCTAGCTTTTGCAACTTGCACATGAAAATAGATTTAATTCATTTATTAAATCTCTATTTTCTTTCAAAAGGCATAAAAAATGGAATATTCCTCAAATTTGAATTCAAAATTCAAGTGGACTTTGTCCTTCCAACAAGGCATTTACTCCACCTAATAAGTCTTTTTTCCTTGAGCCAAGTGGCATTCAATGCATTTTCTTTCCCTTTTGCATGTCATTTCAACAATTTCAAATTCCACCTAATTGCATTTATTGACACATTCTTCAAAACTTGCACATCCTTCATCCATTCATATGTTGACAAGTGGCATCTTGTCATTAGTTGATTCTTAGTCCCACATTGCTTCATTTTGGACATCTCTTCAACTTATCATTCTATAAATAAGAGGCTTCATTCCTCATTTGATTATCCACAACTTGAGTAAACTTACTATACTCAAATCCATAGCAATCTTCATCCAATTTCATCCAACCTTAGCTAGGTTATGCAGATTTTTATGTTGGAGCACACTGGAAAGTCTTCATCAAGTGGATCACTCTTCATCATCAATCAACATTACATCATTGGAGTTGGGAAAGGGCTAATTTTCACATCAAATTGGCACCAATTCCCCCATGGGATCAAGAGTTTGCATTACTTTCAATAGGATTTAATCTACTTTCTTGTTCTTTCATTATATTCTTGTTTCCATTCCTACTTTGAGGTTTTGTTAATGGATTTTATGGGGAATCCTTGTTCTTACTTGCATATGATCTTCTAATGTGTTTTTTTATTATGTTTTGCAGGTATTGGGATTGGGGTTCTACATTTGGCGCTAGGAGGGCGCTCTTGAAAATCTAATCATGTTTTTGCACTAAATTTTGTGTTTTCATTGTTGTATTTATGTCTACAGAAAACTCCACCACTGGGAGCTCAGTGTAGCTATTTAGCACCACTGAGAACTCAACGTCACCATATCGCACCACTGTAAATCTCAAACTGTGACGGTCCATATTTCTCGCCCAAAATTTCAATTTTCAAACAGCACTGCTAAATCTTTCCGGCTCATTGGAATCTTTTCAAAATCCAAACTACACCACTGACCAAAATAGTGATGCCTTCATGCTCACTAGTTTGGCTACAAAGTGATGCTGACTAGTAAGTGGTGCTATACAACACCGCTAGTAATTTCAAACTATGATTCCTTCATGGATTGCACCACTAGAGGGAAGTAGAAAGTGAAAATTTATTTATAACACGTGCTTTTTATCAATTTTTTGTTATTTGGTCTATTTTTTGCTTTCTTGACCTCTATTTTTGTAGAACCTAACTGATTTTATTGTAGGTTGGATTGATCAAAGGTGAAGAGGAAAAGAAGCATGATGACCTCATTTCATGAAACCAAGTGTTTTTAAACACTCTAGTGTTTGTTCAACACTCTTAGAGGATTCACTATTCCTCTTAAGGAAAAATTTGTTATCTTTCATCCTTAGGATTTACTAGTTTCATTTTGGGCACTAAAAAGAACTCTTTAGATTCTTGTTACAAAAGGAGCTTAAAATGAACTTTAGGACACAAAGTCACTAGATTTTGTTTGGGGCTAATAATTGAACAAGGAAAATTCTCACACTTCATTTGGTGCTATAAAAAGGAGTCATTATTGCTTTGTTGGATTAAAAATAACATGTGCTACTTTGTTTTGTGATTGCTTACTCAAACTAACACCATTGAAAAGACATATGCGCTTCTCTCGCACCTCACGGTGATCTTGAGAATCAAAAGGCTTTTTGGTGGTCTTAGGTTGGGATAAAGTAATTACCTCCACACTTCATTTTGGGAACTAAAATTGAACAAAAAATCTTGTGAGTTTGAGCCAAACCTATCTATGTATTCTCTCTTTGTTTCTCAACAAAGATCGATCGAGTTAAAGATATGTTTTCTTGCTATTGTTTATTTTAGAGGGCCTTCCTTGGGGAAAAAGTACTCACCCAAGGGAATGTCTCAACTGGTAACACTTAAAATCCAAGAGTATTTCTAGCCAGAATATAAAAGTGGGTACTAGAACAAAGGCCAGTATCACATAGTTGGCTCTAAAGAGAAGGGCAGCAATGGTATCTTACCATGTTGGGTCAACTCCTACAAATGGAAAGTCCGAATTAAAACCCTTGTTGTAGAAAGGCCAAAATCCCTTTCTATTTGTTGGTGCAAGAATGGTCGTTTTGAAGCCGCCCCACACTTTTATGATTTTTAATAGAAATGGAAAGTATGCCATGGGAGTTTCATGGGTGTTGATATTTGGTTTCCCTAAGAAGTGAGTGTTGTGGAGGGGAGCCAATGGGGTCAATCATCTAACCATTCACTATAAATAAGCGTAGCTAGACTTGTCCAAGTGGGGACTCAACAAATATAGTCTTTCATATCCATAGGATTGTGCTTGTTCTTGGTTACAAAACACTTTGCTTGTTCAAAAACATTTGGAAACAAACATTTAACATTGTCATTGAAAATTAAAACCCTTTAGAAAGAAAATACAATTGACCAAATTCATGTGTTATTGTTTTCCCTTGGGATTTTATCCTTAGATGTTTTTAAACACTTGGATTGTATCTCAATTTTCTCACTAAAGTTAACAATAGGTAACCCTTGCCTCGATTTCATCAAAGTTCCACATGACATACCTTGTGGAATGAGAATAAGTTAAGACATTGGACATATACTTTGAAAACCAAAGAGTGTGTTTGTGATAAAACAAAATCACTAAGCAAAGATAAAAAAATTGGCTCTCACACATGTGTTAGTTCCTCATGATTTCCAAGAAAATCAAAATTCCAAAGAAAAATTCCTTGAGAAAAAGTTAAAAATTTAGGAGTCACACTTGAAAGGTCATCAATAAATACATTAGGAAGTGCAATAAAAAGCAACATATCAAAATAAGCAAAAAATTCACAAGGTTCTATGGACTCATTCCTTTGAACAATCCAGAAATGTATGCTCAATTTGAACCACTTTTTGGCTAAAAGGTTCTTAGAAGTATTGCATGTTCTTCAATATTGAGGTCTAGTAAACAAGTGTATTTTTAGGTACATCCTAGGATCAAAATCAAACCTTTTCATCCATCCTTGAACATCAAACTAAAATCACCTCACCATCATCTTTTGAAAAAACTTGAAATTATCCTCCATGCTAGGCTTTTTTGGTAAAAATCAAAATCGTCAAATCCTTGAAGCAAATCTTTGAAATCTTTGAATCAAAATATCAAATGATTTTTTGGCTAGGTATGTGTAGATGCATCCTTTTTCATATGCTTAGTCAAATTATCAAACCATCTTGTTTAGCTAGGTATATGTAGATGCAACCTTCTTCATATGATTGGTTAAATTATCATCTTGTTTGAATAGGTGTCAGTAGATGCATCCTTCTCCCTACACATATTCAAATGATCATCCTTTGAGAAAATCTACCCCCTATATAATCATCCAACATCTTAGGGTCTATTTTCTCATAATCCAAAAACAAAGAAAACCAAAAAATCAAATCAAGGTCAATTCAAAATCCAAAACAAATCCAACAAATCCAAAAGGTCCTAAAAATTCTAGCATCCCCTCAAGATTTCTCAAAAAGATCAAACATCCACATCATCCTCGTCATATCACCTTTGATCCTTAAAAACATTCTAAATTTTCTCTTTTGTATCTAAAAGTTAGATCAATCCAAAGAATTAGAGATTCATCTCCCATGTTCTTGAAAATTGATCCCTATTTTATGGTGCAAACTAGATCTCAACACAAGAGGAACATGGAAGCCAACAAAGAAACATCCACTACAAGTGACCTAAGTCAAACAAATTCCAAAATAAATCATGTTGAATCAAGTAATCCTCTAATCAACTTTCCTTCATCATCACAAAACCCTTAAGAGGAAAGCCAAGTAGAGGATCTTACCAATAATCCCTTTGGAATGTCACACGAGGAAATCACTAAAATGATTCAAAATTCAGAGAACCATAAGATTATCAATATCATGATGAGACTCAACCCTTCACTATACATGCTTGAATTAGCAAGGGGCTAAACTCCCCTCCAATTTCGATGTAAGCACTATAGTGGAGCCATATTTTGGGTCCATGCCCCAAATATCATATACCATCCCCATCTCATCTACACCCTCATATCAAAACATCACTTGAAACATCTTGCAAACCACATCATCTATTGCTCCAACTCAATCCACTATTAACAAGGGAAGCACATTTCTTAATGCATTGCAAACACGCCCCCTCATAAACAATTAGGATTTGGATGCAAACACCATCTTGGGACAAACCATCCCCCAAAATCCATCACATCCATATGTCCCCCTCACCTTTCTTGGTCCAAACGACCCATCATCGTCATCATTCCATGCAACACCCCAAACGCCTCTTCTCATAACCTCGCAAGGAGAGGGTGACATATTTGGACCAGGGGGCATTTTTTACACTACACCATTTTCTCAGGAGATTACACCCCTCACATTTCCACCACTTCCACCATTTCCATTAATATCCACAACACCTCCTAGTTTAGGAATTCCCCCTTTACCAAACATTAATCAAAAAAATCATATCAACCCACCGAGCATCAATCAAAGTACCAAATCAAACTCTTAAAACTTGTCATCGACATTACAACAATAGATGGAAACCACATAGGCAATCACCACATCATCAATCATCCTTCAACACATGGTCTTGCAAGGACCAAACACATCGATCACACCATCTACCACTCAAACCCCAACTATCAACATGATAGTGCCTCTCATCACCACAACAAGCACCATTCCAAATACACCTCCACCACCACCACCACCAATCTCCAATACAGTATTGTGTTGCAAGCCACTCAACAAGTTGCCTATCAAAAGGCACTCCTACAAGTACAAAAATAAAAAGCCACGCAACTAGTTGCCACGCAAGTTGCTCAAGCCACGCAAGTTGCTCAAGCTACCCAAGCTACATTACAAGCACAATAGGCTACTCAAGCCCAAATCTTATTGCAACAACAACAACAACAACAAAAAATTGCACAAGCTCAAGCTCAAGCTCAGGAACAAGCACAAGCCCAAGCTCAATCTCAAGCTCAGGCTCAAGCTCAGGCACAAGCTCAAGCACACGCTCAAGCCCAAGCCCAATATCAAGCACAACAAGTGCAAGTGCAAGTGCAAGATCAAACACAATATCTTGCACAACAACAAGCAACACAACATAAAGCATATTAGCAAGTGTTGAAGCAATATCAAGAACAACAAGAAGCAGCTCAATTAGCCACCCCACAAGGAGTGTTATTAGTACAACAACAAGCACAACAACAAGCTCAACAACATGCAATCCTGGCAGAGTAACAACAAGACCAACAACAAGTGTTGTTGATACAGCAACAAGTACAAGCATACATGGCTCAACAAAATGTGCAAATACCACCAATCAACACATCAACCAATCCACCCATCCCATAAACAAATGAACTACCTCCAAACACTTCCATCCCACCCCCTGATCTACAAAATGATGTTGCAACACAAATCAAATTACTCTCACAACAAGTGTTCGATCTTCAATCAGGGAAAACCATGAAAACATCTCGCAACTTGTGTCCTTATCTGTTCGATAGGAGCCTTGTGATGAAACCATTCTCAAAGGGATTTGAGATCCCCAAGTTTGAAAAGTACCATGGGATGGGAAACCCTAAAGATCACATTAGGGAATTCCAAGTTCAGTGCATGGAAGTCGCATATGACGATACTTATCTAATGTGGCTATTTCCTAGGAGTTTGGTTGGCCATGCCATGGAATGGTTCTCTCACCTACCTACAGGCATCAAGAAATTCCAAGAAATCATAGATGCATTCATCAAAAACTATGCATGCAATATCGCTATGGATGTCAGTCTAGAGGAACTATCAGCTTTGAAACAAGGTAAGAATAAATCATTTGCTTCATTCCTACAATGATGTCGATCCAAGGCCAATCAAAGCAAATGGTTCATGCCTGAGGAACAACAAGTGTGCACTATCATATCCAACCTTTATGGCCTCTTATTATTCCATCTCAAATTCTAAGGGATCACCACATATTACCAGTTGATTTCCAAGGTACTCAACATCGAACGATCCCTTATGACACAACCTGGAGGATCAACTTCATATCCTAAAAAATAGAACAATTTCCCATCTGCAAGCTATAGTAACAAACCTCGCACGTGGGAAAGAAACAAAAATATTAACAACGATGGTGTCGGCAATGCCAAAGTTGTCATTAGTGCCCCTCGGAAAAACACACCTGCACCACAACAAAAAATCCAAAACCATCATCAAAATAACACTACAACACAGCAGCCAAACAATCAAACAATCAACAATGTCAACAATCAAAGGCGACTGCCCCAACAAAACAATAATTCCACCAAGCGAAAGTACACCACCCTTGGGGAACCACTCGAGATCATCATGAAGAAACTAATAAACTAAAACCTCATCAAGGCTCCCACCTATGAGAATTACTAGGAACCAGATGTGAAACCTCCTTGGTACAATGAAAATCAGCTCTACAACTTCCACAAAATCAAAGGGCACACCACTAACAGTTGCATGAGGTTAAACAATAACACGAATCTAATGCCTAACCATAACAATAAAGGGAACAATAACACTAATAAAGGGAAAGGTACCTTCAAAAATTTCAATCATGTGTATGATCATGTTGTCACTTCCCTAGATGATTAATGTGCTACCATCACTATCAAAGGATCCCATATTGATTGTGGAGTCACCATAAGAGGTGGAAAAATTACCATTGTAGGATCATCTCAACCAAACAGAGTACCCGCACCCAACCCTAGACCTGTTCCCAGTGGTTATAATGTCCTTGATCAACTGAAAAGAACCCCAACACAAATCTCCATCATGGAGTTATTAAAAATTTCATCCGCCCATAAGAAAATCCTTGAGGAAGCATTGGCTTCATCAACCATCCCTGCAGATCTTGATGTGGAACAATTCCAAGCTATGGTCAGAAACATCATCACTCTAAACCTCCTTACACTCTCCAATCAAGATTTTCCAACTCAACCATCTCACAACCGTGCACTCCATTTAGAGGTCCTAGTGCAGAAAAATTAAGTCAGGAGAGTCTTGGTGGATGGAGGTGCAGGCTTGAATATTTGTTCCCTCAAGCTCATTAAGAGCCTAAAAATCTCAGAGGATTCCATTGACAAAGGAAAAGGTATTACAATTAGAGCATATGATGATTAGGAAAGAGTTTCCCAATGCAATATCCAAATCCCTATTCAAGTAGGGTCAGATATCATGGAAACTATCTGTCAAGTCCTGGACCTCGACTTTCCTTATAACATTCTCCTAAGATGTCTATGGATCCATGCAATGCAAGTAGTAGAATCAACCTTCCATCAATGTGTCAAATTCACATATGAAGGACAAGAGGTCACCATCCATGGAGATCCTGAACCATTCTACTGCAAGAACATAGAGACCAAATACTACAAAATACCTCAAGTACCTAAATCTAATGAAGGCCCATCAACACCATGCATTGACCCAGCCACTCTCAATTCCACTTCTACGATAGAGACACCCACCATCCCTACCATCTATGATATCAAAGTCATCATCCAAGACAATGGTTGCAAAAATTATACGATTCCCAAATATTCCTTTGTGGTAGGAGAGTTACCACAATCTCCTAGATCACGAGGACGTCTACAATCAAATCAAGCCTCCACTTCTCAAACATCCCCTAAAGAATATCCCAACTTCAGAAGTTGGGGAGATCTTGGCCAAGAAGTCATAGTGGAGGACCCATCTCATCTCCTATACCAATATAATAGACCAGCAACTAATCTACCAATGGATGATAGAAGCAAAGGTTTGCAAATGATGCTTGCAATGGGCTATGACAGAAACCAAAGAATCAAACAAAATGACAATGAGCTTTTAATACCTCTCATTCTAGAGATGTGAATGGGAAATATTTTCCTCGTATGTACCCCTCTAAGTATAACCATATGTGGATGAAGTCCCCCAGTTAAAGCAGTCAAGACTCCCCGTGAACCAACACCAGCTGAACTTCACTTACCTGTATCCACTGGACACATCATAGATAATTTCACTTTTGAAATAACTGATGTTTGTAGTAGTAGTGATGATGAGGATCCCATAACCAACCTACCCATGCTCTTTGAGGATACCACCCTTCTCATGATTAGCACCCTATCTTATGAGTCTGAAAACCAAAACCATGAAATCTATCTAGTCTACCCATAACTCATCGATTATGACCAATGAGGACCACCAATTCTTAACATATTCAAAAATGATGAGGCACTCTCAAAATTCATGGGACTGTGGGATAATATTTTATGTGGGGATCACAATGCAAGATTCATCATTGAGATAGATACACATGCATACTATGGAGAAACGATTGAATCCCTTAGTCACAAAAGCGAAAAACAGAGAATAATCTCTAAGTCCTTGAGTGAAAACCACACTATGGCACTATCTAAACCAAAAATAGTAAAAATAAAGGTTGCATCCAACGGTGAAAACCTCTCTAAGGCACCTAAGGATAGGGGATTCAATAATCTTTTCAGAGCTCTCCATCAGGAAAAATTAGTAGTCTTAGCCGAAAAGTGTAATCCAGTCAACCTAGGAATAGAGTAGAGACTGCACATCACATTCTATCTAGAGTCATTACTATCAGAGGAACAAGAGCTCCTAGCAGCCTTCTTGAGAGAAATACAAGTTAATTTTGCATGGAGCTATGCACACATGCCTGGGCTTGACACAGAGATTGTAGTTCATCATCTAGCAGTGTATCCTGAAGCAAATCTCGTTAGATAAAAAATTAGGAAAATGCACCCTCAAATCACCTTACTAGTCAAAATGGAATTAAAGAAGCTACTTGACGTAGGATTCATACAACCAATTGACTACCCTAAGTGGGTATCCAATCTGGTTCCTATTTCAAAAATAGATGGGAGCATCAAAATCTGCACAGATTTCAAGGACTTAAACAAAGCATGTCCAAAAGATGATTTCTCATTGCCCAACATTGACATGATCGTATACATGATGGTAGGACATGAAATTATTTCTCTAATGGACGGTTTCTTCGGATACAACCAAATAATTATTGCTAAAGAAGACCAACACAAAATAGCCTTCACTTGTCCATGGGCGACTTACTGTTGGAATATGATGCCATTTAGCTTGAAGAATGCATGAGCAAAATACCAAAGAGCCATGTCGTTAATCTTCCATGACATGATCCATAAAACTGTCAAAGATTATGTTAATGACATACTAGCCAAATACAAAAGGAGGAAGGATCACATAGCAACCTTGAGTACTATTTTCGACAAGCTAGAGGAATACAAGGTTTGATTAAATCCAAAGAAGTGTGTCTTCGGCATACAATCAGGAAATTTTCTAGGATACATAGTTTCAATGAGAGGTATTGAGGTAGACCTTACCAAGGTCAAATAAATCCTTGAAATGGAAGCACCCGAAACATTGAAACAATTGAGAGGTCTCCAAGGTAGGCTTTATTCCATCCGAAGATTCATCGCACAACTGGAAGATAAGAAAATCGTGTATTCTCACCTGCTTCACAAGGGAATAGTGTACAAGTGGGATGATAAGTGTGAGGAAGCCTTCAATAAGATCAAAGAATATCTTCTTACACTGTCATTCCTTATGCCATCAATCTCCAGAAATCCATTGATCATATATGTGTCAGCAATAGCAATAGCCCTTGGAGCTCTCCTAGCTCAACACAATGAAAATGGGACAGAAAGGGCCATTTATTATATCAATAGAACAATGGTTGGGCATGAGTTAAACTACTCATTCATTAAGAAATCATGTCTAGCAGTAGTGCTTGCTTCATAGAAATTCAAACATTTCATGTTGGCACACAAAATAAAACTCATCGCCAAGATTGATCCCCTCAAGTACCTACTGTCTAAAGCAATGTTCATAGGAAGAATGGCTAAATGGATTATGATACTATTAGATTATGACATTGAATATGTGGAATGAAAAGCAATCAAAGGCCAAGTCATAACATATCAGCTTCCAGAAGCACTAATCTATTTAGAGAATCCACTTATATAAGAGTTTCCAGATGAATCCATCTTCAACCTTAGTATAGCTGATCACTGGAAACTCTACTTTGATGGCTCATACAGGCAACATTGATCAAGGGTCAATGTTTTCTTCATCACCCCATAGGGAGATTGCATACCTAGATCCTATAAATTAGCATTCCCCTACATTAACAATATTGTAGAATATGAGGCTTTAACCATAGGCCTAAGAATAGCAGTGTAGTGGCACATCATGGCCCTCAGAGTATATGGAGACTCCAAATTGATAATAAATTGGGTGAATGGTGAATACCAGACTAAGGATGATAAGCTCACTCCATACAAAAAACTGGTGGAGACTCTTAAAAAATCTTTCATTGAGATCACATTCGAGCAAATTCCTAGAGCAAACAACAGAGCTATAGACGCCATGGAAAAAATTGGATCCTTACTGTAAATTCCTCGCAGCGTCTTAAAACATGAATTCTTGATAGAGAAACTTCTCATGCCCACATTCAAGGTACCAGAGTCAAAATTTGTGTGTGAAATCATTGGTCCTAGAGATCCCTGGTACCATGACATTTATACCTACCTACGAATAGGCATCTTACCTTCTGACTTACCCTCAAGCTTAAAAATAACTTTTGCTAAAAAATCCTCTAGGTTTGTCATCCTAAGAAATATCTTATACCATAGAAGCATAGAGGGAACCTTATTACGCTGCCTCAATACTAACAAAGCCTTGACTACTTTAACTGAGGTGCATAATGGGATTTGTGGTTTTAACTTGAGTGGAATGACCCTAGCCAAGAAATTGATAAGGATGTGGTATTATTGGCCTACGATGGAAAGGGAGGCACACAACTACGTCATAAGGTGCCTACAATGTTAGCAGCATGGGGACCTCATCCATTCTCTCACTTAACAACTCCATCCCATCATTACACCATAGCTCTTTTCATAATGGGGGCTTGATCTCATCAGCAAAATAAATCCCACTTCATCCAATGGCCATAAGTTCATCATAACCACCACTAAGTACTTTACCAAGTGGGTGGAAGTCATACCAATGACTTACATAACTAGGAAGCAGATATCAAAGTTCATCCTGAACTATCTCATAGGTCGATATGGTGTTCCCCAAGCTATTATCTTTGATAATGGGACACCCTTCAAAAATCAAGATGTCTGCAACCTTTGCAAAAAATTCAAAATCCAACATCACTTCTCCACCCCATATTATCCCCAAGGAAATTGCCAAGCAAAAGCCACCAATAAAACCATCCTAAAGATTCTAAAAAAGACATTCAATGGCATAGGTCATGACTAGCATCTATAGCTCAATCCCCCCCTTTATGCCTACTGAACCAACATCTGTACACCCACTAGCGTCACCCCATTCTCCTTGGTCTACGAATGAGAAGCCATACTACCCATTGAGATCGAGCTCCCATCACTAAGAATATCACTGCAAAACCTCATCACAGATGAAGAATATTGAGTATCAAGATTAAATTGGCTGGAGCTATTGGATGAGTGGCATATAGATGCTTTAAATCATTTGCAGTCTATCATAACAGACTCAAGAGAAGCTATAATAAGAAAATCAAAAGCAGGACTTTCCAAGTTGGAGAAATGGTACTAAAAGAAAATCAGAAGAACGTCCCAAACCCAAACAACAAAGGAAAATTTGAACCTAACTGGTTGGGACCATTTGTTATCACATCAAGCTATAAGTTAGGGGCATATCAGTTATCAACCCCCGAAGGGGAACCTCTGCAAGAGCCCATGAACAACTCCCATCTCAAAAAGTTTTATGCCTAATATTTGAAGGTATAGAACCAAAAAATAAAAAAATTAGAAAAAGGTCTTGAAAAAATGGTTACCTTGGCAAAAACCTAGTAAACAAGCATCTTGGTGACAACAAAAAAATCAAAAAAGAAAAAAAAAATAGAAAAAGGATTAAGAACAGTAAAGAGAAAAAAATTGTCCTCTAGTGAAAACCACTTTTGTGGTACTTTGGGCAAGTACCTTGGTGAAAACCTAGCAAACAAGAACCTTGTGTAATTAAGCACTTTCCATCCACCAAGATCTTCATGACTTATTTTGCATCATCCATCGCATTCCATATCTCCATCCATCACCCATCTATTTGACATATGCATCATAGCTTGGTCCTATGTTCATATCATGATCCCTCCTAGTACTACTTGGCCCATTCCCAAAGTTAGTTTGTCATGCCTTTATCAGAGTAGACTATTGCACCATGCTAGGAGCATGTTCTCATCGGATCATATTCATGTATATTCTTGAAGTCCTTAAATCAAAAAATCTAAAAATATCAGAAAATTAGAAAATCAAAAAAATTAGAAAATCAAAAAATCCAAAAACATTCATAAAACCAAGAAAAACTTCAAAAACATCCAAATCATATCAAAATCCAAAATAGGTCAAAAAGTCAAAAAATAGAGTCGTCTTGTTGAACTACAAGTCTTTGAGCCTTGAACGTAGGAAAGGTTGATCTTTGATCATCCCCCGAGACAATTAGGATAGTCCTTTAGGATTCCATCATATTAAACTAACATTTCATCATGTATATATGCATTTGTAAATCGGTCAAGTCGTCAGTCAAACTATGAGTTCTCTGCATACATAATGTAGGCAAGGCTAATCTATTGATCAGCCCCCAAGGCCCCTAAGATAGGTCCTTAGGTTAGTCTCTTGGTCAAAATCTCAAAAAACCCCAAAACATTTGAAAAATCTCAAAAATACCAAAAACAGTCTCAAAACACTTTAAAATAATAATAATAATTCATTTGTCTCATCTCGCTTTCACCTGCAACACCATCATTCACACTAAATCAATCATCATCCCCAATCTTTGGTAAAACAATCAGAAACAAGTCTAGTATGTTAAAATTCAAAACTCAAAACGTCAAGGTCTCAAGTCTAGGTTAGTACATAAGCAAGTTGGTCAACTCTTTGTGTCAATAGTCTATCATCCAATCAGTCCCACATCAATCATCTGATAACATCATGTCCTAGGATATATCCTTCCTACAATGGGCATTATTTATCATAAAGAACACTTTGGATAAATGAAATGACGTGTCGTCATCCACTAACATGTCTTAGGATGTATCCTTCCTACAATGGGCATTATCTTTTAGCAATAGTTGTAGTTCTTATCCTTAAAAACATATTTCCTTTTGGTTAGCAGTATTGAAGAAAATTAACTTGTTTGTTTACTTTAACTTTTTCTTTTGACTTATCTTATTTGTGCTCATTCCAAGGACCTCTCAATGATGTCCCCAACGAAGGGATTTAGAGAGATAGGAATGGGGAAATGATCATTATCTTTTTATTTGTTGCACTTGTTGGAAATTCTTGTAATATAACTTGGTGAATACTTTCTTTATTAGGTATGTAGGGAGGGTGTTTTGGATATCTTGTTGACCACATAGGAAGGATTTCCTTCCTATGTTTTGGTCTAAGATGTATGGAATACCTAAAGTGCATCCTAGTAAGGTTTCCATATGTCAGGTGTGAACAAGATACTCCTATCTGATTGTTAAGTCAAAGTCCATCACACTAGATACCATACCATCTTGGGCCTTAATACCTTGATGCATCGTATTTGTGTGTTATCATCTTTTGTCTTGTTGAAATCTCTTCTTTCTTTCATTCCTTCTCACTTTTCATGCTAACAGGGTACTATGATAGTTAATAACCATCATCATTAATCCCACATCCACAAATCATCAGCATATTGCATATTGCATAGGAAACATTGATCATCTCATATGCATTGCATCTCCATCATCGTATAATATAGATTTGTTATTCTAAACATCTCATAAATCACCACATTACAATCATTTTGCATAAACATTTCATAAATCATCCCATATCATTATAAGCATCCAGTGCATAACTAAATGAAGCATAACATGTACATAAGCATTATAAACAACCCATTAGATTAAGTGCATACATATCATCCATAATCATATAAAACATGTTATAAAATCATTCATTATGCCATCACATATATATCATAAGGTCATTACTCACATATCATTTTGCATATCATAAATCATCATCTCCATACTATTTTGTATAACATATCATCTCATATATAACATCACATCACATCATTATATAACATCATCATAAGTGCATATCATATATGGAAAAACACATACATTCATTATTGCATAGTTGCATATCATGATCATTGCATTTGTATCATCATCACCATCATAATAGAAAAATATATCGAAAAAGAAATCATTTCATAGCATAAATCATCACATTTGCATCAATATACATAAATCATCATATAGATTACACCATCATAAAAGCATACATAAAAAGGTACTACAAGGGAAATACACAATCATAAACATACATATCATCTATCATCCATCCATATCACATATCATATAAATCCATTATATCCATAATCATTACAAATGCATATCATATGTCATCATTCATTAGAGGCATAATATAGATATGTTAGTCGCATAACCATCATATAATGTGTTGATGGTATTTTCTGCACAGCAACAACTCAGACAAAATGCAATATTCTATCTCTCTTGAAAGGTAATTTTAAACAAGTTACTAAAAATCACCCCAAGGTCTCTCGGGTGTCAAGTCATGACAATGCATAAACAACTCAGATAATATGTGAAAATGTTGGTAATCACAATCGGAGCTTACTACAAGCAAACTGTATCTTTCCAATTTATCAAATCTTGCAATATGATGATCTTAAATCCTAAATCTAACCAAAATAATAAGGAAACAACAAAAGATGAGGGTGCAAGAGAAGTAATAAAATCTTAACTATAAACTATTTCTAGGATGAACAATGCAAATGATAAATTCTTGGAATGGACTAATCTCAAATAACCAATTCTTGCTTAACCCACAATGCAATGTCTCAAGAAAGGTAAAATCTTCTAAGGCATATAGATTTTCAAATCATAGACATTCATCTATAATCGAACTAAGTACAAATAGATGTATGGTCCAGGTTGTCTTCACCAGCCTACTACAATCAGATAGTTACTGGGAGTATAGACCAAAAATTGCTACAAACATTCCAAGCATGAAATCATGAACACTATTCACCAAACTAATCTAATTCCAGACCTAACATCAAATTTTATATCTTCAAGCAATCTAAAAGATGGAACAATAGGAACCATGCAAGATAAACTAACACAAAGGAATTCACCAGAGAAACCACAATGCCTTCAATTGTATTAGATCACAAAAATGTAGCAACAATTCCACTGTTCTTTGTTACAACATTTGCTCCAAGGAACTAACTACTACCTTTACTATAAAATGCTCTAGCTCTTCCTTAATCCAACTTGTCTCTATTATCTCTCTAACTCTCCTTTTACAAATGAGGCAAGAATGCCCTTTATAGAGAATTCTCAAACATGTTGGCCCAGCCAAACATTTACAAAATAAAATAGCCAGAACAAGTTGGCCTCAGGAATTACAAAATAAGGCACACATTAAATGTTGATACATCATCAAGGTCGACCAAAACACATTCCCCAATGCAGCTCGGATCAACAGATGCCCTATAATAATAGGGAAGCACAAATCTCTAGGTTGACATTAACTATTGCCTCCCTTATCTTTGTTCTGATCCAACGCTTCATGAACCTTCAAAAACACTCTATCCAGCTCAGCAACAGGTGGCAAGGGTAAGATTTTGAGCTGACACTCAATGGATCCAATTTCTTCCTTCGACCGCTTGATCGTTGCATCCCAATCACCTTTATATGCCGAGTACTTATCCACCACAGCCAGATAAGTAGTTGCATCATCCAATTGGTTCCCTGTCACAGAGTTTTTGACATCAGGGGCATAGACATCATGCAACCATTCCCTCAATTGCTCCAAGCTCAAGTATTTAGGAGAAATCTTCCTCCTGCCAATCATTACTTCAAAAAAGGAAATGCATCCATCATAAACATTGGTTAAGTCACCATCCATCTGCTTCATTTGCTTATAAATATTTTTAATGGCTTTCTGTCAGATTTGTAGGGCCTCAAACCACTCCCAAGGCTCATTAACCCTAGATGAAGGAAGGATTCCATCAGCAACCAACTGATCCTTACCATACTCCATGATTGCTTTAGTTTTCTGCAATAAGATATCAGTGTCTTCCTTATCTTGAGTTAAAACATGCCCTAATAAATCCTTAGCCATTATTGCATCCTTTCCAGTTGAAAGGATCTCCTTTATTGTTTCATCTCCTTTAGTCTGTATCTCCTTCAACCAATCTACTGTAGCCATGGTAGAAGCCTTCATCTTCTCTAACTCAGAGATGGTCTCCTTTGGCAAAAAGCTAGCAGCAGCAGAAGAGGATGGATGAAAAGACTGCAAAGGCTTCATTAAGTCTTCCAAACATTTCCTTAGCCTTTCATTTTCTTTCTTTAACTCATGCTTGGACTGTGTTTCCTTCCTCAATCTCCCAATTATCACTCCACTGGACCCCTCATAGTCCTCAATATCTTGCTCCATAGAAGCAGGCCCAAGATTGATAGTTTGTACATTATAATCCTTTCCAGTGACCTCATCTCTACCTTTATCAGCAGTAGGGGTAGCAATATGAATAACCTTGTTACTCACTTCATCTCTTTCTATCTTGGAAACTACCTTGGCCATCTTCTTCTTCTTACCTTTTCCAATCTTAGCCAACATTTCATCCCAGTTGAGAGGAGTGTCCTTAATGATGACCTGCTTCCTTGTAATCTCCCTGTTTAACCAATCCAGAACAGCAAGATCCACCCAGATTTCATCCTCTTTAGCCTCCTCATGAAGTTCTATTGTCTCATCCTTTTCCTTGTCGGAATATTGATCACCTTTTCTTTCCAACTCTGGCTCTTCTTCTTGCAGGGGTGATGGAGTCCTAGCATGAATATCCTCCTTCTCAGGGGATCTATTATCTTTACTGCTCACAAGAGAATCCTCATACTATACCAATGGGGAAGGATGTACTTCCACATCTTCAACCTCAAGCTTAGCTGTTGTGCCAAAGAGTTCTCCTTCCTTGAATGGTTCTACCTCCCCACTGGTCTCATGCTCTTCATGAGATGTCTGCTTAGGTATATTCAATGAAGGAGAGGTAGCCTTCTGTTGTTCCACAGTGGATGCCATGGGAAGAGGATCTATCTTTTGCATAGTCTCCTTGGGAGATGGAGTCCTTGACCTCCTCGAATAAACCTGGGGTTTCTCTCCTGATCTCTCCACATCAACCATTGGAGGGTTTGCCTCATCCTTAGGAGCTTCCTAACCTTTCTTCTTAGAAACCCTAGTTGTCCTTGTCCTTTTGGGCTCTGGAGGGGTATCTTCTTTCTCTGCTTTCTCAAGTTCTTCCTCCTCAGCAGACTTACCTATTTTCAGAGTATGACTCCTCTTTTTCCCTCTAGGTTTCCTCTTCTTTTCAGGCTCACTCTCCTTAGGACCTTTGATTTTAATCTTGAAAGGTGAGCTCACCTTAGTTTTTTCTGCAGAATCATCCTCACTAGATTCCTCTAAAGTGGAATGGGCATTCAAATTCCCCATCAAATTGAAGGTATAGGGTACCTTCTCGCTTTCCAATTCCCATACTTTGTGCTTCAACCATGACTTGGTAAATTTCATAACAAGGGCCATTAATTCTTCTAGCTCAACTACCTCGTTTTCAAACCAGTTTATCTCTCCAATAGACATGTCCTTGACTGATTCATATGCATGATCTTGGACCAGGTTCTCGTCATCCTCTAACTAGTAAGGAATCAACTTAACATTGTACATTCTAATCACATCAACTAGAAGCCTAGAATATCTTTTCTTTCTCGCCTCAAAGTCATCTTTGATGTTCACCCAGTAATCCTCTAGATCATCCTTATGGTGATATTCTTTAGTTGCCTTCTTCTATGCTTCTCCAGTGATATCAAAGTTTGTCCTCTTAGAATGGAAAGAGAAACCATAAGTACTCAATTCCTCCCCAGATGCATGAGCTGATTGGATTGAAGGACAAACCTCACTTGTACCACTTTTCAAAGGGAAATCCCCACCAAACCTTGTCTTGTGCTTCTCTCCTTTGAAAACAGCATCAAAGTCATATATCTGCTTGGTAACCTCCAATAGTACAATGTGGTCAGTAGGATATCTTGGCAACCTATATGGAGAAATTTGACATATGTCAATTTTGATATAAGAGAAGGTGGGGAATTGTATAAACCAGGCTCCGTATTTTTTGATCAACTCCTTGGCTCCATCACATGCTCTGTGTTCTGGAGCAACCTAGTAATATGCATTGTGAATGCATCATTTGCTCTTCTATAATTTTGATCTCCTAGGTGCAATTTGGGGTATATCTCATAGATGATATGTTGTCCAAATGTTCCTTTTGGATTCAAACCCCTGTATGGATAAAATCTAGCCAACACATATATCACATAAGATGACATGGTAAATTTATTTGTTTCTAACACATCTTTCAGCTGCCTATCAATCATTGCACTAATAAGCCCTGCCCAATGATAATTAATGCCTTGCTCAATCTTGTTGATGACATGTACCATCCAACTCTCCAACACCCCAGTACTCTTCAAGCCGGCCACCCTGCTTAACAGTGTGATAGCATCATATATATCCTGCCTGAACTTGACCCTGTGCAACTGCTTAGGCAGCTTGGAGAAGTGGGATTTTGGCTTTTTAAGCCAAGAATTGATCATCTGCTGGGCTTTGGTGGGCTCATCCTCATAGTAAGTTCTAGCCAAATCCATGTCCAAGGCACACACACATGGTAAGTCTGGCATATCAAATGCCTGAGCAATAGAAACAGGATTAAAGTTTTCCAACACTCTTCCATCAGTGCTGAAAATCCTTTGTGTGCCAAAGTCATATTGGTGGGCACACTCCAATATCAATTCATAGCACTGAACTGCAGGAGGAAATCCTGCCACATGGGCCAGTTCGAACTTCATCACTCCCTTGGTCAGGGTTGATAAGTCTTTCTAAGCTGTCCTTTCCTTGAATTCTTCATATCTACACACTCCTACATTGGTGTCGGAGACCTCGGACCAAACTAAAGCTATCTTGCTATCAGGCAACTGACTTTTCACATCTAACCTTAACCTTTCTGCATCTGTCACCGAAAATCCCTCCGTGCCACCTTTGGCCTTTCCTGCCGCTGCTTTGCTTGATTCAGCCTACATCCACAAAAGAACCTCATGAGAATCTAATTATTATCCATATCTGACCAAAGGTTATCCTTGTAACCACATGAAATCATTAAGGTTAATCACTAATCATGAATCTTGAAAAACTAGGAAAACACAGCAATTCGGGAAAATGTGGTAATCTGAGAAAATCCAGTCGGGGTGGAATTCAGAGAAATCCGACCCAGACGGACTCCCGCTGCCAAGACATCATTCATCAAATAAATCATCAATATGGACAAAAGAGATGCATAATTATATAAGATTCATTCATTTAGCAACAAGAAATCAACATCTAACCTTTAGTTCATCTCTCTAATTTCAAAAATCAAAATGAAATGAAACAAGGTAGAAAATTGGAAAAATCCAGATGGTTCGGATTTCTGCGGACAACTTGAAATTTCGGGAACTCATCATACTTTGGGAAAATGGATGAATCCGGGAAAATCCGGGCACATAGGAATTTCGTGGACACCTCGGAAACCCGATGATTGTTTAATGCGCAAACCATTAATCAAATGATCATACAAATCTCCCTATTTAGATTCCAATGGACATAAAATCAATCCCAACAAGCCAAATTTTGACTGCACATGAATTTAACTCCCAAAAATTCTCAAGTGATTGATTTTCATGACAAAACAATGATACCCTAAATTCAACAACCAGACTTCTGCCATGAAAGCTAGGGTAAGTTCGAAGTTTCAGACTCAATCCCTCAAAATGATGAAACTAAGGTGTCCTAGGGTTCTCAAGTGTTTCAAACAAGGTAAAGCCAAATGCAAGACAAGAAGGTCGCATAAAATCCAACAAACCTAACAACCCTGAGCGGATATAATGGAACCCTACCTACACAAATTAGACTAGATTGTGCACAAGCAAGGTATGACCTCAAAAGAACGCCTGGGCACACCCAAAATTTTATTGACAAAGCAACAAGACGTGCAATGCAAGCATTTGAAAATTGTAAAAGATGGACCAAACCCTAAGTAAATATGAAATTACAACAAAAAAACGAGCGAAGGCCGACCCAAATAACCATCCATAACTCGAAAGATTTAATCAAGGCGCAAAACAAAAGGGAAGTCAATAACAACTTACCATGGATCAACTCCAAATGAAGCTCGTGCCTGAGGAATTCACTGCGGAACAGGGTGCCCTAACAACGAAAATACTCAACACCAGCGCTCAAGCAATCCACACGCAAGCAGCTCGAATCCCACAACCAAAGCTCAAGAAGAACAAACTCAGGCGCTAGAGCAAATAGTAAATGAAAAATGAAATCAAAAGAGTGCCAAAAACAAACCTCCACTCGTACTCACGCCAGAGAAGACGTACTTCGAGCATTAATGAATGACAAGACATAACAAGGAAATCTGGAAACCTGAGCCCAAAATAGAATTTCAGAAAAAACCAAGCCAGACGGACAATCTGGGTGAGCACGACTTCTGTGGATAATGCACCCTTCAGGACTCTGACGAAGTTCGATAAAATATGGGTCACCCAAAAAATCTCGGATTCATCCAAAAACCCAGACTTCAGAAAATCTGACAGCAACCAAACTGTGAACCAAGACCTGAGAAAATCCAGGAGAACCAGAAAATCCCAGACCCAGGGAAAAACTCGGACTTCCATTAAAAACCAAGTTTGATCAATTCATCCTTCAGGGTAAGACCAAGACAAGTAAGACCAACATCTCAAGACCTTGAAAGGACAAATCCAAAAAACCAAAGGTCCAAGAGACATCCCAAATTAAAAAAAAGGGTCCCCACTCCAAGTGGGGCATGTGTGCAAAACTGCACAACATAACGCATACATCATAAGAAAGAAATGCATCCATACATAGTATATCCATCACATACATCATAATACCATAACATTATTGCATTACATATAGAAATAGAACCGTCCACAAATGCATAATAAGTAAATGGTACATGACACATCACATCAACAACATCATCTCATATATATATCATCAAGTAACTGTCATAGTACAAAATAATAATCGGATCATTGTACATGTGTGTATGGGTACAAAAAGGCCCAATGGGCTATCCAAAATTAGCCCATATGACACAAAGGAATAATGTCTCAATCAAAAAGGAGGTCTAACCCTCCTGCCTGCTACTATCGCCTCTATCACCGTGACCCTTTGTCGGTCTGTGGTTGGTCCACTGTGAGAAATCTAGGGCCCAAGCTGCTCTAGTAATGGCCTAATGATAAAACAACTGATAGTAGTCCACCCCCCAGATGGCCTCCTTGTATAAGCGAAGAGACCTTGTGTTGCGAGAGGAGGAAGTCACCATACTCTCTAGCTACTGTTTGTGGCCCATCTCTTCAGCCACATGTAGCTCTGCGACCTGCCTCTGTAAAATCGCCTGATCTCTCTCTACACAGGCTTGGTCCCTCTCTGTTGTCAAGGCCTAGACTTGGGCATGCAACTATAATATCTAGACGTACGTTAGATCTGGTTGACCTGCTGTCTATACTGGTGGAGGTTGCACGTGAGGCTGGTCCTCACCTCTATCTAGTGGTGGTGTAGCAACCTGATCTTGGTGCTCGTCATGTCCACCATCCGGCTCCTAATCTTGGTCCTGCATGTGTACATCAACATGAGGCTGATCCATTTGAATCTATGGTGGTTGGTCCTATACCACTTGACCTACTAGAGGACCACCACCTCCTCATCCTCGGCCTGCCCCCTCCCCCTAGCTCTCTATTGACTAGAGGGTGCACCTAGAACTGTCAACCGTAAAGGCAGTCGAAACCAATCTCTATAAGCTTGAGTCACTCCTAGATCTACAACCCCCTGATCATATGCCCATGGCTGGGCCACCAGCTGCCTAAAGCTATCCACTACCTTGGAGGTAGGAATGTACCATCCCCATGAGCCCTGGCTCATTGTCCTAGCAATGATGGCCACATATCCATCATCTAGCCTATCTTGTACCTTGCCAAACTGGCGTTGAACTTGTCCTAGTAGATATCTCTCAATCATAGTATGCTCTTGCCCCTGCATAAGCCGGTCCTGGCAGGCAAAGAGCAGTTATCAAACATTATCATCCCATCTAGGCTGACCAAGTTATGGGTGCCATGTGAACACCATCATCTCATCAATGACCCTCCTCCAGTGAGGGATCTCGTGCTCCCCTATGTGTGTGAAGGACACACCGCCCCTGTAATGCCAAACCACTGGATCATCGGGCCCGACTGGCACTGGAACAACCCATGGTTGAAGAACGGAGAGATGCTCCCACGCCCACACATGGAGTATGACACCTACACCAAGTGCCCTGACATCCAAGTATGTGTACTTATGTAAATCCCTATAAAGGGAGGCAAGAAGAATGGGACCCCATGCAAAATAGACTGGCCTATCACAAACCATCCACTCCCAGCAAATCCCTCAGCCAGCACTGAAGTACCAACCACGTTGATCACATAAGCATTAGAGTTTGAAGTTTGTTCCCAAAATCCAAACTCCACCGTGGCGATCCACCTTGTGATGGCGGCTTAGTTTGAATATCGAGTGGTGCATTTTAAAATTTTGAGTGGCAGTATACAGCATCACGCTGGGAAAACTAAGTTTGGAAGCAATAAATGAACATGTAAAACAAAAAATGAAGCTCAAGTAAGGATCACTTATCGGTGCCCCAGTGTCGAGAGGTCGTTGGTATGTCTACACTTGGTCAGAAATGTGCATTGAGAATTGTCATTGTGCCATCTCGTCAGGGTATCAAGGCACAAATCTCAAGGAATTCTAAAGGTTATGTATGCAAATGAATTGGAAGTGGCCTCCTAAGGCCTATTTAAGCCTGTTTTTGACCCTTTTTAGCCATCTAGAAGCGGTCTAGGTCCCCTAAACCTATTGTCACCCGTCCAAAGGTCATTTTATATCATTTTTTTCCTTTTTTGACCTCTTAGACCCTTTTTTGGACATGTCGGCCACCTTGTCCTTTTTTTTCGAGATCACCCAAAAAATCAAAATTTTCATCTAATCTCTTGAGGGGGCAACATATTAGCATAATTTCCTTCGTCGTGGCAATAGTGGGGCAATTTTTCAAAAAAAAAAAATTGGCTTTTGATCAAGACAATTTATTCTTTGAACCAACGCAACGAGTGCACTGCTTCAAAGAGGGAAAAATGTAGACATAGAAAATGTAGTGATTAACACCGCACATCTAATTATGAATACTAACACCATTTCATCCTAAATCCTCCCTCAATCTAACCATTTATTCAAATTCTCTTATTTAATTAAATTCATCAATTTTCCTCCCTTGATTAATTAAATTATTTATTTGATTAAGTCATTCTATTCCATTAATTAAATCAATCAACCTGGTCTAATTATCTCTATTTAATTAAATAATTCATTTTATTTGATTAAATCTCTAAAGTCATCCTATTGGATTAAATAAATTAACATTTTTTTTATTTAATCTAACTTTCACCTTCTTTAGTTAAATAAATCAAAAATATTTATTTAACTATCTCTAAATCCCTTTCTTCTCATATTTGATTTAAATAAATCCATAAAATCTAAATCAATATGTCACATCATTTTTATCCTCGTTAAATTAATTAATCCTCAATTAATTTAATCCTAATCCATGTCACATCCTCTAGCTTTTTCAACTTGCACATGAAAACAGATTTAATTCATTTATTAAATCTCTATTTTCTCTAAAGAGGCGTAAAAAATGGAATATTCCTCAAATTTGAATTCAAAATCCAAGTGGACTTTGTCCTTCCAACAAGGCATTTACTCCACATAATAAGTCCTTTTGCCTTGAGCCAAGTGGCATTCAATGCATTTTCTTTCCCTCTTGCATGTCATTTCAACATTTCAAATTCCACCTAATTACATTTATTGACACATTCTTCAAAACTTGCACATCCTCCAATTCACATGTTGACAAGTGGCATCTTGCCATCAGTTGATTCTTAGTCCCACATTGCTTCATTTTGGACATCTCTTCAACTTATCATTCTATAAATAAGAGGCTTCATTCCTCATTTGACCACCCACAACTTGAGTAAACTTACTATACTCAAATCCATATTAATCTTCATCCAATTTCATCCAACCTTAGCTAGGTTATGCAGATTTTTATGTTGGAGCACATTGGAAAGTCTTCATCAAGTGGATCACTCTTCATCATCAATCAACATTGCATCATTGGAGTTGGAAAAGGGTTAATTTTCACATCAAATTGGCACCAATTCCCCCATGGGATCAAGAGTTTGCATTACTTTCAATAGGATTTAATCTACTTTCTTGTTCTTTCATTATATTCTTGTTTTCATTCCTATTTTGAGTTTTTGTTAATAGATTTCATGGGGAATCATTGTTCTTACTTGCATATGATCTTCTAATGTGTTTGTTTATTGTGTTTTGCAGGTATTGGGATTGGGGTTCTATAATTTCCCAGAATTTAGAATTTGAATGTAATGAAACTAACCATAATTACAAAAGATCTAACACCAAAATATAGTACAAAATGAATTGTTTCACAAAATGTCTCAAAGAGATGTCATCTCATGGAATGAAATGATATGATTGTAGAATGTACACAAAATGGATTTTAAATGGAAGCTCTCAAAATATTTGAATTAATGAAGCACTTTGGAACATCGACATTGTAAGCTTTTCTTCTATTCTAGATGCATTTAGTCATGTAGGTTTAGTGGATGAGGGTTGCACACACTTCACACATTAGTAACCCTTATTGCATTACATATATAGTTGGTCATCATGTGTGCATGGTTGATCTTAGTGCCCTTGTTGGATATCTTGAGGACACCCTAAAAATTATTACTAAGATGCTAGTTAAACTTTTGGTGCTTGTGTGGTGTAGAGCAAGAGGATTCACAATATGACTGGTTCAATCCCAAAGACCAACCAATAGAACTTAGACATCAAAACTTTTACAAGTTGTTTATCCAAAGCAATAACTAGGCCTACAATATTGACCCAATATTAACACATAACAATCTCCATGTTCTCTAACTAGATTCATAGGCATACAATACCTTTTAAAATAACTCCTTTCAATAAGTTAAAATGGCAATTCAAGGTAGAGAACTTCAAATATGCAAAAATTGTCCTGAATAACAAATAGGTCTAACTAGGCCACATCAAAGAGAAAACTTACATTTCCAAGTTCATCCCTACTTCCTAAAGCCTTAGACATCTATAAATATACCTGCACAACCAAATTATACCTCCTCCCATTCTTCATTCAAGTCATTTCACCAAGCACCCAGTCTAAACTTCCAATTTGGACTCCAATATGGGATTGCAACAACACAGTCAAGAAAAAATCAACAAACAAATTGAACAAAAAACCATTAGGGCCCTCAAATAATTTCATTTATCCCCTCAAAATATTACTAAGCACCATTAGGATAAATATCATCCTTTAAAAACTCCAAACACACAAATAAAATTCTTAAAATCACCATAAATACTAGTTTTACCAATCTGTAGAACTTTTTCTAGACTTAGGGCCTTACAAAACCCATTCAAAACCTAAATCATGTTCTATAAAACTTTGAAATCATCAAAATTCTGTATCATACTTCCTTCTCATGATTTTTAGGAAGATTTCATCTACTAAAATGAAAGAAACTTCATTTTGAATGCTCTCGGGTACCCTACATTAGGGTTTCTACCCGTTTTCACTAAAATTACAATATCTCGGTCAAATCTTCATAAAAATGAATGAAATAAAAAACTAAAGTTCTGTAGACTCATAGGACTAAAAAATAAGATGACTTCCCCTCAAAAATATTGAATTTTATAGCCGTACAATACTCAACAACATAGCTTTTAGCTAAAAACACATAATTTCACATAAAGAATAGAGATTTCTCTCATTTATACCCATTATTTACATTCCTCCTTGCTGCCTCGAGATATAGGAGGCATATTTATGCTCTTAAAAACCATAACCAACTTATACTAATTGACTCCAACCACCATCTAACTTCCATTACTCTTAAACTTCCTAATTATGACACTTGTACAACTTTTACTTAACATTATTTGTGCATATTTGCAATTTTGAACACATTGACTTGGGCACACACACTAATCACTTAGAGACCTTCAATATGACCATATAAGACCAATTATACTAAAAAAAAATCAACCCATTACATTTTTTCCCAAAATGCCACAAAAGGCTATAGTTCTTGCTTTTGACAACAAATGATAATCTTGACACCAAAACTACCTCTTGACCTATGAAAACACCTAATAAATGATCTAAAAAAAATTAAATGATCTTGAGAGACCTTATTGAATGACCTCTAAACCTTCCTAAAATATTTATTTACAAATGAGCCTCATGGAGGTTTGAAAGAAAAATAGATGCTCCTGCACCATTGCGGATCATATATGAATATAGGACGAGTTTTCCAGCAACACTACTTTTTTAGTTGGATCCTAAAAATTCTACAACTTATGTTCCCTAAAACATCTACGCAAAAATGGGTAGGTGTAGTGAGGTTCAAATAGTATGGAAATTGATGAAAGATGGAGGAATTAAAAAGATACCTGCATGTAGTTGGATTGAAGGGCATAAAATGGTACATGCTTTTTTGTGTAGGAAACATATCACATCCACAAACATGAGAGAGATATGCAAAATTGGAGAAATTGGCTTAGAAAATGAAGGCAGAAGGTATTTCTAGATTCAAGACTTTTACTTAATGCTATGGAATAGAAGAAAAGAGAATCATTTATCTGTGACCATAGTGAAAAGTTAGCAATTGTATTTGGTTTGTTAAACATGGCCCCTAGTACAACTATTAGAGTTGTTAAGAATCTTTGAGTATGTTCTGATTTTCACACTACATCTAAATTCATCTCCAAGATTGTTCAAAGAGAAATTGTTCTAAGAGATGTGAACCATTTCCATCATTTTAAACAAGGACAATGTTCTTGTGGAGAATATTGGTGGTACTAAATGAAACAATCTAAAAATTAGGCTTACACTATAATAATGTGCACTACATCAGATATAATAATGAAGGGACATCCATCAAATCATAACAATAGGGATTTTTTTTGTCATATGTTTGTTACAAGTGCCCTGCTATCTACATACATGAAAATGTGGAAGCATAGACAAGGCAAGCAAACTGTTTCCAAAAATTCTTCAAAGAAATGTGATAGCGTGGTGTAGTTTATTTTAGGCTTTCCATGGTGTAGTTTATTTTATCCATACAAATCCAAATCACTCTCTAAATCTTAGCTCATTCTATTGTGATTGTATTTAATTTTTTTTGTTTTAGTAAAGCCTTTTTGATAATGCATAGGGTAAATGTGTGTGTATTTGTGTCATTAAATGTTATATTGCTTTCTTATACTTATGGGATCTCACACTTTACATAGACAACACTTTGTGCCATAGAATATTAGAGTAGTAGAAGCTCTGTCACAAAAGGCTTCAACATAAAATTGAGCACGATGTTATTATCAAAGCATTAGAGCTTTGTATTGGTAATATATTTTTGTAGGAATGCAATTAAGGAATATACATTTTTATTTTAAAAGTAACTTTCTCAAGAATTGAAATTAGAAACTATAACTTACCATACCATTTGTATTTTATTTATGTAATCCATGCAAATATTGGCTATGCATTCTACTTCTTGAAATGCCTTTTCAAGTTGTTAAGAAAACTAAGAGTTGTTTTAGCTCGCAATGGCAGAAACTCAAATGTGTAATATAAAAAATTTCTCCTTGATGTCTAAGGGTAAACACTAGGAAGATTTTTTTTAATTATGTGTAAATCATTGTAATATTCTTGTTTTATCATCAGTTATGTTTCTCCTTTTTTTTGTCTTTGTATGAGGAAATATAATAATTCTTCATTAACTGGATAATGAGAAATTACGGTAATTTTTTTCTCAAATGATATCGAAAGGGCCATAAATAAGTTTGAGATTATTATACTCCATTTATTTTTAGCAGACCAAGCAATACTGTGATTCTTTTCACTTGTAATGGTGACAATGGAGTGATAAAGATTACCTTTTAACTTGTTTGATAGGTATCTTAATTTTTTGGAATTGTATGACTGATTTTTAATATATATAACTTTCTTTGCTTGGTTAAGTGTGAATTTTATTCAAGCCCAATCCCTTTGAAAAAATATCATAAATAAAATCTCATGGGTGCACAAACATATTATCACCTAAATGAAACTAGATAATATCAGTAATGAATCCATCCAACAACAACCAAAAGGAGAAACTAGCAAAAAGAACTCCCCTCAAACAAACAAAAAACCATACTAAGATTTGGATCAAACACGAAATTTGGGTTGAGTATAAACCTAGGCTCCAAAAATGATCGACCTTTAGCTCTTACTAGAGATAGAGGTGGGAGGGTGAAGGTACTCAATATTTCCAGCCTCCCATCCCTCAAAATAACCCTTAGTTTTCAACATATAAAGCTAGGTCCTAAAAAAATAGGGTCATATCCAAACACTTCAACATTGACTTGGAAACCTGATTTTAGCAATCTCTTTAGTTTGTTGGAAGAGAATGGGGAAAAATCCCTAGTTAGAGAGCCCAAATAGCAATTTTACCTATAAACGAATATTCTCATTGCTTTGGCACAAGGGAACTCTAGGCTACTCCTGCATCATCGTAAAAGGACAAGCAATAAACCCTAGAAATGGTGTGGTGGTGCGATGGAAGGATAAGACAAAATTCCATTACATATCACAAACTATTTGAGGATTATTTTGAAATTAAAAGAGTTAAAATAAAATGAAAAGGCTAAATACTTGTCAAATTACAGTGATCTTGGTGTTTTCTTCATATCTATTGGGACAGTGGCTGCAATCAGAATTATCAAAAATAGTAGAAACCATGGCCTTTGTCACTCTATCCTACACTTGCTTGTACACCAGCTCCTACAAATTTGAAGCGCTTGTTGTAAATTGGTAATATTATTTGATTTCCCACCCAAATTTCCTTCTTTCTTGCAAGTTTCCCTCCACTTTAACACTTGCTCAACTTCACGTGGATTTGATGAACAGGGCCATTAAAGAATAAAAATGCCTTTTTATTCATTTACTTTTTAAGTTCACCCAATTTTAGCCTCTCGTAGGAATTAAACTAGCACTATTATTTTACCAAATTTCTTTTTGCTTGTAACATGAATATTAGGCCGATGCATTTTCCACTGTTGAAACAAACCACTGATTAGATGCTTTAATCGGGCCTCATCATTTCTTATTTATCAAATATTTTTTATGTAATACAAAAAAATAATATATAAATATACTACAAAATATAATTAGTATATTATATATATTTAAATAATACTAATACAAATTAAATTATATATAATATAATTATATTTATTATTATATTTATTATTATATTTAATAATATATATAGGTTATATTATTATTATATATTGTATTCTTATAAAATTATTATAATTAATAATTAATATATTTTTATATAAAACAAATTAACTTAATATAAAAAAATTGATAGTTTAATTGATCTTTGGAGAGATTAGGAAAAAGAAAGAGAGATAGAGGGGGAGACAATTCTATATAGAGAGGGGAATATACACTAACACTTGCACCTAAAGGAGGTTCAAGGATTACGTTGATAGAAAATTGTATGTATGTTAATATATTAGAGAGTAAGTGTTGAAGTTAGGGCTCCCCAACATGCTTCCCCTCTGACCCCATCATGGTGGATTATGGGATCAAATATAACAAAAAAAATATGAAATATGTGAAGGCCATAAGACTACACCGAGAGGCAATGCCTTCCACGCAATAGGTATTTTTGGTGCACCAAACAACCTAGGCAGCCAAATGGCCTGCTTAGGTAGGGGTCCCATGAGGAGGGCTTAATTAGCTCTATGCATTATGATCAAATTTGAAAGAAAAAGAATAGAGGAGTAATAGTCATTTATTTAGTCATTAATTTAGCCATATATTTAGTCATTTATTTAGTCATTTTTTATTTGTCTGATATTAGTCATTTTTATTTGTTTAATATTAGTCATTTATTTAGTTATTTATTTAATTATTTAGTTGTGATTTTACCCAATGAACAAATTAATCACTTATAAAATACCAAATTAGTCATTTATTTTCAAGATACTACTAGTGTTAGTCACATGACTAAAAATTTTAGTCACGTAGTCATTTATTTTCCAAATTCTACTAGTGGTTGGTCCTACCAAAATCCCCCTATCACACTCTCCTTCCATCATTCCATCCATACACTTTCCAACATGCCATCCATTATCCAACATATCTCCCCCATCAAATCCCTTTAATCCATGCCCTTGCATAACCATCTATCCTAACAAGGTTGTACCAACTTCCAATAGTCACTTCAAACATGGGCTTTTATTACCTCGGTATGGAACTTGATGCTTAAGTCCTTCCTTCATCTCCTTATACCCTATCTTCCAAATCCACTTATTGACATCCCTATCCTCATCCATCTCCATCCATGCCAAATCTAAAAAATAGAAAATCCAAAAATCCAAAAATCCAAAAAAAGAAAAAAAAAAGTAAAAAGAAAAATTTGTCCATTGGTGAAAACTTGGCAAACAAGTTCCTTGGACAAGTACCATGATGAAAACCTAAAAACATGCATCATGTGTAAATCCCCCATCCATTTTCTCACCAAACTTGGGGAAAACTTCATTCTAAGCATCCTCATCCTAAATCCCCCCATCTAATCTATCTTACCCATCCTACAGGTATCATATCCCATTTATTTCAATCATGCCATCCTCGTGATTTTGATACAGAAAAGGGAAGATATATATACATGCTTTGGACTCCTCTTGGAATACATTCCCTCTATTCAAACACTATCATATTATTCCTTATCCCCCATAATTCTCTCATCCATCTACCTTCCCTATCCACCCATCATGATATCATGCATCCACCTTGCTTATCTACCCATCATACTATCCATCTCCCTTCATTATCCACCCATCTTCCTATCTTCCATCCCTCATTCCTCGTCACACATAACATATCTAGAGTTGGGAATTTTTATTCCTTTGCAACATGGTCCTTGGAGATCTCATTCTATCCCTTCCATCCATCTGATAATCCCATCTATCTCTAAATCTTTCTTTCTATCCATCCATCCTATCATCCCTTTCGTCTCACTATATTTATCTCCTTATCCTCCTTCTATTAATCCCTCCAAACCATTCATCCCTTCATCCCTTCATCCTTCCATCTCCCCATCCTTACCTCCCTATCCCTCCATCCAACAATCCCTTCCACCTCCAAATCCTTATCTTCCTATACATTCATCCTATCATCCCTTTCATCTCCAAATCCTTATCACCTCATCCCTCCATCCTATCATCCTTCAATATCCCCATCCTTATCTCTCTATCCATTCATCCATATCCTCATTCCATCCCATAATCCCTTGTCAATGATATCTAGATATAGGATACCCCTATGCAATTCAATGCCATCTATATCGCTACCATCACTTCTACCTCTATACCACATCTTTCTAATCTCATACCTATTTTCATCGATCATATATTCATCCCATTTTCCTCCCAATTAATCTTTTTATGATTTGGATAACTATCCCATTTTTGAGCTTCACAAAATCAAAATCCTCTTGTAAATATTATACATCCTATATATCGTGTTCCTAGTACGTATCTGGTCAATCCCATGTCATCATCTAGGCCCATCATTGTACATACTTGTCACTAGGCCCCATCCTTATATCTTATGTGTTACCAAGCTCCCCTATCAAGCTAGCACTTCAACAAAATCCTTTAGAGCCTTTGGCTTTCAAGTATCTTGATCATCTCTTGTCATGAGAATCTTAAGTCATGTTTATCCATCATTGGTCTTTGTAGGATATATCATTCCTCACATCAGACCATATCAACCCCATCCAACATCCTTATGGAAAAAAGGTACTTGAGATATTTTGTTATTTTATTGGTTCTTTTAGGATTTTTGTTTATCTTTCTTTCAAGCTTCCTACTTTACATACTTAAGGTCACCATGATCCATCATATCATGGTGTGCTTTGACAATAAAAATGTAAGGAAAGAAAGATGTGGAAACACCTTCCAAATTCCAATCTTAAAGGAAAAACAATGCAGATGGTACTTTTAATTTCAATTACAAATACAGTTCATTTAAGAAACACATACACACGAACAGATAGATAAATCCACACACAGAATTGAACACCAGATTTACGTGGGAAAACCCTTATGAGAGAAAAACCCACACACCAAGTAAAGTCACTTTGTATTACAATAAATAATAAATACATACAAAGTTCTAGACTTCACTCTTAGATGTTAATTCACAACAACATACATTTCCCTAATCAACCTCAAAAATATATTCTCAATATAGATTTGTTCTCACACTGTTACAATGCTAGTAAACATACAATACAGAAAATTAACCAATTGAACGAACACATCACAATACAAAGTGATTCAATATATATTATCCTCAACCAGCCATGGTCACTTCGGTTCTAGAAAACCAACCGTCTCAACTGTATCGGCATCGATGTCTATTTAATTTCCAAATCAACTGTCAACCAACCATCAATAGTCAACAACCAACCATTGCTTTCCAACTTGGAAATATTTGGGTCCACCATGACATGTGTCTGAAGCCCACACACCCCATGGGGGTCACTTGAGACCCACCACAAGAGGTGCGGGGCTGGCGGGCACCGTTAGATTTAATCTTAATCAATCATTGCTCAAGCCGACAGATGTCAACCGCTCAAATAATTCCATTCACTCCACAAAAGTCTATTGGTCTTCATCACAAAGGAGTGAGGAGTAAACGAGCACCATTTGATTAGATCTTATCATGACCGTTGATCAACATCATATTATATTATGGGTATGTGCAGGATCATGATGGGCCAAAAAGTGGAAATGGGGAAAATTTTACTTTTTTCATCAACCCAAAAATGCGAAAATGTTGAGTTGACTTTTTTGTTGCTTGGGTGTCAGTACACACCTCCAAAGCAATGCCCAAACCAAGATTTCCATATCGGATATCCGATTTGAGGCAAATACATATATACATATTTCGGGCCTGTTAAAATCATTTTACACATTCACAAGTCGCGAGCGCACAGTGAGGAGGTTCTTCGCATAATAGATATCTGATTTACCCAATATCCATTTTGAAAAGTTAGATTTTAGATTTTTCTTTGCTTTGATTGAATTTTGAATTAGATTTGTATAATCTCAATTAGTTTTTATGGATTTTTTTTCAAAATAGGGTTTTTGATTGAATTTTTATGAAAATTTTGAGTTTAGAATGGATTTTGATTAAAAATGAATATTTTTTATGGATTTTGATTTAAAAATAGTGTTTTTTATGTATTTGTATTAAAAATTAGAGAATTTTATAGATTTTTTCTAAAAAGTAGGGTTTTTTTGGATTTTTTTTTAAAATGAGGGTATTTTTACAATATTTTCAATTATATTGTCTAATTTCAATTAGATTAATTAGTTTTTAACTTTAATCAGGAATTATGGCTATTAAGAATGAAAATGCACAAACTCCAAATGATCCACCAACCAAGAATGAAAATGCACAAATGCCAAATGCTCCACCACCTCCACAACCATCAATTGAAGAATTAATTGGTGAAAAATTGCAGCAATTGAGGGGCATTTCTGAAGTTTATACAAGAATCCCTCAATTATTCGAGATGTCAAACACATTGAAGGAAATAATTAAAAATATAGAAACCCTCTCCACCCAACATAATGCCTTTCATTCATGGTGAGAAGACATGAGGGAATATTATGCATGTACATTGTCTTATGATGATGTGAAAGATCTTGGAATAACCAAAGCCCAAATAACCTCTTTATTTGTTAACCCTTGCACTGGTTTGTCAATTAATGTTAATAAACCAAAACTTTCTATAAAATGGTGCACACATAGGGACATTGTAGATAAATTTTGGGATTGTTGGTGTATGGTTTTTGATAAACCATAAAACAACAATTGTGATATACCATTTTACTTTATTAAAAAATTATATGCTGAGTTTGTATTAGGGAATCATGTTAATTACTTTGACATTAAACCCTTCCAAGGCGTCGGTGGAGGTATGCCTCAAGATAGACTAAGGGAAGTTAGAGTAGTTTCATGCCCATATGTTCCCCCTCCTCCCCTTCCTCCACCACCTCCAGTATATCATCCAAATATTATGCAGGATGCGGCCACACAGACTATCCAGGCTATTCACTCTTTGAGTGGTCTTTTGGTTTCACATGCTTCTATAGTAGCTCAACCACATTTTGGTGATGTTGGTGATGGCTCGAGTGCTGATGCATCATCCTCGTTAGGTCCACATATTTTTGTGTCACATACTTGCTCCATGCACCGCTAGATATGCTTGGGTCCTCTTGTACAGCCCATCGAGCATCGCTTGGACACTTCTAATTATGACCTCCATGATGTGGACATTATAGATCAAACGTAGGGGAGTGGAGTGCACCCTACATAGTCCTCTCCTACTAGAGAGGGGGACATTTGAATAATGACACAGGTAAAATTTAAGTTGTAATTTCATAACTTGCATTTTTTTTAAGTGAATATTAATAAGAGATAGTCTAATGTACTAATATTTATTTGCATGGTCTATTTAACAGTTGATGTTTGAGGAGGAGCTCGCACAGGTGACTGATAGCACCCTTAGGGCCATTTCATTTGGCCTTGACATGCACACAGTATATACTTTCACACTCACTCGTTTAAATTTTTTATTATATACTTGCTTGTCATTTGAATTGTCATTAATGAAATTATATAATAACTTATATGTTTATCTTATTTTCCTCTTGTAGGAAATACCTAGTGTGAGCGAGGTGCAACCTTGTCTAGATTATGGAAGTGCAATGTTAGATAAGTGGAAGGTAATTGAACTCAAATTTGATTGAATTAATAATTTTAAGATCTTATATTGATTATACATACATCGACATAGATTAGTAGTTTCATATGTACATGTCATTTTTTATGTACAGGCAGTTATGAGCTATACATCATTGTTGACAAGTGGGAGCAAGGTGCAGCCTTGTCCAAATTATGGAAGTGCAATGTTAGATAAGGGGAAGATAATTGAACTCAAATTCAATTAAATTAAGATTTTTAAGATTTTATATTGATTATACATACATCAACATAGATTGGTAGTTTCATATGTACTTGTCATTTTTATGTACATGCAATTATGAGCTATACATCATTGTTGAAAAGTGCCACAACACCTGAAGGAGTATGTATTGGAACACCTGAAGGAGTAGGTGTTGAGACACCTCAAGGAGGAGGTGTCGAAACATATAAAGGAGATAAAGAAAAAGATCAGCCTAAAGAGGTATGTGTTTATTTTATTTTGTGTTTGGTATTTATATGTTCCTATTACCAACAATTGTATGCTAACTTGGATCAATTTTATGTTTTTGTTCACATATATAGATTGACGTTACAAAAGTTGGTTTGGTCAGTTCTTTGAGAGGTGCATATTCTAGGACTCTTGACCCTTTGAAGAGATAGATATTTTAGGTAACCAAGATTACAATTTTAGAGTTCAATTATAATTCAATGTATATTGATTTTGATGTTAATTATTCAATTTTAAATCATATAGTAGAACTAATCTCAATTGTGGTTTGAATTTTTCTTGTGTAGCTACCTTTAGAGCCAATGAGTGTTGCAAAGATGCTCCATTTTGATGATCCACCAGTAGTTTAGGATGAGATAGACATTTTGGCATGTAAATTTTGAATAAACATTGAGATGGCATATGCCACATTTTGTAAAACTATGTTTGAGTTGGCGTTGATGCCATTTTTGTATATGGAGATACACTCAAGATTATTGGATAATTTGATATATATAAGTTGACAATTGAAATTTAATTTATTCCTCATGTGCATTATTAAACTCTTTGAAAATTTAATCAAGTGAGCAATGGTTAAATATCAATGTACAAGAGCATAAAAAAGAATGTTTGTATTATGTAGTTTATATTCATATCGCTAATTACATTGCATTGCACATCTTTCAAACTCAAAGCATTACTTCACATTGCATAACTAACAACTAGATGTTGATAGATGAAAAAATTTCAATTACAATATATTTTTTACAAAGTCAACCTAAGCAGCTATGCAATTACTTCACATTAAATAACTAATAACTAGGAGCAGCTGTCAATTGTATTTTCTTGTCATGGAATTTTATGAGACCACATTTCTTTGAGGAATTTTTTCAAACAGTTCACTGCCTTGTCTATGCCACCACATTTTTCATACATGTGTACTAAAGCATGTTATCAAATAGTTCATTGGCTTGTTGTTATGGCTAAAATCCTAAAACAAGTTCTTTCAAACAAGCTATGGATTGATGCAAAGTGGGGGTGAAAACATATATGAAAACTACCCTTGACTCCTTTGGACCAAATTTGAGAACCAATAACATACCCCTATCCTAGGCTAGTGAATTAACCCTCTTTCACAAAGTCAGTTCCCTTTAAACACTTGATATTCACAAGAACAACCCAAACAATCTTGATTTATTTCATAAAACAACAAATTCTAAGATTATTCTACACCTACAGGTCCTTTAGCAGGATGTCCCATGAAACTATTTGTTTAACATGCAAATGCATAGGGTTTATTGAAAGTCCCACTTGCACAACTCCCCTGACCATTCCATAGACTCAAACACCTCTATTATGACCCCAATATGCTTAAATATTAAAGGTATTCCCCCATTCTCATTTATTTTAACAAACCCTAGGCTAAAAGCTTCATTTTCATGTAATTTAAGCAATGATTTGCTTAGGAAAACAACTCCAAGACTCACAAATAATTTCCCCTTTCTTAAATGGACTTGCACACATTCAAATCATATTGTACACAGCCTCTCCACTAAGCCACATGAAACGTACAGAAGGTGGAGAGCTTCAATAATTCATAATTTACTCAAAAATGCAAAATTTGGGTTCATTACCCGCCTTGAGAAAAATTGGCACAAAAATAACAAAAAATGAAAATAAAGCACTCAAACCAACTTTAAAGGGGTCTTAGGCCTGTTTCCCCCTCATTCCACATGCTATGAATCCATTTACTTGTTGTGTAGTGGTCGAACAATGGAGAAAACACATATTTTTTGTGTACAAACCACATTTTTTGCAAAGTAACTCAATATGATCTTATTGATTCTTCACAAAATTACATTCATCAATCCCAAAAATGACTTCCTCAACCTTTTTTAAGACTCTCCCCCACACAAAAAAACTGACCAACTCCCAATAACTGACTTACAAACTAAGTTACATGTTCTAGTTCAGGGGTTCGGTTTGCCGAAAGCTAACCAACTCCCAATAACTGACTTACAAACTAAGTTACCTATTCCAGTTCAGGGGTTCGGTTTGCCAGTTTGGCTAACAAAAATTTTGGGGGTGGTTCGGTTCGCCAATTTAGCTAAAAAAAATTTGGGGGTGGTTCGGTTCGTTTTGGGTTCGTTAGTAAAAAAATCATGTAAAAATAATATATATATATGCAACATAGAAGCATGAAATAGGATTATAATATCACATAACATCATATAAACAACAAAACCACCAAAAAATTGAATGTCAATTGAAACTTGAATTGTGGTAGCTTGATATACAGAGTCTACTGATGCCAATGTTCAATTTGTATGATTTTTGAAAAAGGAAGCCTAATGAGTAGAGTTATCAACATTCTTTAGAAATCATAAGAATTTATTTAGTACACTAGCCATTTTGATGTCTTCTTGAAATCTCAAACACTAAATCTATAAAGAAGTTAAATCTATTTCCCACTAGTTTTCATTAAAAGGAAAGCAACAAGCTATGGTCTCATGGCTTTTTTTCACACAAAAATCAGTGTTGGAGTTCGGTTGGAGGCTAAAAAACTACTTGTACTACATAAATAATTCTTGTTCTACAACTCGTATGACCTAACCGACTGTTCCATCACGTACGAATGGTTACGTTTAGGTTAGGTATGGTCCCCTTTCACACCCAAATTGGCCAAAGCAGTTTGAGCTACGTTCAATCAACGAAATCCCTTAAGAGTCCAAAGTGCAAAAGGGTAGCAATCTTTGACAGAATGTTTCTCAAAAAAAATTATGCCTGCAAACTTTTTGTTTGAGGCTATGGGATCGTTTTGGGCCCCTCTACAATAATCTCTCTTGGTTTTTTCTATCTCAGAGGCATTTTCCCATGGTGGCAAGTTTTGAGCTAAGGGAAAAGTTGTTAGATGCAAGCAGTGTAAAGTTGTAAAGTGGTGCAACTTTCATTCAACAACTCATACAACCAAACGGACTGTTCCAACACATCTAGATGGGTACGTTTATGCTAGGAATGGTCCTCTTTTGCACCCAAATACACTGAATCACTCTGAGCTACATTGGACCAGCGATTTCCCTTAAGAGTCCAAAGTGCTAAAAGGCAGCAATCTTTGAAGGGCTATTTCTCAAAAACTGTGATATTTACAGACTCTTCATTTGAGGCTATGGCATTGTGTTTGGCCCATCTACAATAACCTCTCTCATTTTTTGCTATCTTAGAGGTTTTTTCCTGTGGTGGCAAGTTTTCAGCTAGGGGAAAAGTTGTCAGATGCAAGTAGTGTAAAGTTGCAAAGTGGTGCAACTTTTATTCAACAACTCATACGACCAAACTGACTATTCCAACACATCCAGATGGGTACATTTACACTAGGGATGGTCCTCTTTTACACAAAAATACGCTGAATCACTCAGAGCTACATTGGACCGACGATTTCCCTTAAGAGTCCAAAGTGCTAAAAGGTAGCAATCTTTGAAGGGTCGTTTCTCAGAAACTGTGATGTTTACAAACTCTCCGTTTGAAGCTATGGAAGTGTGTTTGGCCCATATAAAATAACCTCTCTCAATTTTTGCTATCTTAGAGGCGTTTTCCCGTGGTGGAAAATTTTTAGCTGAGGGAAAAGTTGTCAGATGCAAGTAGTGTAAAGTTGCAAAGTGGTGTAACTTTCATTCAGCAACTTGTACAACCAAACAAACTATTCCAACACGTCTAGATGGGTATGTTTATGCTAGGATGGTCCTCTTTTACACCCAAATACACGGAATCACTTTGAGCTTCATTGGACCAGTGATTTTCCTTAAGAGTCCAAAGTGCTAAAAGGCAACAATCTTTGAAGGGTTATTTCTCAAAAACTGTGACATTTACAGACTCTCCATTTGAGGCTATGGGATCGTGTTTGGCCCATCTATAATAACCTCTCTCATTTTTTGCTATCTTAGAGGTTTTTTCCCATGGTGGCAAGTTTTCAGCTAGGGGAAAAGTTGTCAGATGCAAGTAGTGTAAAGTTACAAAGTGGTGCAACTTTTATTCAGCAACTCATATGACCAAATGGACTATTCCAACACGTCTAGATGGGTACATTTACACTAGGGATGGTCCTCTTTTACACCCAAATACACTGAATCACTTTGAGCTACATTGGACCAACGATTTCCCTTAAGAGTCCAAAGTGCTAAAAGGCAGCAATCTTTGAAGGGTCATTTCTCAGAAATTGTGATGTTTACAAACTCTCTGTTTGAAGATATGGAAGCATGTTTGGCCCATATACAACAACCTCTCTCATTTTTTGCTATCTTAGAGGCGTTTTCCCGTGGTGGCAAATTTTTAACTGAAGGAAAAGTTGTCAGATGCAAGTAGTGTAAAGTTGCAAAGTGGTGCAACTTTCATTCAGCAACTTGTACAACCAAACAGACTATTCCAACATGTCCCGATGGGTACGTTTATGCTAGGATGGTCCTCTTTTGCACCCAAATACACTGAATCACTCTGAGCTACATTGGACCAGTGATTTCCCTTAAGAGTCCAAAGTGCTAAAAGGCAGCGATCTTTGAAGGGCTATTTCTCAAAAACTGTGACATTTACAAACTCTCCATTTGAGGTTATGGGATCATGTTTGGCCCATCTACAATAACCTCTCTCATTTTTTGTTATCTTAAAGGTTTTTTCTCATGGTGGCAAGTTTTCAACTAGGGGAAAAGTTGTAAGATGCAAGTAGTGTAAAGTTACAAAGTGGTGCAACTTTTATTCAGCAACTCATATGACCAAACGGACTATTCCAACATGTCCAGATGGGTACATTTACACTAGGGATGGTCCTCTTTTACACCTAAATATGCTGAATCACTCTGAGCTACATTGGACCGACGATTTCCCTTAAGAGTCCAAAGTGCTAAAAGGCAGCAATCTTTGAAGGGTCATTTCTCAGAAACTCTGATGTTTACAAACTCTCTGATTGAAGCTATGGAAGCATGTTTGGCCCATATACAATAACCTCTCTCAATTTTTGCTATCTTAGAGGCATTTTCCCGTGGTGGAAAATTTTTAGCTAAGGGAAAAGTTGTCAGATGCAAGTAGTGTAAAGTTGCAAAGTGGTGCAACTTTCATTCAGCAACTCGTACAACCAAACAAACTATTCCAACACGTCTGTATGGGTACATTTATGCTATGATGGTCCTCTTTTGCACCTACATATGCCAAATCACTCTGAGCTACATTGGATCGGTGATTTCCCTTAAGAGTCCAAAGTGCTAAAAGGTAGCAACCTTTGAAGGGCTATTTCTCATAAATCGTGACATTTACAGACTCTCCGTTTGAGGCTATGGGATTTTTTTTGGCCCATATACAATAACCTCTCTCAATTTTTGCTATCTCAAAGGCATTTTCCTGTGGTGGTAAGTTTTCAAATAAGGGAAAAGTTGTTAGATGCAAGCAGTGTAAAGTTGCAAAGTGGTGCAACTTTCATTCAACAACTCGTACGACCAAACAGACTATTCCAACACATCTGGATGGGTGAGTTTATGCTAGGGATGGTCCTCTTTTGCACCCAAATATGTTGAATCACTTTGAGCTACATTGGACTAACAATTTCTCTTAAAAGTCTAAAGTGCTAAAAGGCAGCAATCTTTGAAGGGTTATTTCTCAAAAACCATGAAGTTTAAAGACTCTATCTTTGAGGCTATGGGATCATGTTTGGTCCATCTACAATAACCTCTCAGTTTTTGCTATCTCGGAGACATTTTCCCGTGGTGGCAAGTTTTTCAGTTGAGGGAAAAGTTGTCAGATGCAAGCAGTGTAAAGTTGCAAAGTGGTGCAAATTTCATTCAACAACTCGTAGGACCAAATAGACTATTCCAACACGTCCGGATGGGTATGTTTATGCTAAGGATGGTCCTCTTTTGCACCCAAAAATGCCGAATCACTCCAAGCTACATTGGACCGACAATTTCCCTTAAGAGTCCAAAGTGCTAAAATGCCATACCATCTATTATACAGTCTATAACTAGATGGTATGGCCATGGTAGATTTTATTAGGATTGTATAAGGTGACTATGTGATTTTAGAGAGCTGGAAACGTCTGTACTTGAGTTGGTGAGTTGCCATGCATGGCAAAAATGAGTGAAATTAGGTGAAAAATGGTGGTTACAACTTGCTAATGTCAATGAAACGTGGGGGCAGCAAGATTTAAGTTTGGATCGAGCTTGTGCAAGTTCTAATAGATGTGTTTGATAAATTTATAGGGTGTGGCAAGGTTGGAAACATTGATTTCCTTAAAAACCTCATGAAAGTTGCTAAAAATGAAGTTGCACCCAAGTTGGATTTGAGGAGCAAAAGTGGCAAGCCACTGTAATTTACTATATATAAATAGGAGATATTACAAAACCTAGTTCAAATGAGCATACCAATAGGAAAGAACCAAGAAGAAAACCTTTGGTTGTAGCTCGATTAAATACATAAATTTATTACACAATTTTCCCAATAACAATAACAAAGCATACACCTATATGATTAATTCAACCTATGAGTTTCCAAAATACAAACCCCTTTACATTTTAAACATACCCTTTATACAATCCTAGACATTTGACCCATATTTCAAAAAAAATCACTAGGTATAAATTATGCCCATACATAATTATGACCTTTTTACATTGTTTCCAATTTAAAAATTCAAATTTTACAAAATTTTCCTATTGGAGGAATTCAGGGCACAATCTTCCACAATAGTAGTATGTTCACATTTTGGACTGACAAGCACATGTACAAACTATCAAGGTAGCTTAGAATAGCCAATCTATATTATTCTAAATGACACAAAATATGATGAGATGGTAATGAAAACTATAAAAGATGCTTAGAATAACCAATCTATATTGTTGTAATATGTCACATACCTCTCTGAAAGGATCATGGTTGACTATTGTTGTAGTAGGTCCACGATCAATCATGCCAGGAATATCGCAAAAGTGGGAAAATGAGAAATCTATATTGTCACAATAGAAAAGATTCTTAGACTAACAAATCTATATTCATCTAAACAACTTGAATGATGATGAATTGGTGATGCAAACTATAAAAGATGCTTAGAATAACCAATCAAAATATTATTCTAAATGACACAAAATATGATGAGATGGTAATGCAAACTATAAAAGACGCTTAGAATAACCAATCTATATTGTTCTAATCTGTCACATACCTCTCTGAAAGGATTAGAGCTAGCTATTGTTGCAACAGGTCCATGATCAATCGTGTCAGGAATATCACAAAAGTGGGAAAATGAGAAATCTATATTGTCACAATAGAAAAGATGCTTAGACTAACAAATCTATATTAATCTAAACATCTTGAATGATGATGAATTGGTGATGAAAACTATAAAAGGTGCTTAGAATAACCAATCTATATTGTTCTAATCTATAGCATACCTCTCTGAAAGGATCAAAGCTAGCTATTGTTGTAGCAGGACCATGATCAATCTTGCCAAAAATATTGCAAAAGTGCATACAAAATATCACTATTAAAGACATTTGCATTTCCATAGTATACAAAATATCAATATTAAATAAAGAACACTAATGAACATAAGCATTGTACCTTCCATTCTTGAAAATGTTATTCAAGTGTGCCTGAAGGGTCATCTCTTTGCTTAAGAGTATCTAATATTGCTTCATGATCAACATTACTAAGTGTCCATAATTGTTTTTTCTTTGGTTTGGCATGATGCTTCAACAACTTAAAATTTGTTGCTATAACAAGGTGTGAATACATGAGAATGGTTTTTGTGTTTCTCGTAGTCTTCAAATGAAGGTATGCCAATCTTTCTAATCATGTATGTTTGCAACCAAGTTCCTACAACCACAACTGAACCTATAAGATACACGAAACCATCATCATCTTTCATTGGTTGTGTTAGCTTATGCTTTACCTCACACATCGATTCAACCAATAATCTGATCTCTCTTCATTCCCCTACGACAACAACTACAAAAACATGTCCTGGCTATAGTAGATCTAAAAGTAGGTCATAATCAACTAAACTTTCCATTGTGTCATTTGTCATGGATATTGTTTGAGATAAAGGAGTTAGATATTGTGGAACCCATGTATCCACCAACTCACTTGACTAACATTGATCCCACTTGCACTGAATACAACTCTAACAAAAACAAGCCAACTCTCATTCCAAATGGTCCATGTGCCTACATCTGAGCTTTGAAATGAATGCATCTTTGAAGAATCTTTCATTGTATGACAATCCAATCTGCCTCCCACTGTAGAGTCCTCAACCAACCAAAAGAATCTATGCACTATTGAATCAAGTGTCCCTCCCTGTGACAATTTTGAACTACACCAATCAACAATAGAAAGTGCATTGTTGAATTTTGCTCCTAAAATCTTCAATTTCTCCTTAACTAGAGCTCTCTTTACACATGCACCTGCTCTATCATGCTTCCCTTTCCCATGTATAGCTTCAAAAAAATCCAAATATGAGGTACACCCCTCTCTACATGCATTCTACTCAACCAATAAAACATATGAGCATTCTTGAATTGACCTATGCAATTATCTGACCAAATTAGATGTTGGCCTAGTGCTATATCATGCTCCTATAAGAACTCAAAAAAAATCTCGAAACAATGTTGGACATACTTCGACGAGTGAGATCTATCCTCACTCATATAAAAATGATACTCTCTGATTATCTTTCGATCCTCCTCTGTACTATCAGGTGCATGTCTAAACGTTATGTGGACAAAAATAACAATCTAAATGGAATTGTAATACTGATATTGTACCTTATTTTGTGGTTGCAATGTGTAGTTTTTTGCAAAATCAACCACTAATATAATAGTGCCAATCGGAAAAGAGTCCTTACACATCCTAAATTGTTGATCCAACCACTAAGGCCTATGACTATGCCTTGCATACTTGTAGAAAATATTGTCCTTAAAATCTAAAATAAAATCAGCAACACTGCATTCTTTTGTAACCAACTCACATCTAGAACCCTTCCCCTCCACTTTGCAAAGTATATTTGACTATATCATATCCTTTTTCTCAACAAGCTTCTTTCCAAATTCATGTTCGGAACTCTCATGAAAACATTGAACAAAATTTGACAAGCCACCACATTGTGAGCACTTTGCATTTAAACAATCATTTCTATAAAAAAAGCAACCATCATCTCTAGAACATAAAAATAGATCTAGCAAGTCCCTTGATGATTTCAAAAGATGCATTGCACCACACTCTCACAACATTTCATTAGTATGCAAAGTAAAATGGATATAGCATAATAGCTCATGGTACATTGAAAAATCCACATGGTATTTGCAACAACAAGTATTATGAATCTTAAGAGGCACACAATAAAATGGCTTCAAACTTTCAAAATTCCTTTGCGAGATTTCCATATTTGGATGTGTTTCAATAAAAATTTTGAACAAATTTTTTTGGCTTGATTCCAAGAAATGTTTAGGATGTGGTGTACAGTCTTGATTGCCAATTCTTAGCTTTAAAACATCCTTTGTATTGGGTGATACTCTAGAGTTATCATGCTAAAATTGTTGAATTACTTGCTTTACATTATTGGTTAGCTTCTTATCAACATGTCGAAGCCTCTCAAAAAAATCCCATGTATCATTTTGAAGAGGATCATCTATTCTTTCTCTTCTTGTGAGTGCTCTATCCAAATTTTTACCATTTATGTCAAAATCAATACAAGTTTTTCTCATAAAGCGAGCCTTTTTCAATTGATGGCTTACTAGGGCAGTTGTAATGACTCTCTTAGCAACTCTCTTATCCTTTTCCTTGTTATTTTTTCCAATAGACTTGAGAGCATTAATAATATTTTTGACAATAATAATAAAAAATTCAGTCTTCTTGTTCACACAAATCTTCAATTTGGCTAGCAAAGGTCTCATATTTTGCATCTTTAGCAATTGTACAAAAATTTGGCATTGCTCGGTCAATGTTTTATCACTAAAATATTGGTTGAAAATTCTTCTAGCCCACAACCAAATAGTTCATGTTGATCTCTTTCCTTCAAAATTGTTTATAATGTTCTCATAAAATTCAAGTAACCATTTAGGGGTTCTTGAAGGTCTTGAATTTGGAATATGTCTTTCTTCCACATAAGGTTCTTCATTTCTCATGTAATCTGGTGAAACATAATTTACACTTGCTTCAATATTATGTTCAAAATCTTCATTTCCAACATTTCCAACATTTTCACCTTGAACATTTTCAATATCAATTTGAATAATTTCATTCCCAATTTCAATATCATGTTCAACATCTTCAAATCCAACATTTTCACCTTGAACATTTTCATTAGCAATTTTAATAATTTCATTCCCAATTTCAATATTATGTTCAACATCTTCAAATCCAACATTTTCACCTTGAACATTTTCATTATCAATTTCAATATTTTCATTCCCAATTTGAATATCATGTTCAACATCTTCAATTCCAACATTTTCACCTTGAACATATTCAATTTCCTCTTCACTTTAAATACCATAGGCATTAGGTTCACCAATATTTAACATACCTTGTCTTCTCTTCCTATGACCTTCTCTATCTCTTTGTCTATATGCTTCAATTTGTTCTTTTGTAAGCTTTCTCTTACATTTTTGCTTCTAATGATTGTTGCTCCCCATTACACCTCATAAAAGATGCTAAAAAATTATTTCTTATGACAAATTTGAGTAGAAGATGTTCCAAGAAGTTGATCTTTGTCTCTTCCTATCTAAAATCATGCATATGTCACCTACAAATAGAATGTAGGGTCCAATGGAATGCACAAAATGGCCCACATGGGGTTTTTCTATGGCCCACAAATTTGATATCCATTATAATATGATATTTGATACATTTGAAAAAAAAATTAAAATGTTTTGTAACAGTATGATTTTAGTTCTACAAATCAGATATCTAATTTGTGTACACATAGACCTAAGGGTTAATGGTAGATGGTAGAGGGTTTAAGGGTTTAGGGTTTAGGGTATAAGGTATAGGGTAGAGGGTTTAAGGGTTAAGGGTTTAGGGTATAGAGCTTAAGGGTTAAGGGTTTAGGTTTCAGGGCTTAGGGTTTATGGTAGAGGGTTATAAGGGTTTAGGGTTTTAGGGTTAAGGGCATAGGGGAGAGAGATAGATGGAGTGAGTGAGTGAGAGAGAGACTTGAGAGAGTGAGAGGGGGTATGTGGAAGAGAATTGAGAGAGAGAGAGAGAGAGGTGGATATGGTGGAGAGTGGATAGAGTGGTGGAGAGGGAGGGAGAGAGTCGAGAGAGCTCGATGACATTTATTGATGATGACATTTTAAAACATAAGTGATCGGATTATTTATCGACGATTATGATGACATTATTTTATCGAACATTTATTTATTGATATTTAGCGCCATTATCTGATGATGACATTTATTTACGCTGCCACATTATTTATTTATTTTATTTATCGATGGTGATGCATGATTACGATGGCGATGTCAGACATTATGACATTATTCGACATTATTTTACGTATTTTATTTATTGAAAACCGATGCATTATTTATTATTTATTGATGGTCCCGATGATATTTTCGTGCGATGGCGATCAGCGATTGAAGCGATGGCGGACAAAGATGGAGATGATGACGGGAGGGTGCATGAGGAGGAGGATGAGGAAGGAGGAGATTGGGAGGAGGAGGATAGTGGAGAGTGGAGAGTGGATGGAAGAGAGTGGAGAGGGTGGAGGGTGGATAGATGGAGGGAGTGGAGGGAGAGGAGGAGGGGAGGGAGGGGAGGGTGGAGAGAGGAGGAAGAGACGAAATAGTGGAGGGTGGAGGGTGGACGGGAGTCGACTATTTTATTACGATGACGATTTATTATTATCGACATATTTACGGCGATCCTGATATTATTTTAACATTTATTATTTTATTGATGGCGACGCGACATATCTTTATTACGCATGCGATATTTTAATATTATTTATTATTTACGACATTATTTTTATGCATTTTAAACATGCGCATGATGACCCGATGCATGATGGCGACATATTTATTTATTATTATTTAGACATTATTACATTACGATGACATAATGATGCGCAATGCTATACAAATTATTTATTTATTACGCGACATATTTATTATTTCCATCAAGATGACACATTTAACGACGAGATGGTCGATGTGATGATATGATCAGATCGACATATCCGATATTTATTATTTTCAAGATATTTTATTTATTATTTACAAGTGACACAAGCAACAATGATGATGATGACACGTGACATTGTCCAAAATATTATTTCATCGATGATGGGCACAGCACGGCGATTATTGATGATGACGAAAAGCGATGCTTTTTCCTGCGATGGGCGTGAACGAGATGCATATTATCGCATATCGCATATGATGACATTGAACGACATTAAACCAGACATTTATCGATGACTGGCGATGATGATGATGTGATGAACATGATACATCGGGATGATGTGATGACGATGATAGCGATATTATTTATTATCCCATAATATGGGCGATATTACCATGATGATGCATGTATGACTAACTGATGATCTCATAACGAGGGAGGAGAGAAGAGTGGGGAGAGAGAGAGAGAGAGACCGAGAGGGTTATATGGGAGAGAGACTTGAGAGAGATAGAGTAGAGGGTGGAGGGGAGAGAGATAAGAGTGATTGAGTGAGAGACCTAGGAGAGAGAGAGAGATGGAGAGACAGAGGGAAAGAGATAATATTTAAATATTTTATATATTAGTAATAAATATATTTAAATATTTATACATTATACTATATATTACATTATATATATTGTATATTATATATTAAATTATAACCATTGCATTTTTAAATCATATATATAAATGAAACATTTTTGCAACTTATATAAAACATGCTCGGGATATCATTCAAATCGGATATTGGTTTTAGATCAGATATTCGATATTTCTGACACAAAATTTAATGCCTAGGGATTAGCCTTGGGCTTGCTTTGGATTTTGGTTCGGACCTGCCAATCCTAAGAAGTCAACACAAAAAACATGTTTAACAACTTATCTTGCTTTTCCAAACTTCACCCATGTGGTTGACGACTTTCTTTTTACCCAAAATTAATGAAACAAAAAGGGTTTGTAAAGGAGCTTCTCAACTTTCCACCAATATAAATTATACTTTAGTTTTAATCTAATAAATAATTATTATTCATTTTCTATTAGAATTACAACTAAAGTCCCGATTGATAGCCTGATTGAAAAACATTTATATCTTTCAAATGGTATCAAATTTTTTTAATCCAAAACATGCATCACATTCTATGCTTCGCATACTATAGGATTAAAAAACAAATGAATTTCATGAAGTTTTGACCAAGTTAAGGTGGTGGAACATACAAGTTTTTATATTTTTTAAAAGTTGTAATAAAAATTCATAATTAATTATTTACTTGGAAAAAAATTATTAAAAATATGCATCATCAGGACATAGACCCTCTACTTATATCTAAAATCTTATAAAAAAATTTATGATTTTATTATGGTTAGGGTGGTCAAATAGACACCTACTTCTTATTTTTTCCGAAATTTAAGTACTACTACATTGAAATTTCAATTTTTCACCAAATAGAATTTTTTTTAGAAAAATAAACCTAGTAGTTTAGAAACTACATTCAATTTTCCATAGATTCTATTCTTACATATTTTTGAAATAATATAGATAACTTGTTCAAATTTTTTATGTCAAGTTGCCTAACTCTGATTTTTTTGAATTTTCATTGCCACTTAAGGGCCTATTTTTTCCATGATGATCCTACACATACCATTATACTACCATGGTCCCCACTACCTCCATCATTCACCATGAGTTATTGAGCTGACAAGTGTCCATTATTGAGTCAATTCATACGAAGTCGCTATGTTGCCCAAAATCCTAACTTCACAACCTCTATCGAAGGTTATGAATTTCTCAAAACCCGTGACATAGAGGAAAAATATGCCAAGTTCTAAGGTTGCAAGCCAACAAGTTGAGGCACATTTTCTAGAAATGCTCCCACTTGATAAAGACTTATTGGCTTCTTCCAAATTCGAGATTACTGAATACCATAGGCCCCAAGGCACATCAAACTAGCACACCACCTACACTTTTTTGTGCTTACAAGCTTTGTCTATGCATCAATGAGATTCTCTAGAGTATCCACATTTTCATGATTAACCTTTCCATCCTCCACCATATCATGAATGGAATGATACTAAACATCGATGTGCTTCATCCTGGCATGGAAAGTAAGATTTTTTGCCAAACAAATAGCACTTTGATTGTCACAACAAATAGTAATTTTCCATGCATTAAACCCAACATCAAAACACAAATGTCTAAGCCAAATGGCTTCCTTACAGGCATGTGTTGTTGCCATATACTCTGCCTCAGTAGTAGATAAAGTGACTACAACCTACCGCTTGATCATCCAACTAACTGCACCATCGAATAACATGAATATGTATCCACTAGTGGATATTTTCTTGTCAATGTCCCCTACCTAATCAGAATCCACATACCCATGAATGCTAAGATATCTCTGTGATCCAATCGAGCTGCCATGATAACACAATGCATACTCCAAAGTACCCTTCAAATATATGAAAACTCTCTTCACAACATCCCAATGCGATCTTCTTGGATTAGCCATAAACTGACTAAGTACTCCCACTGATTGGGCAATATCTGGCTTGGTACATACCATTGTGTACATCAAATTTCCAACTACACTTGCATAGCGCACCCTGGTCATGTCCTCCATCTCAATAGGAGACTTAGGACAATCTTCAACAGATAGCTTTGTTCCCTGCAAGACTGGAACAACTAACTAGTTGTAATCTATCATACTAAATCTCTCAAGGACATAATTAATATACTTTCTCTAGCTAAGCCAAAGCTTTCTACTTCCCCTATCTCTTCTAATTTCAATATCTAGAATGTACCTTGCTGCACCTAAATCTTTCATTTCAAACTGTGCTAACAACTGAGATTTTAAAATAGAAATCATACACTTACTATTCCCAAAGAATAGTATATCATCCACATACAAGGAAATAATAAGTAAATGATCATTCTCAATTTTGTAATACACACAATGATTTGATTTTGATCTCACAAATCCCAATGACAACACAAAAGTGTCAAACTTTTGGTACCACATTCTAGGTGATTGCTTTAAACCATACAAATATTTCTTTAACTTGCAAACTAGACTTTCTTTACCTTTTTCAATGAAGTGCTTACTTTGGGACATATAAATCTCTTCTTCTAGATTTCCATGAAGAAATGTTGTCTTCACATCCATCTACTCAACTTCTAAGTCATATGCTACTGCAAATGACAATAGAAATCTGTTAGATGTCAACTTAGCTACAAAAGAAAATATTTCTCCATAATCAATTCCCTCCACCTGGGAATAACCTTTTGTGACCAACCTAGTTTTATACTTCTCAACATTGCTATCTAGACCAATTTTCTTCTTCAATACCCATTTACAACCAATAGGCTTTCAACCTTCATGCAAAGGTACCAAATCCCAAGTTTCATTCTTTTTCAAAGATGTCATTTCTTCATTCATGGCTTCCAACCAAGAATCTAAATCAGACATATTAATAGCCTTCTTTATAGTCCTAGGCTCATTAGTGCTAGTAATCAAAGCATAGGCATAGTTTGTATCCAACATGGAAAAACCATACCTTTTAGGTTGTCGCTTCTCATGTGTAGACCTCCTCACAAGTTGAGGTTGAGGTTGTGGTTCTTCTTCTTGTTCAAAACTCTCAGAGCTGTTGGAGCTCTCCTCAGTTTCAAGTACACTTTGAATTTGTAGTTCCTCTTTATCTATAGTTTGAGGAATTTCAACTACATCATTCTTCTTTTCTTCTTCTTATGTCTCTGACTGTAGATCAACTACAGAAGGTTTCAAATCCTAAAATATTACACTTTTACTATACACAACCTTCTCAGTAACATGATTCAAAAGCTTGTATCATTTCACACCAATGTCGTAGTCAATGAAGATACATTTTACAACTTTTTTTTCCAACTTAGTTCTTTTCTCATTTAACACATATGCATATGCTTCACAACCAAAGACACGAATATGTCTTAGAGAGGGCTTCTTACCAGGCCATGCTTCCATAGGTGTTTTTTCAACAAGAGTTGAACTAGATGAATGATTAATCAAGTAACATGTTGTAGCCATAGCCTCATCCCATAATTTCTTCGCCAGAACAACACTGCTCAACATACTTCTCTCTCTTTCCATCAGTTTCCTATTTAACAGGTCTCAACAACTCCATTTTGATGTGGAGTATAAGGCATAGTTCTATGCCTTTTGATCCCATGGCCTTTCCAATACCTTTCAAAATTTGTAGAACAAAATTCACCACCATTATCCATCCTTAAGCATTTAATTTTCCTTCCAATCTAATTTTCTAACAAATTTTTAAATTCTTTAAATTGACTAAACACTTCTGATTTACTTTTAAGAAAGTAGACAAATGCCCCTCTCGAATAATCATCAATAAAAGAAACATAATATTTAGACTTCAATAATGAAGGGACATTCACTCAACCAAATACATCAAAGTGAACATAATCCAGTACACCAAAAGACTTATGAGGACTAGAGTTAATGAAACATAGTGTTGTTTCTCATAAATGCAATGTTCACAAAAATCAAACTCAAGGTTACAATCATCAAGCCTTTCTACCAGGTTTTTATTTTTCAAGGCTTTTAAGACTTTCTCTCCTATGTGACAGCGTCTATGATGCCACAACATAATTTTCTTTGCTGGTAGTTTCACCTCCAAAGAGTTTGCACCCAAAGGAACTTCATTCTCCTTCTCTACACGAGCAGTATTTTCTGACTTTACAGAGATACTATTACATTGAATAGCTTGTATGTCTAGCTTGTATAGGGTACCAATTTGAGCACCCCTAGCTAGCACCATTGAGCCTCTAGTCATTTTGCAACCACCACTCAAGAATGAAACTTGCATGCCAACATCATTTAGTTTACTAATAAAAAACAAATTTTGAGCCAGACCTGGTATATGCATTACACCATCAATTCCTTTTATTCTTCCATCAGGAAATTGAATTCTAACTCTTCATTGGCCAACAATTTCCAGAGATGAATCACTTGCTAGATACACCTTTCCACCAACATACTTTCATACTTTGTAAACCAATCTCTATGAGATTTCATGTGAAAAGATGCACTTGAGTCAATAAGCTAGACATCATCTAATGTCTGAGTCACCAAGGTTGCAATGAAGGCATCTGTATCACTCTAAGAAGAATCCTTATATGAAGAGTTGTTGTTCTTCTTCTTTTTCTCATCTTTATAATCCTTTCGGATATGACTAGTCTACTCACAATTCTAGCATTTCGCCTTGGACTTCTTGCTAGGTAACTTAAATTTTCCCTTAGATTTAGATTTAGACTTCTTTTCTTTCTCCTTGCCTCTCTCCTTTGATCTACCCTGAACAACAAGAGCCTCCTTGTCCATCTCAAAAGATTTCTTTCGCATTTCCTCTAACAATAATGAAGCAACCACGTCTTCAATTTTAAGGGTGGTTGTTGTACTTCCAATAGCCATTACCAAATGTGTTGGTGTAATTAACTATTTAATTACATCTTCATAAGTTTACTTAGGCTTTAATTTAAGTCCTAGGTTGCATCTTATTATCCTTATCTAATTGAGCTATCTTGTAGCTCAAGTTAGGTTTAGGGTTGTGCATGCTTGCCTTTATAAGCAAGCCTCATCTCGTACATTTGTAATCAATTCAATCATGAATCAATCTTGCATATTGTGTTGATGTAATTAACTATTTAATTACATCTTCATAAGTTTACTTAGGCTTTAATTTAAGTCCTAGGTTGCATCTTATTATCCTTATCTAATTGAGCTATCTTGTAGCTCAAGTTAGGTTTAGGGTTGTCCATGCTTGCCTTTATAAGCAAGCCTCATCTTGTACATTTGTACTCAATTCAATCATGAATCAATCTTGCATATTGATATAGGAAGCATTCTCGTCATTCTCTCTCTTGTGGAAGTATTTTAGTCTAGCAATAGTTTCCTGGTTTCTAACAAAATGATCCCAAGTGTTAGGTAAGGAACATAACAGAAGCATACAATGATCCTCCTCCTCTATCTTCACACCCACAAATGCCAATTATGCAACAATCATATTAAATGAATTCAGATGGTCTGCTATGAATTTCCCTTCTTCCATATTCAAGGAGTATAACTTCTTCCTCGAGAATAACTTATTCACCAGAGACTTTCCCTGATAAATATTACCAAGTTTCTTCCATAATGAAGATGCAATTTTCTCCTCATGGACGTTCAATAGAACATAATCGGCTAGAAAAAGTCTTATCAACCCTCTAGCTTTTCTATCTATGAGGTCCCAATCTTCTTGTTTCATTCCTGATGGTTTTTTCCCCATAATAACAATCCAAAGATCTCTATCCACCAATAGGTCTTCCATTTTGAGTTTCCACAACTCAAAATTGTTGCCATTAAATTTTTCAATTTCTATTTTTCCTAATGTGCTTGCCATCTCAATTTGTAATCAAGACAACTAGTTTTTCTTCAAAAGACTCCCACTGGACAAGACTAGCACAAAAAAACCGACTCACCCACAAGGATAATGCAACTAGCCAGGCTCTGATACCACTTGTAAGGAAGAAAGATGCAAAATTCCTTCAAATGCATCTTATAGGAGAAACAATGTAGATGGTACTTTTAATTTCAATTAATATGTGTGTGAAAATGTGATCAATTGAAATGAATTCAAACACATATTAATAAGACATTAAATCAAAGAAGCTAAAAGAAAAATAGAAATAAGCAAACTGTTAATGGCAGCTTCTCCGAAATCATCTTATCTCTCTCTAACTCAAGCGTTTTGTTGTTTCCAATGGCTCTCAGATCAACAAATCAAGCTCAACAAAAGGACAACTAAAGAGCGAGATTTTAAAATGCACATATTGCCAAATGCAAAACTATGCTAAGATGAAATTATGTTTGTGATGTTGAAAATGATGTGAATGCCTAAGGTGATTGCATGTGCGTTTGTGTGTTTTGTATGTAAGCGTAGGTATGTAGGTGTATGTGTGCGTAGTGTAACCAAAGCTTGGATTTGCACCGGCATTTATAGAGTTATCGAACGGATTCAATTGGCTCATTTGATCGACGGCCCAGATTAAGCTTGTTCGGATGGATGGTGGAAGATTTTTGAAAGTGGAGAGGGAGATGGAAGGTTTCCCTTTTTCTTCAAATTTCGTCATTGAGATTTGAAGGGAAATTTCCATTTCGAAGAGTGAGTCAAAATGAGTTAAAATTAAATAAAATAAATTTATTTAATTTGGAAGTGAAGATGGAAATAGAAACTTGCATAATTAAATAAATCATATTTAATCATATGTGAAGATGGATTTAGAAACTCACATAATTAAATAAATTATATTTAATCATATGTGAAGATGGATTTAGAAACTCACATAATTAAATAAATTATATTTAATTATGTTTTAGAAGTGAATTTAGAGTGTAATTAAATATTTAAAAATATTTAATTATTTGTGGGGGGAGAAGATGAAGAGAATATTCCATATTTGAATTTCAAATATTCAAATTTAGAATAATATGATAATCAATATAAATAAATTATAAAAAATTATTTAATTCAATTAAGAAGAAAATGGAAATGTCAATAATTAAATAAAGTTAATTATTTAATTAAGGTAGAAGAATTAAAAAATGAACAATATAAATAAATAATTAAATTTATTTATATGTAGATGACTTTAAGAGATTAATTAAATAAATTATATTTAATTAATTAACAAGCTTAATCATGACCATTTTTAGACGTATACATTTTGCCCCTCTTTGAAGTGATGTGTAAAACACATTGCTTCAAAGAAAATAAGATGTTTGCCCCTGATGCGTTTTTGATATTGATGTTACTGCTGATGATGCCCCCTCAGGAGGTAAATCACGGATGATATGAAGTCTGAAAATGTGATAAAGAAGATTAGATAATGATATTCTGCCAAAGAGACAGTGATTTAGCTCCCGATAAATGATGTAAAAGATGCCCCTGTTGAAATGATGCCCCTTTTGATGGAAATGATGAAATGATGATGATTAACTGATAACTTTGCTTCCCAAAAATAGAAAAACAAAGAGTAAATGATTGATAAAGTGCATGATAAATTTGCTTTCTACGATAAAAAACAAATAGTAGATGAATGATTTCCTTTTCGATAAATTTTCTTTCTGCGATAGAAAACAAATAGTAGATGAATTACGCATTGATATGGATCACTTGATAGATATGAGTCACTTGATATGGGTCACTGATATGATGCAGATACCTGTCACACATGTATATCATTTTTGGAGCATGTACATTAATTTTTTATCATATCTCATGTATTTCTCTTTGGACATTTCAGTTTCATCGGATATTTGGTCATTTGTATTATTGATGATGAGTGATGATATGCAACGGCGATGAATTTTGATGATATGCTGTGCATTTATGAGATGATGTGATATGCATTTATTTCTATATGTTAAGGATTTTGATATGCATTTTAATGATTTGATGACTAACATGATATGCAGAATGATTTGATCTAATGTGTTTATGATGATGATGCGTACTAATGATGTCATGCAGGTGGATGACTTATGATGTGATTATGAAAATGATATGAAAATGTATATATGGAATGTTTGTTTTTGGATTTTCAAATGTAAGATGATAATAAAAATGAATGTTGTGTTTATGATATGCATTATGAATTTGCAAAATGAATTGATATGGAAAATGATAGGATGATTAACGATATGATATGAATGCAATGTTTTGTAATGATGATTAAGTGAAATGATAAAATGAAATGCAATGATAATGACATGTATGAAAATGATAAGTGATATGAAATGAACTGTACGATATTGAAAATGATAAATGAAATGATAAGTGATAATGAAATGAATGATAATGATAAGATATGATAATGAAGGAAATGATATGATAAGATATGATAATGAAATAATAATGAAATGATAAGATATGATAATGAATGAAATGATGCAAATGTATAAAAGGAACATGAAATGAATATAAAAATGATAAAGTGTTAATGATATGAAGATAGAGAATCTAAATGATATGCAAATGAATGATAAATGATAAATGATAGGACCCAGCCAAAATGATAATGCAGGTGAAAGGTGATGATGAAACAAATGTTCAAATGTCCTCAACAAGTAGTCCAAAGAGACATGACAGCCATTGATGTTTGTTGTTGACCTTTCAAAACTTTTGATGCAAATCCAGTATGCAGATATGTATAATGAGCCAAAATGAAATGCAACTAAATGAAACCAACCATTTGTTGAGCTTTTTGTTAGACTTCTTAAATCATCATAGAGCATTTTAAAATGTTGGAAGTATGTACAAGCATCATAGGGGAAATTAGCACCAATGATGACCTGAGGACAACTTCATGATTTTTGATAGAGCAAGCGAACACAAGCATCGAGGTATAATTCAACCGAGATGACCTAAGCATTTCTTACATGAACAGACAAAGACTAACCACCTTCTGATGCAAATTTGGAACTGTCATCAATGATAAACTTTGGAAATCATGTCGCATGACATACTTGCAACAAATGGATAGTTAACCTCAAGACAACAGACAAAGAAAAATCATCCTCTTTCCTTGCCACTCTAATTTAGGACATCATTGAGTGTGCTCTAGAGAGATGATATCAAAAGTTAAACAACCATTGTTCAAAAATGAAATATTGTAATTCCAAACATTATTCAGATTATAGATCATCTAGTTATGAGTCATGATAAGGTACACAGCTGAAAAACTGTTATGAGATGGAGCAATGATTGGATACGTATATGATTTGATTGTTTTGTTTGCATTATTGGTTTTGATGTTATTGTCTAGCCGTTTCGATAAAATCTGAAAGTTGATTGCCCCTAGTATGTCAACATTTGCCCTCGATACTGACACAACTTGTTGAAATGAATATGTACAATAAATCAAGCCATGATAAGACATTATCGCTTTGAGGTAAAATGATGATAGCATGATTCTAGTGTTGCCCTAAGATGATGGAAAAGATGCATAAAAAACAAGACTGAAAAGTCAAGTGCAAAACATAAACTAATAGATGGAGAGCTACAAATAGCGTCGGTTTTTTATGTTTTCTGATGATTTTTTTTTTTTTGGGATTTTTTATGTTTTCTAATTATTTTTTTTAGATTTTGATGTTTTCTGATTTTTTTTTAATTTTGTTTTTTTTTATGTCAAAATTTGAGTAGCCGTTGTGCTAGATACCAATGACAAGGGGAAAACCAAGTCTAGGTGCAAGGGTGGGTGATGGGATTATGGATGAAAGGGTGGGTGATGGGATAAGGGATAAAAGGCTCATGATATATGGATGGATGGAAAGGATAGGTCATAGTGAATGGAATGGATGTATGCATCATAAGAGAGAAAGGATGTGATTTCCAAAGACTATGTCACATAGGAATAATATGCCCCATTCTAGGTACAAGACTTAGGATATTTCATGACAAAGCTTATGACAATAGGATAATGATAGGCTTGTTTAGAAAGATGAGGTATGTCAAGAGATACCCAAGACATGTTTCAACATTTTGCCCCTATTTCTTCATCAAGATCAAAAGGATAAGGGTGGATGAATGGACTTAATATGATAGGTATGTATGATGGCTAAAGATGGTAGGTAGGATAGAAATGATATGACATAAAAATGATAGGTTGAATAGATAAGACATTGTGCCCCCAAGTGTAAGTGACAGAGAAGATAAACCTACACATGACGCCTATTTGCTAGGTTTTCATCATGGTACTTATCCAAGGTACCTATTTACCAGGTTTTCACCGTTGGACGAATGGATTTCTCTTTACTTTTTTCTTTTTTTTCTTTTTTGGATAGGAGGAGGGGAATATGGATAGGAGGGACTCAAGTGTCTAGTTGCATGAAAGTTGGTACTAGATAGATGCCATTGCATGGACCATGTCAAGTGTCATTATGCTCATAGATGTTGGTAAGGGATGACATGAAAGGGAGATGGAGTAGGTAGATGATGGATTATGATGTGGATGATGGAGGACAATAATGGATTATGATATTGATTATGTAGGGAAGATGATAGGTATTATATGGGACTTATGAAAAAGATGAATGGGGAGGCTTAGCCAAAAGCATGGACCATAGGAAGATGGTGGGGGAGATATGTAGGATAATGAGTGAAGGATGAGAAGATGGAGGTATGTGGAATTATTGTGAAATGGAAGGGAACCATGACCCATGGTTGCACACACTGTGATAAACTTTGAAACTTTTGATGTGGATGGGGTGTAGGAAGTAATGGAGATGTTTGCTTAGGAGGTGGTGGATAAAATGTTTTAGGTACCCACATAGACTTAGTATTTTTATGATTTTTATTTTGCTTGTGGGTTTTAGGAATTTTATATTTTTGAATGGAATGAGAATGTGGGATAGAAGTGGATGGTTGGGATTTTTGTGATGTGAATGCCTTGTTTGATTTGATTTTTTTTTGCTTAGGTACCCAAACCAATTTAGTTTTGGCCTTTACTTTTGGAGGTATGGGCTTATCTAACTTTTTAGATGTACTTGGCTTTGATATTTTGTATTGATTTCCTAAGGCATGAGAACCTTTAGAATTTTTTACTTTATAGGTAGAGGAATTGAAATTCTTGTTTTTGAATCCCATGGGTATGGTGGAATGGGTGGAAGCTTTATGTCTAGACAATGTGTGCATTGATTGGTCATGATTAAGATGTTTAGAGGATTTATGGATGGAGGGATAAGGGGATTGGATAATGAGGATATTAGGTGTTGGGAGAAGTGGAGGTAGATTAGATGGAGGAATATTGGGAGTTGGAAGCAATGGTGGTAGAGTTGATGGTGGAAGGCATATGGTCACATGCTATTGACATTTGTAGGATGATGGAGGTGGAATGGCAACATATGTTTTAGGAATATGATAGGCTTTATGATGGAAAGTGGACTTGGGATGCATGAAGGAATTACCAACATTTTTAGGTTGTTGTCCTTGGGGTGTATGTCCAAGGCCATAAGAGTGTGGAGGGACTTTGACATGGATGGGCTCCAAAATACCTTGTTCATGAAGGTCTAGACTTTTACCTTGGTGGTTCATGTTTTGGAGTGTGCAATGGACAATGGGACTAGGTGTAGGTGAAACACTAGACATGAGTTCCTTATTGGATGGAGAAAATGACGCAAGGGAAGATAATGGTTTTTGTTCTAAGGAGGAACATTCATGAATGAGGGTAGAAAAACCAATAGGATATGATGGAGGGCTTGCAATGGGGTCAATAATGGGTGATGGGGGATCATTAGGATCTTGATTAGCATTGTGTTCACTTAGATCCAATGTATTTGTTTGATCTTCTATGTGTGCTTGGGAGGCATATGTCTCATCAAGGGAAGTGGATGTTTGTGCATCATGGATGGGTGAGGTGGAAAGCTCCTGACCATGGAATGCATAAAGTTGGCTAAGAGGATCATCATGGTCTTCTTGATCATAAAAGGGGTCTTGATCAAAGATGGAAGATTGATCATGAATAGTATTAGGCATGTTATGAATGGAATCATTAGGAGGGTGTTGATCTTTATGTGGATGAGGGGGTAATGTTTCCGCATGTTTAGGATTGTGCTTTTGACATACCTCATGACTTATTTGAATGGAGGTGGAAGGGGATTTCTCATGGAGAGACTTGTCATGTTCTTGATGGTCAAAAACATAGGAGCATGACAAAGGGTGACTTGGACTTACGAGGGGATACTCTTGAATTGGATCAAGGGGTTGTGGATGACATGATTGGCTTGAAGGACTTGGCATGATGTTTGAGGATTCTTTTGCATGTTCAAGTATATGTGTTAAATGACATGGCAACAATTGATTCCTTGCTTGTAGCCCTTGGGTCACATCCTTTATAGGTGTATGGGTGGAAGGTGTTGGCTTAGGATTTTGATTTTGATTGGATGATGGTATGATAAAGTTAGAGGGTGCATGAACTAGATTGCTGTTTCCCTTGTCGAAAGTGGCATCAAGACTTGAGGAAGCTTGGCCTTGTTGCAAGGTAGAACTTAAGTTCACATGTGTTTGTTGTGATGTGGCTTGATAGGTTGATGTGGCATTGACATACAGAGAAGTGGATGGATAAGATTGGTATGAGGTGGAAGGAGAAGCCCCTCGAAGTCTGATTTTAGTTTTTGGTTTTGTTTCATTATTTGGACTATAGAAAGGGACTCCTTGAATTATGATCTCAGGCTTAGGTTTTGTCTCATGATTTGGCCTAGAGGGATAGCCTCCTTGGATTATGATTTTGGGCTTATGATTTGGATTGGGCTTGTTTATGATTATGACCATTTTGACAAGTGGTGATGGTGATGTTGTGGAATGATTAGATTGGATGAATTGATTGATTATGATGAAATGGATAGGATGTGGCTAAAAATAATGATTAGGATGAAAGTGATTGGATATGAATGTGTTGGAAGAATGTGTAGAGTGACTTGTCTTTATGTGTTTGGTGTTTAGCTTGAATTGGCAATGTTTAAATGAATGATCACACATGTACACACATAAATCACTCACACAAGACACATAAGCAAGTTTGAATTTTAAAATTCAAAGAATGCAATGATGATTATTAAACAAGCACACATGGAAGACACAACAAACATTCTAATAGTTGTTTTTAAGGCCCTATACTAACATGATGTGTTTGACCAAAAAAATGTTTTCAACAATTGTTTTCACAGGTTCAGCACATGAAAGACAATTCAGGCAGACTCACTCTTAATGCTCAAGTAGGTCATTCTAGTAATCAATAACCCACATCTTAGAACTACGTCGACTCACACAGTTGTGTCACCCTCGAAGGGGCACTCGTGTTTTTGTCTTTTTCAGGCGCATACTCAGAGTTACGGAGTGAATCTTGAATCCCATGAGCAAGCGGTCCTTGTAGGTTATATGGTGAGTATCTTGGGGAGATTCTTCCCTCCTTACTATGATTATTAGAATGTTTGAAGCCCGACTTGGTGGCCACTACACTAGGTTCATAGTAGGATGTGCGTTAGGTCGACAATAATAAACTCCCTCGGGGAGACCTCTGACCTTTAGAACAAGGTTTTGGGGATGGTTATCTTGCACACTACCGGCAAAAGAGGGTTTCCCCAGATTTGCTTTAAATTTTATAATGGGGCGGAATAGCCTAGCTTTGGCTTGAACCCACTTGAGTCATTCCCGTAGGGTGAGTACTTTTTCCCACTACGGCAAGCTCTCTAAAGGATGTAATTGAAATAGTAAAATTGCATAAAAATTAAAAGGAAAGTCTGGTATTCTGATCACCCAGTTAAGGGGAGAGCATAGACCTATTGCCACATTCAAAGCAAGTAGATGTTCTTTTTAAATCCAAATCACAATGATCTAATCTAAGTGAAGATATTGCTTCACCAAAAACAGGTTGTTCAATTTGATCTTGCAAAGATCATTGTTTGGTGACTATCCTAGATTGCTTCATTTTAAAATTTAGAAAGAAAAAGAATTTTGTCTGCGGAAGGCATCCCGGACTCAAAGGTACATATTTTTTGATTATAATTTGTATGTGCGGAACATAAAAGGTATATGCGCCATAAGATATATGCAGGAGCGAAACTGATCGCCCGAGCGAAGGTAGATCGTCGGAATAGAGGATATGTGCGGAAGGCAGGAAGCTGATATGTGCCATAACCAGAAGCGTATGTAACGAAGGTGTACTAAAATAGTTACTATATGTAGAGAAAAAGGAAAGAAACTGCGTATGTGCCTAAAGCGGTCACTATATCGCCTAAACAATAACTATATGTGCCTCGCCGGATACTAGATGCATACTTCGGTCACTATATCGCTCGAGAATCACGCAAAATAAAAAGTTAAAACCTCATTATCTGTATGAAAAATTTTGAATGCACCTAAGCATGATTTTGAAAATCAACTCGAACCTTGTCAAAGAGACTTACGAGAAAATGTTAAATTCGTGGGTTCGATCCCCACGGTGGGTGCCATTTTAATGTGTGTGTGAAAATGTGATCAATTTAAATGAATTCAAACATATATTAATAAGACATTAAATCAAAGAAGCTAAAAGAAAAACATAAATAAGCAAACTGTTAATGGCAGCTTCTCTGAAATTGTCTTATCTCTCTCTAACTCTAGCGTTTTGTTGTTTCCAATAGCTCTCAGATCAACAAATCAAGCTCAACAAAAGGACAGCTAAAGAACGAGATTTTAAAATGCACATATTGCCAAATGCAAAACTATGCTAAGATGAAAGTATGGTTGTGATGTTGAAAATGATGTGAATGCCTAAGCTGATTGCATGTACGTTCGTGCGTTTTCGTATGTAAGCGTAGGTAGGCATAGGTGTATGCATGCGTAGTGTAACCAAAGCTTCGATTTTCACTGGCATTTATAGAGTTTTCAAATGGATTCGATTGGGTGATTCGATTAACGACCCAAATTAAACTTGTTTAGATGGATGGTGGAAGATTTTCGAAAGTGGAGGGGGAGATGGAAGGTTTCCCTTTTCCTTCAATTTCGTCATTGAGATCCGAAGGGAAATTTCCATTTCGAAGAGCGAGTTAGAATGAGTTAAAATTAAATAAAATAAATTTATTTAATTTGAAAGTGAAGATGGAAATAGAAACTTGCATAATTAAATAAATCATATTTAATCATATGTGAAGATGGATTTATAAACTCGCATAATTAAATAAATCATATTTAATCATATGTGAAGATGGATTTAGAAACTCGCATAATTAAATAAACCATATTTAATTATGTTTTATAAGTGAATTTAGAGTGTAATTAAATATTTAATTATTTGTGGGGGGAGAAGATGAAGAGAATATTTCATATTTGAATTTTAAATATTCAAACTTTGGAATAATGTGATAATCAAATATAAATAAATTATGAAAATTTATTTAATTTAATTAAGAAGAATATGGGAAATGTTAATAATTAAATAAAGTTATTTATTTAATTAAGGTAGAAGAATTAGAAAATGAACAATATAAATAATTAATTAAATTTATTTATATGTAGATGACTTTGGGAGAATTAATTAAATAAATTATATTTAATTAATTAACAAGCTTAATCATGACCATTTTTAGACGTATACAATTACAAATATAGTTCATTTAAGAAACACATACACAAGAATAGATAGATAAATCTACACATAGAATTGAACACCAGATTTACATGGAAAAACCCTTATGAGAGAAAAAACCACACACCAAGTAAAGTCACTTTGTATTATAGTAAAAATAATTAAATACAAAGTTCTAGACTTCACTCTTAGATGTTAATTCACAGCAGCATACATTTCTTTGATCAACCTCGTACACAAATTCTCAATACAGATTTGTTCTCTCACACTATTACAATGCTCATAAACATACAATGCAGAAAATTAACCAATTGACCGAACACATCACAATATAGAGTGATTCAATATATATTATCGTCAACCAGCCATGGCCGCTTTGGTTCCAAAAAACCAACCATCTCAATTGTATCAACATCGACGTCCATTCAATTTCCAAATCAACCGTCAACCAACCATCAATAGTTAGTAGCCAACCATCGCTTTCCAACTTGGCAATATTTGGCTCCACCACGACACGTGTGCGAAGCCTGCACACCCTGCAGGAGTCACTCAAGACCCACCACAAGAGGTGTAGGGATAGTGGGCATCATTAGATTTAATCTTAATCAATCGTTGATCAAGCCGACAAATGTCAACCACTCAAACAATTCCACTCACTCCATAAAATTTTGTTGGTCTTCATCACAAAGGAGCGCAGAGTAAACTTAAACCATTGGATTAGATCTTATCATGACTGTTGATTAACATCATATTATATTATACGACCATGGTCCCACTACTTCCATTATTCACCATGAGTTATCGAGCTAACAAGTGTCCACTGTTGAGTCAATCCATACAAAGTCACTATGTCGCCCGAAATCCTAACTTCACAACCTCTATTATAGGTTATGAATTTCGCAAAACCCGTGACATAGAGGAAAAATATGCCAAGTTCTAAGGTTGCAAGCCAACAAGTTGAGGCACATTTTCCAAAAAAAAATAGGGGCACGGTCTTGGCTTTTGTGTGCTTTATTTTCATGGATGTCTTGTGTTGTTCCCACCAAGATCCTTTGCAACCCTATGTTATGTTGGGGCATTCCTTCTATTTGTGTTTTTATAGCATTTTACCCACCTAAGTCCTTAGCGGCTTTGTGAGATGTTGGATTAATCTTTTTTATTTATTGAGCCAATCCTATGAATGTGATATGACATCACCTTGGCTCCTCATACTCTAGTGCATAGTATCTAGTGCTATATCAAATTAAGTGCTCACTACATGGAATTTTTAATTTAGTGCTCCATATCCCCCATCCATTTATCCTACATATTTCTAATTTATTCATGTCCTTCATCCCTTTCCCCCATCTATCTATCCTATATATTTTAATCACTCCACTTAATCCTAGATTTGTGTACACTTGAATCCTCATCCACCCTTTCATCTATCCTCTCATATTCTTCTCGTAATAAATATATGCATCTCATCTATCCTAATTATTTCATAATCATTTCATTATCCCTTCACCCCTTTTAGGCTAATATAGATTTGTTAGTCTAATCTTGATCCTAATCATTTCATTCTCCCTTCAATCCTTTTAGGCTAATATAGATTTGTTAGTCTAAGCATCTTTTTCTCCACCATCTCCATCTATTTCATCAATCCCATTTCTTTTAGCAATCCCAAATCATAAGTAAATAATCATTCATGCAATCTAGCATAAATTATTCAATTGCATCCTTGGTCTTGTTCCTAGCCTTACTACAAGCCTTAATTTAAATCCAATCATCATCGAGATGTATCCTTCTCAATCCTTGTGTTGTTTCAGGATATATCATTCCCATGTATCAACAACACTCCAATCATCATCATCGGGAAGTATGCTTCCCAATTCTTTTGTAGTTTTGTGATATATAATTGATGTATTCCCACATCAACAACACTCCAATCATAATCATTGAGATGTATCCTTCCCAATCCTTTGTGTTATTTTGGGATTTATCATTCCCACATCAACAACACTGGACATCCATCATCAATCAATCTTGGCTTTTAGCTTGACTGCCAGGGCAACATCACATTTTGTCTTTGAATCCTTTTGTGCTTGCTTGCTTGCAACATCCTCCATCCATTATCTCTTTATCTTGGTTTTTCTCGCATTATATCCCTCACTTTGCGTCATCTTCCTCATTTATCCTTGCATCATCTCTTCCATTTCAAGAGCACACCTCTCCCAAACTCGCCTATCCTCTCGAGGGGGAATCCTCAATCCTAATCCTCATCTTCACTCCCATCATCTTTCTTCCTAGTCACTCATTTAAATGACTAGAGCATCTTCCCATATCTAACCATCTTCTTCCTAGGGCTATGTTTTAATAATCTTCTTTGAACTAATGCTAAAATGTGTGGAAAGGTGTCTCCTTAAAGAATAAAGGGCATTTTCTTTATTTGTACTTTTCCCTAAGGCATTTCATTAGGAAAAAGATCACAACCTATGTAAAGATCGACTTTCAACCTCAATGGCAAGTCAATCAAACTTGGATCTCAATCCTTAAGACAATAAGATAGATCTCAAACCAAATTAAAATGATATGCAATGCTTAAACTAAATGAACAATAAGACCTAGAACATGAAATGCAAATTCTCAAAAAAATAAAAACTGAAACCACAATTTGTAGGAAGATCTGAGAAGGGTAAGGACACATTTACCAATCACCAAAAGTAGGTTTTGAGCTCTACTAAAGGACATGTTCATCCTAGGGTGAATGGGTCTTGGTTAGGGCTTCTAAAAATACTTTTGATAGTCCTCTGAGGCAGGATCTTAGCTTTTGTTTTGCACAGGTTCTATTGTCAGAAATTCAAAAATAAATTATGAATCTAAGTTTCTGTGGCTTTACAACAATGATGTCAACTTATGCAAGAATGCAAAATTTCTCTTTAAGATCACTCCAAGGAACTTGATCTTGCTTTTCTTGATGGGTTTGAACACTTGAAAATGCTTGGATGCTTTAGGATCGACAATGCATATTAGCCTTCACAAGATGACATGAACACACATAAGCTTGAACATGATGTTAGGATCTTGAATTGCTACAACAAATGACTGATAAATCTGCTCTTGAATGCTCTTAACAATAATATTTTCCCTTGGATATATTTGATCGTGCGTGTTAGATTTGAATTGATAAAAAGACTATGTATTTATAGGTGTTTATCTAATTTCCCAAAAATTAGATTCCAAAAGCCAAAAATTACATATTGAATTTGAATCATTTTAAAATACTGCCAAAAATATATTTAAAAATAGTTCCTATGACTTAAAGGGTACCCATTCAGGTCTTGGCCTATAAGTCCAGGACATTCACACTCCATGGTAATTAAAATATTAATTGCATTAATTAAATGTTGGTTTCCCTTTTGGAAAATGGAAAAAATAAGGCCTTAGAATGCATAATTTGGCAAATTAGAAGCTTGATTAAGTTCAATAAATTAAGGGACCCAAACAAAGTGTGAAATTGTAAAGGGTATACAATTTCCTACACTATAGATACTACTTCGTAACACCATCTCAAAGAGGGGCAAAATGTAGACAACGTAAAAATCACCACTTTTGTTTGGTCAATTTACCCCTAATTCAACCAATTTCATATCATCTATATTAATTAAATAATATCCTATTATTTAATTAATATTCAATTATATCAACCTTCATTGTGATAAGTTTCTTCTATTATCCCTAAATCCTAGTCTAAAGTAAATAATTACCTTTAATTATTTATCCCATCTCTTATCCCTTTTCTCAAATTAAATACATTATTTATAAATATTTAAATCCCCCTTTTCACAACTAAATAATAATTTAATTCCTATTTTCCTCTCATCTCTCCCACTTGCCCTCTAATCTTAATTACCTACCCTACCCCCTAATCATGTGCACATAAATCTCCCCTCACCTACCTTGTCCTTTCTCTCATCAATTTTTTCCTTTTAAAAAATATCCCATGTCCTTCGGCACATGGGTCAGGCACATGGGTCTTGCTTCCAAAAGTAACCAAAAGAAATTTTTAATTCTTTAATTATTTTCTCTCCTCTCACTTTGGAGTGTGAGGATTATGACAAATCTTCCAAAGTACCTCCAAGGTACCATCTTCTTCACATCACAGCTCATGGTACCACTTTGCACCATCCCACGAGGTGAGATGTCTCAACCATCCTCCACCTTTGATCTTCAACTTGTAATCTTGACCCTCCATCCAAAATCCCAAAATTTATAAAATCCAACCCTTAGCCATTATCATCTCTCTCTATTCTCTCTCTCTCTCTCACTCATTCTATCGTTGGAGCAACATTATGTTGCAAAATTTGCAAGCACACATCTAACCAACCATAAGCATAACCACCATTTCATGGTGCAACAAGGGTTAATTTGGTGAAATCATTTATGTTTTCATTATGTTTTGTTAACTCTTATGCCTAATATGAGTGTTTGTTTGATCTTTGTGTTGATTGGTTTCTATTATTTAAATAATTCACGTTGACATGAATTTCATGCACACAATACTAGTAGGCTTATAGTCATGCATATTAAACCTTTTGCAAAATGGTATCAACATACTTTAACTCAACCAAAACTTTTTTTGACCTTGATCTCTATTGATCTCCATCCCAAGAATATATGTTGCAGCCCCCAAGTCCTTCAAATCAAATGTACCACACTAATCATCACCTTATTATTACCAATAAACAACATATCATCAACATACAAGACAATAATTAAAATTTTTATACTCCTATTATATTATAAGTAAGCAATATAATATCTTTCTTGATTTATTAATTTAAAAGATTCATTCAATATTTCAAATATCAATATAATACAATATAACTTGAATTAATCTTATTAAAATTACAAATAAAAAAACTACACAAAATATAAAACATAACTACTTCAAAATTACAAAAAGTTATATTTCATTATTAATTTTACTACTTATATTAAATCAAATAATTAACTATCCATATATCATTAAAGTGCAATTGCAACTTTAATTTCAGTTCATATTTAAAATATTAATAAATCATAATTATCCACTATTGAAAGTTCACCATATAAATGCCGAACAGGAAAGTGACTGGGAACACGCTAATAGTGTGTAATGCTAATGTGGGGTGAATCAGATTTCCAAGTTTCCAACGACCTTTTGAGGGAGGTGCGAGGAAAGAGGGAGAGGAGTGCTCAGAATATTCCATCCCCACGAGATGGATCAGTGACCGGTGGGTACCACCTGTCTGCTGGAAACTTCCCCTGGGCCCGCATATACGGACTAGTCACGTCACAGATGCGATAAATTCTAGTGTACTGCCAAGAAACGAAGAAAATTAATAGTGCAGTAGGCAGGCTGCTGTCTGGGTTTTGTAGGCGAAGACTGGAGTAGGAAAGCGTGCACGCAATAATTGATGTCATACCGTGGAATGTGCGGGAGTCAGTTCTCCCCATTACCCAGCCCTGTCTGCCCGTGAAGAAGCGCCGTATTCGCAGAGGATTCTTCGTTTTTCAAAATATAGAATCAATTCAATCGGGCGATGTCACATAAAGGTGATAAGATATTAGAATAGCCGTTGGATTGCATTAACTGGTGCAGATATCCAGAAAATTTGAACAAGAAGCACGCAAATTGTAGTAGATAAGGGGTTGCACTGACGCAATATTCCATCACAGGCAATGGGATTAAAGAGTATCTTTAGAGCATGTGGGGTTTTACCGTTGCCATAGAGAAATGATAAGAATTCAAACAAAAGATCAGATGAGTATTTTGGCGTGCAGGTCCCAGGCTCTTAAGTGAATGGGACCTACCCTAGAGATATGAATAAATAAATACATGTGGCAGAGCATGTAGTAATAATGCTTGCAGAGTTACTGCAGTTAGTACTACCGTTCCTCATTCATGGCGGCCATTGCAGCTTCTTGCTATGGCTGGGCTAGTATTTTCGCTTTGGCTTTGCTGGTGAACGGATGCAGAGGTGAGAATGGGGTAGCTAAAGAAGCAGACAAAGTGACAAGCCTGCCGGGCCAACCGCCAGTAGACTTTGCCCAGTATGCTGGATATGTGGCTATTAATGAGGAGAAGGCTCTATTTTACTGGTTCTTCGAAGCCGCCACAAATCCATCAAAAAGGCCTCTTGTTCTTTGGTTGAATGGAGGTACCTCATCTTATTGATTTTTCCGTTTTCGCTCATTGGAACAGCTCTAATTAATTTATTTACTGATAGTCAATGTAAAATGAGCTAATCGGGGTTCTTATCTTTAAAACTGATTTGGGGCTATTGTAACCCTTGCAGGACCTGGCTGCTCATCCGTTGGCTACGGTGCGTCGTTGGAATTGGGGCCATTTAAAGTACAGAAGAACGTACCATCGCTGCGTTTAAACCCATATTCTTGGAACAAAGGTTAGTAATCATTTCTCATTCAATTTCATTTTTCAGTGGAGGAAGACTTCACTTCAGTATTTGAGTTTTTTTTTTTTTCTTTCTGTCTGTGGACGAATTCTTAGAACAAAGGTTACCGGTGGATGTTTAAAATGTATTCCTTTGAAAATTAGCTCCTTTCTTTTGGTATATTTGCTATTCATCCTTGATTTCCGAGTATGATATCCCTGTGCTGCATTTAGATTTCTCCTACCCTGTTTTGGCTGTCATTTCTTCGCAATTTTTCGGAAAAATAAAACTTTCGCTGTTAAAACTTGATCGATCTTCGTATGATTATGGATTTTAATTTTTTTTCCGATTCAGTAAATTGTTTACTTTTCCAAAGTTGTATCAGACTTCGTAGGTCAAACTATCTCTGCAAACCTTTAAAATCAAATGTTTAACAAGATTCAAATTACTTCAGAATATGCCATTTTGAAGCCAGCCTCAGTATGATCATTAGGCTGATTTTTGCAGAGGCAAACATGCTATTTTTGGAGGCACCTGTTGGAGTTGGCTTTTCCTACACAAACAAGTCCTCTGATTTAAAGGAACTTGGGGACAAAATTACGGGTATAAAGATTTGCAGTAATTTTGTATTTACAGGAAATCTTTGTGTTCAAAAAAATTATATGATCTGTTTTTTATGTGCTTGGATTTGCAGCTGAGGATTCCTATTCATTTCTTGTCAATTGGTTCCAAAGGTTTCCAGAGTATAAATCTCGTGAGTTTTACATTGCTGGCGAAAGTTATGCAGGTAAGATAAAACTCTTAGATTATTCTAACAATTTTATCTTCTTATGTATATTTTTTATGTTTAGTAGTGTGGATGGGATCATTCTTACTAGTTGATTGGAAGTGGGAAAAAAATTGTATATTATTAGTGTTTTCCATTTTTGTTCTCAAAGTATTCATGTTTAGTTTTTGTATGATTTGTAAAACTGCTTTCATTATGTCTACTTAAAATCACACATGCATAAGGGTTTGATTCATTATTATATTGAAGAATGATTGAGCTTTTGTCACAGTGAATTTTCTTACTATGTTGGGTTTTTTACTTCAGAAGATTTTTCCTATTGTAAAATGAGACACACCTAAACCAAAGATGGACTGGTCACCAAGAGAGTTGGTAGTTCAGTTGGTGTTTCTCATGCAAAGTATCATCTCTAAATGATAAGCTAGCTTGAAATAATAATATTCTTCCAACCTTTGGTGCCACCAACATCGAATACATTATATCACAAAACCTCTAATACGTTGAATTTATTTTGCAGCAAATTTTGACTATTATATTTCAACACCTCCCAATACATCAACGATAACGTCTGACAATAAAATTGTAAGCAATGTATGCTCTATTATAAGAAACACTTTGCTCTCAAATGTGGGCATTTCTTTCTTCTTTGCAAACCTATTTCTCCTTCCCTACAAGACCTTTCATGTGTGTATTCTGGATAGTTTAGTATGTCTCAATCCTCAAAAGGAGGAGTGTTACTGTGGATTGTTGAATGAGTCTTGATTCACAATTTATTGGTGTTTTTCCTTGTGGATAATTCAATGTGTCAATTCACAAGAAGGGTGGTTTACTTGTGAACAGTTAGGTATGCCTCAATTCACATATATTGTTAGCCAATCAAGACATTTGCCTAGACATGAGTAGTTTGGAGTATTCAAAGAAGACTTGGTGGCCAATCATGTCATTTTCCTAGGAATGAGTAGTTTGTGGTGTTTTGGATGAGAAAGGAGATTTGGTGGAGATTTTTCTGCTAGTTTTTACTGAGGCTACTATAGTTAGTTCATATTTCAGTGATTTCGTTCTTTTTTTTGTTTTATTTTTAATTTTTTTGTAATGTAAATCTTAATGGAGCTGTTGGAAAGCTAACATTCACATATTTTAATAAAATTACTCGGTGTTAATATTGATTTCATGTTAGTTGTGCCAAATTAGTTTCCTTATAAGATAGTTTTGGGAAAGTTGCATGAGAATGCAATGTTTTTATAAACATTTGTATAACACATTGTAAAAATCCGGAATGAATATTAATAATATTAATATATTTTTATTTTTTTAGAACATTTTAATATAATTTTCACAATATTTATGACTGTAATAGAAACCATAACTTGTTTTAACATTCTAATTGATTGCCATTATATGCATTTTCTAAAGTTGTCTTTGTGTATTAGGTCATTATGTGCCTCAGCTTGCAGAAGTGATATATGACAGCAACAAACACACAAGCAAGGATAAGGTCATTAATTTGAAAGGTTTCATGGTGAGTCCATTATTTTATAGCAAAAATCAATGACAACTCTGTTTAAATTTGTTATTTGAAAGCTTTGTAGCGTTGTCAATAGTCAAATATTTAATTCCACTATTGTGATGTTTTTAGTTGAATTACAATCCATGCTATTGGGTGTTGAAGGTAGGAAATGCAGTGATGGACGACGAGAACGACGAGAACGGTTTGATAGATTATGCTTGGAGTCATGCAATCATTTCAGACGAGGATCACAACAGTTTAAAGAACTGCATTTCGAAACCGGAAAACCAGTCGTCCTGCAGAATTGCTGTCAGAAACTTCGCCAAAATGTACTCGGAGATCGATATTTACAGTTTGTACACTCCTGTTTGTGTGGACAAGCTTGACAAAAAACTAAGACGACTTGTGTCAGGCCCCAAGTCCCTTTCTATGCATGTAACATTCCTTGTCACTGCTCCAAAAACTTATACATTTCCTGTTAGCATTTTAGAAAATCTTTTGACAATTTTCCTTTGGTTAGGACCTGTGGCACCAATTACCTTCAGGATATGATCCTTGCATGGAAGACTATGCAGAGCTATATTTTAACAGAGAGGACGTGCAAAGAGCCTTGCATGCAAACACCACAAAAATTTCTTATCCCTGGACGCTTTGCAGGTAAAACTTTATTTGCGAGTCATTTCTCTAATTGTTAGTTTTTTAATATTACCTCTCTTCTCTGACTTTTCCAATTGTGCAGTGAGGTGATCAATTGGAACGATTCTCCTTCCTCTGTTTTGCCCATATACAGAAAGCTCATTAAAGGCGGTTTACGCATATGGGTGTACAGGTAGGGCTTACGAAGGAAATTTAAACCAGTTTAGTGTATCTTCTTTTTCAAAGGATAGATAAAGAAAGTTGTTATCTTCTTTTGCAAACATCTGTACGACAAAGCAGGTTACAACAAGCAATTATACATCATTAGTTTATAATTATGTTGAGTATATTTCTCAGGTCTTTAGTTTATACATCATTTACGTCATTATTATCATTATTTTAAGCAGTTTAGCTTAACATTCACATCAAATCTATATTCTATTAAAGCTCCATTTAAATATATCTGATCATTTGTCTGCTATCATCTAAGTTTTCCCGCTACGCTTTTGTGTGGATTTTATCATCAGAGCCAACTTAGGTCAGCTACATCAACCCAACCATTGGTTCAATAAAATTAGTTATCAAGAAAAGGAATATTAAACCTGCCCTGGAAGCATCAGGCTTTCCTTAGCCCAAGCCATCCTAAGTCATTCATCTGATACTCTTGGTAAACGATCAAAATAATATTTCAATCCTCTGGCTATTTTTTATCTATTATTTTGTTTCTACAGTAGAATTATCAATATTGTGTAATAACTTAGAATCCTTTAGCTAGCTATTTTTTCCATTAGGGAAATGTTTCTTTCCATTACCATTGCCCCAGTCGCCACGTAACCTTGTATATCGTAAGCATGTTTCCAAGGAATTGAACCCAAAGCTCCCCTCTGGTGTATAGAGCCTAACACACACCCCCAGCCACACCATTGAACCTGAAGAATCCTGCCATTAATACTATACATATTTATCAGTAGCACTAGTTGGTATCTTATAAAAAACAATAACTCAAAAAGCGTATTTCAAATTACTAGATTAAAGTTGATTTTGATGTTTTGGAAAAGTAAAAGCAGCCTCTACTTCCACTGAATAAATCCCTCTTGCAGCGGTGATACCGATGGGCGGGTTCCAGTAACTTCAACCCGGTATAGTCTGAATGCTCTGGGGCTCAAAATAAAAGAAGAATGGAGCGCTTGGTTCTGCAGCCAGCAGGTCGAGCTCTAGTTCTTTCTCTAAATCTAAATCTAGTCTGCATGCATTATTTCTAAAAACAGATATTGACCTAGTTATCCTTCCAGGTGGGAGGATGGACTGTTGATTACGAAGGGCTTAAATTTCTGACATTCAGAGGAGCAGGGCACCAAGTGCCCTCTTTCACTCCCAAACGAGCTCTCAGAGTTTTCAACCATTTCCTCTCAGGCATGCCTTTGCCCAAATTAAGATCTGCTAGCTAGCGATTAGACATAGCCGATGCTGTCATGCCCTTTGTCTACACTTTTTCTATCTATGTAATTAGAGGTAGTGTTTATGGTAGCCTCCTTATTTTCATTGTTATTCATTTAACGAGCTAAATTTGTAAAATTGTAGAAGGGGTTGCATTGGCCCGGGAATCGGGATCCCTTCATTAGGAATAAACTGTAAGAGCTCCATTGGCTTTAGATGAATTCCGAAAAGGCAGCGTTACAAGGAAAAACTAATAAAAAAAGCTTCTATCATATTCTTCAATCTGATGGAATCTGTGCAAAATATTTGGTTTGATTTTGCTGAACATCTTTCTCCAGTTGATTGCAATCGATTACAGCTCATCGGATGGAAGCTTCTGAACGTTACAATTTTCTTTCCTTTTCTTTCCAGGAACCATCAAATTGTTAAAATGTGGCTCTTTTTAACGTTAAATTGTTCAATGGTTAAATTTAAATTTTAGTGAATAAAAATAGTATAATTATTTATCACATTTACACGTCAATTAAGTTCTTTGGTGTTCGGTTCCGGTTTCTTGCCCGGCGCTTTAATGAATGGTTTGGGGTACGGCACCCGGTAGATAGAGGGCAGTATAGCCCAGAGAAACCCTGCCATTGCACCCAACGGTATCTTTGTTCGTTCCCGATCTGGTTGTTGGAAGGGGAATCGCCCCGACTTCTCCCACATCCGAACATGACAAGTTGAGACAATTCCCTCTCCACGCACAGAAAGCAAGCGGGAAGGAGCTGACGGGGGCAATCGACCCACCCATGGTTTTCTACTTCCCACTATGCCCCGAGGGGATGGCAATGCCAATCCAAACTCGAAGACAGATCTCCAAACAGAAAGACAGAAACCGCTAGATAGCTTCTTAGAAAACCACTGGTCGAGTCCGGGGCATCTTGAGAAACATCAGCCTTCGTAGGCCTTCCTTCCTACTAGAATTCATTGAAGCAAACCCCAACCGGCCCCCCCCTCTCAAAAAGGTTTCTTTAGGGCCACCCCAACTGCACTAGCTATGATTCCAACCAAAGTCATATGTGCCCCCCTACCGGATAAGGGCATCTGGGGTCGTCTATTATAGTAGGATTAACGACTGAGGGTGATGGTTCGAATCGTTTGCTCTGTTCTCATCCCTCTCCCCACCATCTTGTGGCCATGTTTCAGCCCCTGCCCTGGGAGTTTACATCCTATCGACCTGCCCCCGCCCTTCAATATATATTGGCCACTCGACCTTCCTTTCTACCCCGGCACATTCTGGGTGAAATGCCTCTTAACCAATCCTAACAGTCGAGTCCCCGATTGAACCCAGTTGGAATGTGCAGAGCAGTTCCGCTTCCGCTTCCGCTTCCCTGGATTTATAGCATTTCTTCGATCGATTGAAACTGGCAGTTCCGGCTAAGAAAAGAGAGGGGCGCATTAGAGGATCGGGCATCAGGACTTGTCATTTCCCTTAGTTAGGCCCCTCTCTCGATCGCTCGGGGCCTTCCTTCGGATGCTGCTAATTAATCCAGTTTTCATCCCTCCAGATGTTAAGGCACATCGAGTGGCCCCTCTCGTTCCCTATAGATAGTAGGGCACTCTATTTCATTCTTAACAAGTGAACTGGTCGCCCAGTCGAGCTCGCATATAAAGAATGGAGTGAATCCCCGACGACTTTAGCGGGTGGGTGGGAAACTGTAGTTCCGGGTGGGTGGCCCTTCAAATAGTAGGGGACGGGTTGTGGCGGACGTAAGGATTCTCATCAACGAACGCTGCTTCAGCTAACATTCGGAACACCCTCTCTCGGATCCAATCTCAGCTCTCGTTCGGGACAACCGGCACTTTCTGCCTAAGGAAATAATAGGCATCCCTCGGATGCTGCGAAACAAACTGCTCCTCGTTCGGAGAGGGGGGCCGAACGAACGATTGAGTAGTTGCGGTAGTATCTAATGACTTGGCCGAAATCCCAAGGGGCCTGCGGGGGAATTGGAGCCATTAGCGCGCTCGAGAAAACCGATCTTTTTCGATGATTTCCTGTGGTTGCGGTGGTATATAATGAATCTTATCGGTTCAGCAGGTTCAATGCCCGGCCCTTCCTACTATTATTCGATCCACACAAATGAAATCAAAAGCTGCGGGTTGCGGGTGCTGAGCTTGCTTAACACAATAATGGAGGGAGGGGGGGCCCTACGAAAAAGGGTTAGCATTGTTCAAATTATTCCATGTGGATTGGATTTACACAATATTCGATTTGGTGGCTGCCCATGGTAACTTACGCCGACTAGTTAAAAACAAAAGTAAAAACTTACGCAGACTAGTTAAAAACAAAAGAAAAAACTTACGTCGACTAGTTCATACCACTTTCACTACAAATCCAACTACAATAGGGGAAACGTACCACTAGCCGTCAAGGCTAACTTCATACATTCGTGCAGAATGTAAAATAGGTCTGATTTCAAAAAAAATTTGGGGGGCTCTTCGTAACCAAGTTAGGACTTTAAAAAGAAAAAATTGGCTTTTGGGTATTTCAAACACGCCTTGTGGAGCCCGTAAAGCGAAAGGTGGTCAAAAAGGGTTTTTTTTTTTTTACCTCCGTCCCCTACATCTTCATTATTTTGTCCATACCCGTTCATTACAAATCCAATTTTTTTTAAAAGAATGCCTATATACAATTATCATTTCACCTATTTCAAGTTATGTTTGTATGCGGGCCCCATCAAAATATCACGTGGGTCCGCTAGGAGGTGGTCCCTTTAATCTCAACCTCATCACATTAAAATGTTCTCCACGTGCCCCATATTCCTTCATCAAACCACGCATATGAGTTAACCACATACCCCTTAAGCCTTCATCAAACCACGCCTAACCTAACTGCGGGTTGTTGGGCAGCTTTAAGCCCTAAACTCATCATCTCCTCGCGGTTTCTTTGATATTTTTTGTTGCATCCTCTCTCCCGTCGTTGACTTTTGCTTTGTGACCATATGATGACCTTCAACTTCCTTTCTATTGCAGGTAACATCTCCACCTCTCTTCACACCCCAGATTGCTTGTTCAACAGTGATTTTGTTAGTTCGGACGGTGTTTGAGGTATTTTGGTGTGTTTAAAGATCATTTTTTGTATAGCATTGGGTTTGATTGTAATCATTTCTGTTACATGTGAATGGTAGAAAAATGATCCCTCGTGAATTATTCTATGGCATCGGCTTGATTTATTATGCCTTTTTTTTGACTATTTTTGTAACTTACGACTAGTTAAAACAAAAGTAAAACTTCACGTTGCACTAGTTAAAAACAAAAGAAAAACTTACGTAGACTAAGTTCATACCACTTTCATTACAAATCCAACTACATAGTGGAAGCGCACCACTTCAGCCATCAAGGCTAACCAAATTACATTAGTGCGAGGAATGTAAAATGGATCCATTTCAAAAAAATTTGGGCTCTTCGTAACTAAGTTAGGACTTTAAAAAGAAAAAATTGGCTTTTGGGTATTTCAAACACGCCTTGTGGAGCCCGTAAAGCGAAAGGTGGTCAAAAAGGGTTTTTTTTTTTTTACCTCCGTCCCCTACATCTTCATTATTTTGTCCATACCCGTTCATTACAAATCCAATTTTTTTTAAAAGAATGCCTATATACAATTATCATTTCACCTATTTCAAGTTATGTTTGTATGCAGGCCCCATCAAAATATCACGTGGGTCCGCTAGGAGGTGGTCCCTTTAATCTCAACCTCATCACATTAAAATTTTATCCACGTGCTCCATATTCCTTAATCAAACCACGCATATGAGTTAACAACATACCCCATAAGCCTTCATCAAACCACACCTATGTGTTAACCTAACCGCAAGTTGTTGGGCAGCTTTAAGCCCTAAACTCATCATCTCCCGCAGTTTCTTTCTAGATTTTTCGTCGTTGCATCCTCTCTCCCGTCGTTGACTTTTGCTTTGCAACCATAGCGATGTCCTTCAACTTCCTTCTATTGTAGGTAACATCTCCACCTCTCTTCACCTGCAAGATTGCTTGTTCAACAGTGGATTTTTGTTAGGTTCGACGGTGTTTGAGTGTATTTTGGTGTGTTTAAAGATCATTTTTGTGTATGGCATTAAGGGTTTGACTGTAATCATTTCTAGTTACATGTGAATGGTAGAAAAATGATCCCTTGTGAATTATTCTGTCTATGGCATCAACAATTTGACTATTATGCCTTTTTTTGACATTATTATATGAAGTAATCACATGTAATGTGATTTAAACAGAACATTGACAGAATTTTGACCAAGTATAATCATAAAATTTATTGAGTATATAATAAGATTCTTAATCTTCAAATATTTTTTAATTTAATCTTATATGGAGCTACATAAAACGTCTCCACCTCTCTTCACCTGCAAGATTGCTTATTCAATAGTGGGTTTTTTTTGGCGTCAACGGTGTTTGAGCGCTATGATTTCTGTTGACATTATTTTATGAACTAATCTCATGTAATGTGATATAAATAGAACATTGACAAAATTTTGACCAAGAATAATCATGAAAATTAATGGGTTATTGTCAAATGCCAGTGTAATCAAATTATTTTTGGGTTTTCAGATTTTGCCCCAAATTATTGAGGGGCTTCAAAATACAGGTTAATGGGGTTTCAAATCCCTGCATTTTAAGCATTAAAAAGATGATGGGTATACAACTATTTGTCCCTATATTATTACAAAGAGAATATAGTTACATCTCTATAGCAGGAAATAGTAGGAATTCTAGAATGACTGTGAATGTTCACACACGAATTTGGGTGATAGTTAATGTGTTGCTTGGAAGGAAAATGGGTTATTATTATTTGAACACAAAAGAAAACACCAAAATGTTTTTGCAGTATGAATCCATAGAAAAGTTGGTTTATAACTAAGTAGCATGCTGACAGTGAATCTCGTGAGCTATCCCGAATCCAATGGCTCTGTGTGGTTGCAAAACCCAAATTAATACCTTGGGATTTTCCTACATAACCAACATAGAATAGATTAGAAATGACACTAGTGGAAGAAAAATAAAGTATTCCCCTGTTAGTGGCAGTAATTGTGTTATTACTATTTTTATTGGATGTGTACACACACACACACATGCATAGAAGCCACAAATGCAATCTTTACATTCATGTCATTGATGTGAGACCAAAATATTTTGCAATATCTGATACCTATCTTCAACAAATTCAACTAAACCCACTCAGAGATGTTACTAGCAACATGATCATGTGAATGCCTCTTCATCAAGGCCTAGGCCTCCCCCTTCTGTGTTATTAGCTTAGACATAAAAAATGTCATAAGAGAAATCTTGTTTCCATTCAAAAGAGCTTGCATTTGCAAATAAATAGAAAGCATTTAACTCGCTATCATTAAACCCAACTATAACAAGTAAAATGTCAGCAAAACCCGAGAAAGAGGGCTTGCTTTTTTCATACCATCACTGGAGAATGGAACAACCCACAATTCCAAATGAAATGCATGGAAAGGCCTTGCTTGTACCATAGTAGACTCAATGCTAAGGAAAACTCAATACCAACATATCAGGTTTTTAAATTGTTGAAAATATATTTTGACACTTGAAAGAGGCAGTGGAAAGAAATTACATGCTCTCGAGTTGCTTCTTACAAAATTATATTAACATAGGCACCATTGTTATCAACCACTATTTAGTACGCATTCTATATTGAATAGAATAAAGTTGAAAGAATACATTTGAAAACAATATAATTGATTACTTGAAGGCACATTCAACTTTTCATAAGGCCTTGCATATGAACCAAATTGGGTATATAGCATAAAAAGGAAAAATGTTAGAAAAAATACAAATTTCTGCCACTACAAAATTTATATTTGCTGCTGCATATGCATTCAGAAACCAACAGGAACAAGCTTCAACAAAGAATTCTTCATGACACAAAGATAAGAAATAAAAAGTGATCTTTTGTAAACAAAATATATCTAAACCTTAATTATAATAATATATCATTGCATTTGCATATATATATATACAATAATGCCTTGTAGTGTTTCATCATATCAAGCCATGTACGGTTTCATGACATGGACCTTAACATATGTAATCTGATATAGACATATATCCAGATGTAAGACTGTACACATGTAATCTAATATACATATATATAATCTTATATGGATAATAAAGGTGAAAATGAGGAAGAAAATTGTGGGTGATGATGAGTATATGGCTTAAATCTACCCAGCAACCCACGGTTAGGTTAACACATACACATGGTTTGATGAAGGCTTATGGGGCACGTGGTTAACTCCTACGCGTGGTTTGATGAAGGCATATGCGACACGTGGGTAACATTGTAATGTGATGAGGTTGAGATTAAAGTGACCACCTCCTAGCGGACCCATGTGATATTTTGATCAAGCCCACTTACAAACATAACTTGAAATAGGTTAAATGATAATTGTAAATAGGCCTTTTTTCATTCAACACACCATTGTTTGGTAGGAAAATACAAATGTGAAAGTCAATCACCACAATTCAATGCATTCAATAGACACATTCGAATGATTTTATAAGAGGCAATTTCTAGTGTCATTTTCATTACAAATTCTCCTATGCTTTCACTGCATATTCTCTACAAAATTCACCTTCGTACATATAACAAAACAGAAAACATATTATAATTCATATGTATGACTGAATTTATGCAAGCCACCTATTTTGTCAATTACACCAAATATAAAATTGATTTCCTATAAGCCACGGCGGAACTTAGGCATAATTGGCCATTGCAAAATGAAATGACATTGTTTCCCATGAAGATTCAATTTGCACATTCCAATGATTTTATAAGAGGGAATTCCCTGTATATCCTTTGCAAAATTCAGAGCTTACTAAGGCAACCTATACACATTACCTATGCACATTCCTCGTAAAAGGGAGCTTATTCATGTTGGTACACCTAGAATAACTAAATTCATGTTTTTATTTATCAGTATACCAGATTTACATTTATTTTGTTTGTTTCATTATTCAATATACTCTTTTATATTTATTTACTCAGTGTCTACATTATTTTCAGCCATACAAAATATTTAGTTTTGACTTAGCTGTTCAAATGAGCATTATCCATTATGTAATCATATCACAACATACAATATATTTATCTATTTTCTTCCACTTATTTTATGAGTTTCAATAATTAGATTACATATTTGTATATACATATACATGTACGTGTATATGTATATACAAATATATATACAGATGTATATGCATATGCATTTATGAATGTATATGTATACATGTATATGTATATACATAGACATGTATATTTATATAGATATACATATATTTATTGAAAGTTGTGGCACAAAGTATATGCACAATACACACTATCAAATAGATTCATGCAATGGTTGTCAATAAATACATGTATATGTACATGTATATGCATATAGATATACATGTATACACATACATATATATGTATATAAATGTCCTTTCTATTGCACTCTGCCATGTATGGTGCAATCATATGTAATACACATTGTTATTTTCAGCTTCATACCAAGGATCAAAACATTGTGGATTTTAATGCTCCAATCAAAACTCTAATTGTTATGCATGCAATATTGTAAGGATGATTTGATGTGGGAATGTTATGAGTACTGAATACTACCCCCGTTTATTACAATTATTTTGCAAGCAAGTGAGAGCATGGAGAGGTGAATCAAGTATGTGGATTATCAACATACTAACAAAGTTGTGTTTGTTAACACAATAAACTCTATAGGGACATTTTGCTCTGAATGCTTTATGATATTTTTACATTTTCTGATATACATATGTTCATAAATATATACTTTTCTTATAAATGCTTATTTGATTGGAGGAATATATTTATTGGCATTGATCTCTTAATGGCAGGCATGCGAGGACTTCTCCACAATCAATAGAAGACATTCAATATTAATGACAGGTAAAGTCTATGACTTTACTTTGGCAATGACCTAGTAATACTAAAAAATGTGTCTTTTTATATATATGGTTAAAGTTAGATGAAATGAGCAATAGTATACAGTAATTATGAGATTAGCTAGTATTATATTAATTATATATCTGCATGTATATATATATATGTATATATATATACATATATATATATGTATATATATATATATATTGATAGGTATATATACATATATACGGTTATGCATATATGTATGTGCATATATAGCTATATATATATGTGTGTGTGTCTATGTGTATATATATAATTAATCTGATAATTAACATGTTTTTTTGTTAATTTTTTATACTGATAATTGATAAGAATATATCATTGTCTTCATATGCATTCATCAAACCATGCGTATGGGTTTACCTAACCGCTGGTTAGTATTTGTAGAGAATGATATATTCTTATTAGATTGTGTGTATATATATATATATATACAATCTGATAAGAATATATCATTGTTTACAAATATATATACAATCTTATAATATAATATCACTGTCTGCAAAAAATATATCGTTGTTTGCAAATTGTGTTTGCAAACAAAGTTTTGTCATTATTTTTATTGACAAACACTGAAACATAGTGTAATTAGTGAGACCACAGAAAATAGAAGGCTGAAACCATTATCAAACATATAAGGCATACAAATTTGAGGTTCCAATAACAAACAACAACATTAGGACATTTTATAATCATATCATAGTTATATTTTGAATCAAACTGCAATAATTGATTAGGTGGTGCGAGAGAAAAACATGGCTTGAACATACTTGAAACATATAAAAATATTACTCAAAGCTTGTATTGATCTTCTCCCCTTAAACATATGTGAGGTTTGAAACATAATTACATCAACATTATCACATCTTATAATCATATCATAGTTATAACTTTAAGCAGGTAAATAGATTTGATTTGCAAACCAAATCACCAAAATATACTGCTACATCGATCCAAAAACAAAATTGAATATGCACATAATCAACTATCCATATCTCTAGGAAAAGGAGGTGGCGTGATATATCCACCAATAGCTAAGTCATGTCCACTTGTAGGAGGTGATACTTGGTTAATACCTCCTTGAAGGCATGTTGCTATTTGAGCAAGTAATGTCTGACTTGCATCAGTAGACAATCCCATTTGTTGTGAGCCACTTTCAACCTGCATATTGTTGATGGCTATAAAGGCTGGTGACAAAATGCTCATCATATCAAGCAAGGTAGGATGTTGGGAGGGTATAGGATCCCCCACTGTAGACTTACGTTTTCTCTTCTTTGCTTGTTTTTCTTTCTTTTCTGCTGCCTTTTGTAGACGTTTAACCTTGGCCTGCTCCTGTCTAATGGCTTTCTCTCGCATTCTTATCATTTTTTGCTCGTCTTCCATCACTCTCCTTGCTTGCTTCTCAGCCCTTGTTGCTTACTTTAGAATTGTTTCTGCTTCACGGTCTGCCTTTCTTCGCAACATCTGCTCCTTACATTGTTGCAACTCCTCTTACATTTTCTTCTCTAGCTCTAGTTGGTTGAACAATTCAATGAAGGCATCAAATGTTAGTACTTGGGACTGCCTACTAAGGTGAAGCACTCCCGAACGACCTCTTTGTGATGTTCCTTGCACCCTTTGCATTGGAAGTTTCAATAATTTGCTATTTCGTCTTGTTTGTGATCCATCATGTGGGGTACATGACACAAACTCAGCTTCTTCCTCACTAATAGCATTGTCATCTTCACTTTGACCATCACTATGCTCTTGCTAATTCCTTGCAGTAGTGAAGTAATGTATTACTTCAGCTGGATCAACGTGTGGTGGGGAAGGCATAGAGAGGCTGACTTCTTCCTCAATTCTATTTATTTGCACTCCAAGGTTGGTGGCTGCTTCATTCATCCATTATGGTTGGCTAACTTGAGTTGGCAAACTCAGGCCTGCTGATGTAGTGGTTGTATCTTCATTGCAGGGTGCAATAACTGGTTGAACTTCTGGTTGGAAATCTGCAAAAACTTGTTGGATTTCTAGTTGAATGTGTTGTAGTTTCATCACCCCCATTGCATTCTATTGCAACATCACTTGCCACTTTCCTTGCATCGTATTCCCTCACAAAACCATCTATTACATCCTCATTGTAACCAAGTAGATGCAAGCATGTCTCTGCTGCCATAACATCATCTTCAGTTTCCATTGTGACTAGTTCATCTTCTATTGTAAGAGTTGCAACATCATCTTCAACAACATAGCCCTCACTTGGCCCCATGTCTTTGTCAAGGGTTGACCGATTAAGAGGCCAAATTCCTGTTATGTGGAACCCACTAACAATGTTGCTTGGTTTGAAGGATTTTCTGAAAGCTTGGCTTGCAAGAGTTGCCAACTCTTCACGTCCAATATCAATATGCGAGTTTGCATCTTGCCAAATGGTTCTTTCCTCTCTGAAATATGCCTTGAATGGAGCAAAAACGCTGACATCCAATGGCTGCAGCTTGTGACTAGTATGAGCAAGCAGTGTTAGCAGGTCTATTCCTAATTTTTTTGATTCTTCAATGGTCTTAAAAGCCACATGGCTTCCATGACCGTCAAAAAGGAGAAGGGCCCTGTTTGTTGGTGAAACCCCACTGGGGATATTAGCTGCAAAATGGTCTAACCATTTGACAAATAGTTCCTTTGTCATCCACGCATGTGCTTGGACTGCCATCAATGCCCCTATCTCGTAATTAATGATATAGTTCTGCATGTGCCTCTTTGATTTAAACAGGTAGAACTTGGGAATGCTTATTCCAGCCGCACTTACACAAGCCAACATTGTGATCCACTCTCTACTTTTTGAAACCAAATGTGGTACACACTTTGTACCCAATTTGGCAATAACTCTCATGCCACAGTTCCTACCAGCCTGAATACCAGTCTCATTGCAATTCCATATTCAAGTTGCTCCATAGTGGTTAAGGTTGACCAGATTCTCGAGGTTGTCATAAAATGCTTGCACGACAGAAGCATGAACCATAATCACTCTGTCACTATCCACTCCTTCAGTTGTTCTGATTGTTAAATCTGGGTGCCTTCTTCGAAATCTTGCCCACCATGACCTCCCAGGGACCCCATTTGTGAAAGGATTGGGTCGACTTGCAGTTATTTGGGCAACTGTGGCTTGTAGTTGATTTACTTGTAGTCCGTGGCCCAATTTTTCCACGTCCTTGCACCATTGGACAACTTTAGTCTCCTCTTCAATTAAAATTGTATGTGGACCCCTCCTCTTCGTGGTGGTTTGTCCTAACAACCATGCCCTCAAACTGCTAGGTGGCATACCCCACTTGATTGTTGATGCCCTGATTGACATGTGTTCTTCAACACTCTTAATTGCTCCTTCCATATCAGCATATGTCCACTACTTAATGGGTACAAGTGAGGGTAGTTGCACAATAGGTTGAACATTTCACTGAGCAGGACGTTTGGCTTTTGTTGTGTTGGTGGCTTCATCCGCAGAGTCATGAACATCTTCTAGATTGGGTTTGCATGAACTTCCTCATCAAGTTGTGTTTCAACGAAGTGCACCCCATGAGTTACTCTAATGGCGCGTTTTCCTCTTCCTACAACCCTTGTTGTCTTTCTAGCATGTGCCATAATTTTCCACTTAACTTGCACGAACAGTAAAAATTGAATAACTTGTCAGTGCAACAAAGAATATATGATTGTCTGCATAGATATATATACAATCTGATAAGAACGTATCATTCTCTGCAAAAATATATTCAATCTTATTAGAACATATCATTGTCTGTGAAGCTTCATGTGATTAAATTTCATGATTATACTTGGTGAAAATTTCGTCAATGTTCTGTTTAAATCACATTACATGTGATTAGTTCATAGAATAATGGCAAGAAAAAGCATAGCAATCAAACCCTGGATGCCATAGACAAAATAATTCACAAGGGATCAAATTTCTACCAGTCACATGTAAATAAAAATGATTACAGTCAAACTCTTAATGCCATACACAAAAATGATTTTTAAATACGCCAAAATGAACTCAAACACTGTCAAACCCAACAAAAATCCACTGTTGAACAAACAATCTTGTAGGTTAAGAGAGGTGGATCAAATTTCTACCAGTCACATGTAAACTCTACACGACTTGATATGATGAAACAATACATGACATGTATATATATATGTATGTATGTATGTATATAGTCTGATAAGAATATATCATCGTCTTTGCCAACAATGATATATTCTTATCAGATTATATGTATGTATGTATACAATCTGATAAGAATATATCATTGTATTTATAGAGAATGATATATATTCTTATCAGATTATATATATATATATATATATAATATGCTATGATGAAACTGTACACAGAATGAAATATATATATTTGTCTCAAAATTGTAATCCAAAAACTAGTTAATAAATTGGGACAAAAACTGTATACCCATTCAACTTCATGATTATTAAAGAGGGATTCAAAATATAGCTGTGATATGATTAAACAATGGGTAATGTTGTTATTATATTTGATGTATGGTATGATGCTGCTATTATTATCTTTGATTTATGATGAATGCAAGTGAAAAAAAATGTAACAACGGTATGATTAAACAATGGATAATGCTAAGTTGAATAGTTGATTGAAAGAAAAATTATTTGTATGCCTGAAAATAATGTAAACACTAAGTACATAAATATAAATATAATGTAACTATGACATGATTAAATAATAGATAATACTAAGTTGAACAACTGAGTGAAAGAAAAATTATTTGTATGCCTAAAAATAATGTAAACACTGAGTACACAAATATAAAAGAGTATATTGAATAATGAAACAAACAACATAAATGTAAACATCATGCTTGATAATAATGTAAACACTGAGTATATTGAATAAATAAAATATTATGCCTGATAAATATAAAAGAGTATATTGAATAATGAAATAGACAACAAAAATGTAGAA
>VDFB02086081.1:369426097-369510938 GCA_007258455.2 Sequoia sempervirens
AGAGTGGAAGAGAAGGAGATAGGGAGGGAGAGAGTGGGAGAGAGATTGGGAGAGGGTGAGAAGGAGTGGGAGAGAGGTTGGGAGAGAGTGGCAGAGGGTGTGAAAGAGTGGGAGAAGTATAGACAAAGAGATAAAATAGATGCATAAAAAAACCAACTTTATGATAACACGAGCGCATTTTTAAGAAGTAGAGACAACCATTCTAGGAAGAGATAACGCACTCATGTTATAATATGAGTGTGTTATAGCTTGCACTAAAAATGGCAAAAAACACAATATACCTGTGATGTCGGCCCACATTTTGCATATTCTCCTGGTTCTGCGCGTGCTCCAACAAAAAGTAGCTTTTTGATGATTGAGTGAAGTGTCCATGCATGATTTTTAGATTTTGCCACCTTTTTCATGATCTTTCCACTACCTTTGCATGAAATAGCAAAGTTTTCATGTTGAAAGACATATAATATCAATTCAATTTTGAATTCTAGTGATAACTGATATACAATTGAAGTTTGGAGGGGAACAAGTTTTTGAATTTAAGTCAAATTGTTGAGTTTTAGGAAAGAAGAACCAAAGGCTACATAATTGGGTAGAACTCCTCCATTTGAAACTCTAGTTTTTTAGGTATGTAAAGTCTTTGTACATTTTTTTTCATTCTATTATGGCTTGCTTTCATTTTTGTTGTTTTGCATATTCCATGTTGATCATTGTTTGTTTGTCATGTTACAACCTTAGGTTGTCAATGGACATTTTAAATTACACAATTCTATACACTCTCCAATTACATTTTTAAACTACATCTCTTTGAGGCATTTTTTTTATTTAACAATTGACTTACTTTGTGTATGCTTTCAAAGCTTTCATTGAGGTATTTTGTCAAGCAATTATACAAGCTAGTTGATTTCCTTGTCTATGCTACCAAATTTTCCATAAATGTCTCTAAAAAAATGGAATATACTCCTAATATAGTAGGGGGAGGCCTGCAACACACAAACACACAACTCCAATCTACAAACACAATTTTGAATTTACATTTTCATCAGGACCTCTTCATTAAGCATATTCACACTATCCCTTGTAGCATATCAAAGTCACTTAATCGGGTATAATTCCACTCACACAACCTTTCAACTCACAACACAACACACATTAGGGACCCATTACAAAGCCTTTCAACATATCCAACAATCACCAATGCTTGTTTTGTACCAAACTGCACAAATAAGGTTTTCTACGCTTATAAGTGCCCAAGTTAGCCCATTTTTACAAAGGGACCACCATCAAAACTTGTCCAAATCTCCTGAAACCTTGGAGTAGCACTTTATATCTGTCAAAACTTCAAATTATAGTGTTAGATTGCAAACATTCAATCATTTACTACCCAAACCATAAAACCCTCGCCCTAGGCTTAGAAGCCCTAGGTTTTATTGAAAGTAGCACTTGCCAAACACTCCAAAACTTGACAACTATTCAAACAAGTCTAAAATACCCTACTCATGCTCAATCTAACATAAAATAATGTTGCCCAATTCAGAAACTCAATTTCACTAACCAAAACCTCATTTTTCTTAAGGAAATCTCAACATTTCCTCATTTGGTTTGACACCCAATCCAGGGATCATCCTCCATTCAAGTTTCTCATGGCCTATGATAATGTTTCCCTCCCAAAACAAACCACCTCAACTTCAAAAACTAACATTTGAAAGAGGTGACCATTGGTCTCCCTCTTTAATGCACTTTTACAACCCTGGTGCAGGAGCACCTACACCTCATCCTCCTTATTTGATCATTTGATGGTAATTAGGAGGTTAATAGGTAGGCAGAAGGTTTGTGAGTCTGACTATGAGGCAATACTTGACACAATAAAGAGTAGAGCAGACCCGAATGGTTCATTGGATTAATTTGTAAGTATATGCACAATGGTTCTTAATTTATATTTGTATCCACGTTAATTTTTTTTTTATGCCAATGCTATCATCTTATTTTACTTTGTGTATCTGTAAGTAAACCGATAAACATTGATTGGTGTCCCCTTGTAGAAAATGCAGATTTATGAGCCATCCAAGAGAATCTCAAGCAGAAAAGCAATGCAACATCCCTATTTTGATGATCTTGACAAATATCAATTATGATTAAATAAGCCATTACAAAAGTGTGTGCGAAGCTTGGTGAGGGAATTTCAAGTTAGTCATCTCAAGTTAACCTTATTATGAGCACCTATGATGTAGAAATTATAAGAGCATCTCAAATTTCAAGATATTCTATTCATGAGAGGTGTTGTGTGCAATAGGTATCTTGGAACTCCCAGTGAAGATGTATGGCTAGGAGTGACTAAGTTGAGAGACTTCCATGCCTATCTATACGTTCTTTCCATCTATTTTCATTTCATTTTCATTTTGGCTGAGTTATTTCTTTTTATTCTTTTACTTTGCGTATCTATAACTAAACTTGTAAAAATTGATTGGTCTCTCCTTGCAAAAAATGCTGATTTTGGAGCCATCAAAGGGAATCTCAATCAAAAAAGCAATGCAACATCTTTATTTTGATGATCTTGAAAAATCTCAATTTTGATTTGAAGCCATTATCAAAGAGCATGTGAAGCTTTGCGAGGGAATGTCAAGTTTCTCATTTGAAGTTAACCTCTAAATGAGAACCTATGATGTAGACATTATAAGAGAATCTTGAATGTATGAGTGACATTGTAAAATATCTGTGAGAATAGAGTACCTAAGGCACTGTAATGAGATTTACTTGTAATGAGATTTACTGAAATAATGAAATTTGGTGCAGGGGCACCAAGGTTATTGAACAAATTTGGTTCACGAAAGTCTTTTAAGTTAATTTTGTGTTTTGAGTTTTCTCAATTGAATAAAGTCATAACACATCCACAATTGATTTATAATGTAATAATTCATGTTAGTTACAAAAATAACAGTTAGGCATGATTGAAAAGATGTATACTCATTTGTAAAGGCTATTTAAAGCTTCTTGAAGGCTATTTAAGTCAATATTTGAATTTGTAGCCTTTTAAAGGAAAATCTTTGAATATGGTTGTAAATGTACTATTAGTGAGATTGAGATTGTTAACTTTCAGAGAGTAGCAATATTTATGTTGATGAAATTTCCTTTAGATGCAAGGATTCAAAGCACATCAACCATTTGGTATAAATGATTAAATCCTAGAGATGATTTGTAGCAATGAAAGAGTTTGAAAAGGAAAAGAGAGCTACACTGGTGACTCAGGAGAAACTTCATCTTTCAAAAAAAAATTCAATTAGGCTAGCAGATGTTTGGATTGAGCCAGCATTTGGTGGAAGAGGAAGAAAGATGATTGGAACTCTGGAGGCCCACAATACTAGATTTTGGTATTCAACCATGAGAGTAGAAGAGAGAGTTGATATCATGTATCAAAACATTAAGCATGCATTCTTCCAACCAATGGAGAAGGAGATGATTACTTTGATTCATTTTCATTTGCATAAGCATATCAAGGCATGGGAACCAAGAAGACCAAGGATGTCCAATTTTATGTGGAGGTAATGGATGTGGTCCAAACTTTAGGAGGGGCAAGAAGGTCAATGCATGATCTTGATGAAATTGAGGAAGAAGAACAAGATAGGGACATGAAAAATAAAATCAATACAGAGTTTCAAGGATTTGTCAAGCGAGTAAGAAAGCTATGGGAGTAGCCTCATCTAAAAGATTTTGAACTAGAGTTTGATATGTACCATTTAGAGAGCTTGGTTTTCATGGAGTTCCTTTCAAATCCTCTGCTTTTATTGTTCTTATGGTAAAATGTTTGGTAGAGTTGGTGGAATTACCTTTCTTAGTAATCACTATTAGTGAGATTGAGATTGTTAACCTTGAGAGAGTAGGACTTGGGAAAAAGGAATTTCATATGGCTTTTTCTTTCAAAGACTTCAAGCAGGATGTACTCCACATTGAAGCCATTCCACAATTTTCACTTGGTGGCATCAAGGAATGGCTAAACTCCATGGTTATAAAGTATTATGAAAGCAAAATGAACTTGTACTAGCGGCCAATATTGAAGACTATTACTGATGATCCAAATAAATTTATTGAAGATGTTGGTTAGGAATTTTTTAATATGGAAGCTATTGAAACTGATTCTGATAATTTAGAAGAGTCAGACCAAGGATATGAACCCTCTAATGTAGAAGAGGAATCAAAATCACTCTTCATGTTGCAAGTATTGGCTTTAATACCAACTACAATGACAACATTGAAATTCCCTAACAGTATTTATGTAAAGGAAATTTCCTTTACATGCAAGGATTCAAAGCACATCAACCATGTGGTACAAATGATTAAATCCCAGAGACAAGTTGTAGCAATGAAAGATTCTGAAAAGGAAGAGAGCTCTACATTGGTGACTCGGGAGAAACTTCAACTTTAAAAAACAAAGCCAATTAGGCTGGCAGACGTGTGGATCATACCGACATTTGGTGGAAGAGGAAGAAAGATGATTGGAACTCTAGAGGCCCACCATATTGGATTTCAATATTCAACCATGAGAGAAGAAGAGAAAGTTGATATCATGTATCAAAACATTAAGCATGCATTCTTCTTGCCAGCGGAGAAGGAGATGATTACTTTGTTTCATTTTCATTTGCATAACCATATCAAAGCATGGGAACCAAGAAGACCAAGGATGTTGAGTTTTATGTGGAGGTAATGGATGTGGTCCAAACTTTAGGAGGGGCAAGAAGGTCAGTGCATGATCCTGATGAAAATGAGGAAGAACAACAAGAGAGTGATAGGTGTAGACACCTAAAAATGACCTAGGCCTACAAGCTTCATTTTTACCACTTTCATCGTAGCATAATTATGACATTTAATTATGTCTTTGGTCCACATTCGACTATTGATTAAATAATTCATGTCCTTTTATTCTTCATGATTATTAAATAAATAAATTTTATTTATTTATTAAATACGCCATTAATTGTTTAAGTTTTCCTCTAATTAAATAAATTTCTAAATTTGTTTAATTATCTTTATTCATTAATTCTTCCTAATTTTTAATTAAATAAGTCACTAATTGTCTTAATTAAATGAATGAATGAATTTATATAATTAATTAATTATATCTGTTAAATTAAATAATTATCTTTAATTATTTAATTGACAAAATTAATATTCCTCTCATTTTAAATAAATGAAATTATTTAAAATGTCATCACAATCTTAACTGACAGTCCATTTTGGTAAATAATCTAAAAAGATTATTTATTTGTCTCACAAAATTCATATTTTGAGTTGATTGGTAGCTTTCTTCCAAAAATCAAATAAAGCAAGCAGGTTCTTGATTTTAATCAAATTTGCTTTTCAGTCCATCTTTTAAAAATGTCACAAAGTAGACTATCTTTATCTTCTCAATTTTGAAAATCTTTATTTTCAAAATTAATTATCTCCTCTTTTCTCCACCACTGATTCGATTTTCTCCTATGACATCTTGATCACTCGTCTAAGGATTTTTCCCTAACCCTAATTAGGGATTATCAGATTGAATCTCGTACTCTGATTTTAGGTTTCTGTCAAGAGTCGATCTCGTTCGTCCATTCAAAATTGTGTTTTCTATAAAATGGCAATTTTGTTCATAATTTTGGGACCACTTCATTAATATAGGCATTATAGTCATTTAGCATTCATAGTTATTATTTTCATTTATCATATTGTCATAGGCATAGAAATTTAAGATTTAAATCGTTCAAAGCTTGTTTAGGACAATGGCATAGTCAAGATTGCTCACACACTCGATCTGAGGGCAACACAAATCAACAAGTTAGAAGGTGTAATGGAGATCAACCATGGAGATTGAAGACATTGGGTGAGATTGTTTTATTTTCTGTGTTCTCATTTATTTTTATTTGCACTTCATTATCTCTTTGGGTTTTATTATTGTGCTTTCAATTCATTTGATAATCTAAACCTTATAAAAATAACCCTTAGTTACATTGGTGAACCCGACATGAACATGACTCTGTTATTTGCTATTATTTTTGTACAGTTTTCGTGTGTTTTCTGTTGTTTTTGCAGGTACATGTACGGAGTGACGCCGTTATTTTTTTTAAATCGTGACGTATCTAATGCGTCGCAATGCATTAGAAGCCCAAAATGATGCAATTGCTCTATCGAGCCACAACTGCATCCTAGAAAGCCGCTTTTGAGATCCCTGAGCTGCATTTGATACACAAAGTGACGCATCCATTCGATTGCAACGCATTCACCTGGTAATGATTTCTCCTCATTTGCATTTGGGTTTTTGAGATTTTTCTGTTCTTTCTATTTTTTTTTAGCACCCTAGTTTTTTTGCATTCTGCTTAGTAGGGGCTTTCGTGTTACTAATTGTATTTCGCAGTGTGTGGTAGTTACATTTCGTGGGTCCAAGACTTGTGGATGAAACTGCTAACTTGTGGTTTTGCAGCTCCGTTAGTCGAAGACTCATTTCTCAAACAACATGTATGTGATTTCTAGTTTAGAAAACACTTCATTTGGTGCTTTAAAATGGATGTGTGTTTGATTATGTCTGATTGTGCTTGAAGGTGGTAGGTGATTATGCTCCCACCTTGTGAAAACTAGGTGATCAGAAAACCAGACCCACCTTATTTTTTTCTCACCCTCACGATTTGGTAATCGAAGTATCCTCTCCCCTTGCGCTTTCGAGCGATCATGGGTGTAAGAGAAACGTTTACTAACTCTAGAACTTGTGCCTATTCTGGTGGAAAAAAGTACTCACCCCAGGACGACTCAGACCGGTAGCACCCTGACACTGAGGAACTTCTAGCCGGTATATAAAAGTGGGTTCTTGGGGAAAACCCAAGAATCACGAGTGTGGTTCTGACGAAATGGATCCGAAAGGGGACTCTCACTACATGGATCATGCCCCACGAACGGAATGCCCGTATTAAACACCTCTTGTCTTAGTGTCCAACTGTTCTATTGGCCGTTGCTTGATATAATGCAGGGTATAGTATCATGCCCAAAGACACTCACTACTGGTCCCCTTGAGTAGAGATAGCAATTCTTGGGATGTCATTACCCAAAGAATCTGAATTTGGTGTGCTTGAATGACGTTAATGAGCCGTGGAGGGGATCCAATGCCACCAAAATTCTAAGCTATCCGCTCTCAAGAAGGAAAGGTGTTTATGACCAATCCGGGGTATATCGATGGGCTATATCAAGTATACAAACCCTTGGCCTATTGGCCCTTTAGGATTTACTTGTCTTATGTGCGATTGCTTACATTCAAAACACTGTTCTTGTCAAGTGCTTTATAGATTCATCAAATTTACAGTTCTAAACAAAACATTCAACACCAAACAGATCAAACTTGCCATCAAAACAACAAGAAAACTCAATTTCCACAAACTGTGTCGCATCTGTTGAACCACAATCAATTTTCTGAGACGCAATTGCTCTTTTAAACCACATTTTCCATTTAAAACATCACATCTATACACGTCGCAACGCATCTGAACATTACAAAGCCACATATGCAAAACCGAGTTGCATTTGACATTCCAAAAGTCGCAATCGCAAAAACCAACTGCATTCGACAAACTATGACACATTCACAACTTCAAACAACGCATTCACATGTCACAAGTGAAACCTTGAAACAGATCCAAATCTGAGTCCACACTTTGTCAATATTTTGTCAAACACTATTTTCAAAGGAATCCTATCAGAAACCAATTTTGAAATTGCTCAAAACTTTTGTCCATTAGTTTGCATTTTCTTCACCATAGGTTTCACCATTCATTATTTTTTTTAGGTGCATGCATTTGACATTAGTTTGTCCCTAGGCTTCAAATCATTGCATACTTTGGATTAGATAAAATCTCAGCACCAATTCGCAAACGTCATTATTTTCGAAACTAGGTTATCTTGGACTTCACCATCATTATCTTTTTCAATCATTGTCCCTTTTTGTGAGATTTTTTTCCAACTCAAAAGTCTAGTTAGGAAAAGTCACTAGTCATATTGGCCTTGTCATCTTGTTATTTTTAACAAAGTCCTTTAGTAACCAAAATCGAAAACGAAGAGTTAGTTTAGAAGTGCTTAGATATCCTTGTCATAAATTGCATTATAAGTTTAGACATTGCCTATTTTATTCCCAAAAATCCAAAAACATTACACATTCTAGTCGTCATTTTGAACTTAGACCTCAGATAGTGTCATCCTTGCACTTAGTTGTCATCTCCATTTTGGGAAATATCATTTTATGGTGGAAACTAGACTCCAAAAACAAAAGAGACAAATGGAAAACGTTTGACAAGACCCCACGTCCACTATCAACAATCCCACATACGATCCAAACTGGACTTTTGACAATCCATTTGCCAACATAAAGGAGCAACCTCTCACAACAACACCCCCCTCATCAAATAGTCCATTTGAATTATTCTTGCGTAAAGATGAATACAGTCAAATACTTGAGGAAAACCTAGAGGTAGTGGCACAAGATCTAGAGGCCTCTCAATTCATCGAACAAATGGTCCTATACGATAGAGACAGATACTTGGCCATACTCTTAAGTCAAGATCCAAATTACCTAAAGGATTCGACATCGACACGTTGAGATCAACATCCCCAAACCCTAAGATCAATAACACACATAAATTGTCAAACAGTGATCAACTTTCCAACACTACAAGCAACACTTTCTTTGACACTACAACGATAGTACATGCTACTCCCAACATCCCAAACACCTCCAACTCAATAAACGCAACATCCATTGGAGGATCGCAATCGGCCACAATGCCCCCAACATCCACAACACTATCACAATTGGCTGGAACCACCTATTGCCCCTCGACAACGTGGGAAAATTATTCAAACCATCTCTTTACCGCAACGGTAAATGTCACAGGGGAATCATCAAGTCACAACAATCCCCCCTTGACAACCACATCTAGTACCATGAGTACACCTTCGACAAACCCTCTCATTGGTATCTCGCAAAATCCTTTGGGGGGAGGCAAACGACATGTATTCATTCAAGGACAACCACAAAATGTGAACACGTCAACACTATCAAATACCATCAAACCCCAAGGGCACAATACGAACATTCCCCTTGCACAAAATCAACAATTTGGACAAGGTAGTCAACAAACACAACCCATGACATCATACACAAATCAAAATGTTCATGGTCACCATATTCCCCAAATATCAACACAAATGGTTGGGAGACATATTCCAACCTATTCATCCCACGTTCATACTCACCAACATACACCTAACCCTAACTTTCAGTACCAACAACACACCAATCCAAACACATCATACATGTCACAACAATCCATATCGCGACAATTCACCAATATTCATGCACAACAAACAGGGACCTATGGTGTAGCAGGCAACCCAACACACGAGACCACAAATGATCCTGTTATGGATGCCTTACAAACGCGATTGATGGGTTTAGAGAAAGCTATCCAAAACATATACGTATCAGGAAAGAAATCGGAAATATCATATGATCTAAACATATACCCATTTGACATGAGCTTATACATGCCTCCATTTCCTCTTGGATATGTGTCACCCAATTTCACAAAATATAGAGGCAAGACAAACCCCATTGAACATGTTCACGAGTTTGCAACTAATTGTATGGACATTGCTTATGAACAAACATACTTGATGAGACTTTTCTCTAAAAGTCTGGCAAGTCCTGCCCTTGAATGGTTTTCCAATCAAAAGGATATCCAAACATGGGATGAGCTTAAACAAAAATTCATAAAAAATTACGCATACAACATCGACATGGATACCTCTATCACTAGCTTGTGCAATCTCACGCAAGAGGATGTTGGTGAGACTTTCATCCCATTTTTTTCAAAAATGGAGAAGCCTAGCTAGTTGGTGTCATATTGATATACCCGAAAGGGAAAGGTCAACATGTTCGTGCAAACACTTCTTGGGCCCTTAAAATATGCATTGCAAGTACATTGTTGCACAAACTTCACAGACTTAGTTGAAAAAGGGGTCTAGATTGAGAAAGCCCTTATCGCAAAGGGAGAACTAAGATATGGTCCCAAAAACACAAACGTCAATCCACCTGTCGAGAAAAAAAAATATTGGGCTAAAAATAAACACGTTACAAATGACGGTGTTGTTGACGCCAAGACTGCAAACATTGTGGGTCCTGTACTGGCCCTAAAAGGGGTTCAACAAAAAAAAAAAACCAACAACGACATTGACACCTCCTCCCAATGTCCCTTTAAACAACCAGAGTGGCTAAAACAATCAGGGACAATACCGTCAGATGAGACAATTTCCTCAAGGTCGCACATACACTTCTTTGGGTGAACCCATTGAGGAAGTCCTCAAGAAATGCCTCCAGACCGGTGTCATCACACTTCAAGAACTAAAACCATATGACCTAGGACAATTCAAACTAGCATGGTGGGACAATAATGCATTCTGCGATTATCATCGTACAAAAAGACATAAAACCTCTAACTGTCGACAATTGAAAAACCTAGTACAAGATCTTATCGAAAGTCGTATCATTGAAGTAGGTGGATCTCAATTCGCCTCCAATTCAGATCATACTATCCATAAGAACCCACTGTAGGACCATGGTTCTCATAATGCTTCCACCTCAGGTCCGCCGACAAACAATAATCAAGCTAACTTCGCTTGAGCCAAGTACGACTATTCTAGTGGACCAATTATAAATAATGTATGAACTGATGACGAATACATCAACACCATTATGATCAAGAGGACACCTCAATGTAATGCTACTACTCGAAGTAGCAAGGTCACCATAGCTGGTCCGTCTCCCACTAGGCAACCCAAACTTACCATACCCAGCCCATCTGCTAAACAGTCAAAACCGACCCTGACCACAAAGCAAGGGCAACCCAAAAGTTAGTTCAACCTTATCGACCAGCTAGGAAAGAATCCCGCACAAATCTCTATACTTGAGCTACTTTGTATCTCTCCCACACACAAGGATATACTAGATAGAACCCTACAAGAGTCGTCAGTCCCCAAGGACATTGATGTCAATTAGTTTGAGACCATGGTGGGATACCTCACTACGCCTCACCATGTCACCTTCTCAGATCAAGACTATTCATCACCTAAAACCAACCACAACGATTCCTTGCACATAGAAACATTTGTCCACAAACAAAAAGTCAAACGAGTTTTAGTAGATGGCGGAGCAGGATTGAACATATGCTCCCTCAAACTGGTTAAGGCTCTAGGATTCTTCAATGCATGCGTGGACCCAACAAAGAGTATAGTGATCAAAGCATGTGATGGTGAAGAATGCTCTTCATGTGGCGTTATCTCTCTCCCTATTAGAGTGGAACCAATCCTTGTGGACACAACCTATCAGGTCTTGGATTTGGAACTACCATACAACATCTTGCTTGGTTGTCCATGGATCCATGCCTTAAAAGTCGTTCCATCCACATATCACCAATGCCTAAAGTTTCCATTTGATGACTCAAAAATAACCATATATGGAGACCCCAACCCTTTCCAATATTCTACAAACTTAAGGGGTATCTCTGAACACCGAGTACCTATTAACCGAGAAGCACCTGGCTCCTCGTCATCCAAATACATCGACCCATCCACACTCACATCATCTTCCACATCCACTCCATCCACATCTTCTGCCATACCACCACCTTCTACAAGCCCTAAGGCTGAATCCACTGTCAAGATCTAGGACCTCGACTGCGGAGAATTCAAACTGCACACATCATATAGCATAACGACAATACCCAAGTTACCAAAGGTCTACAGTAGGCCATGTTTCAGAATGGAACCCCAAATTATTTTTAAGGTTCCACCAAAAATAGTTTTCATCAAATGGGGGGACATGAGTAATGAGGACTTTGCTGACATCACAAGATGGATCTATAAGGATACTATCGCACTACCCCCATTACCAGCTCAAAAATACGGCAAGGGTTATGATATAATGAGGGCTAAGGGCTACAATGGTACTAGTGGCCTGGGCAGAAATAACGTTGGTCGAAGAGAGCCCATAGAACCTTTCAAAATAACAAAGTATCTTGGATTTGGGTTTGGATTGCCCGACTATGATGATCGACGTACCTCTAGAATTTCAAGTAAGTGAGTACATGCTTTGGATAGTGTCGAGACTACTAGGAAAACCCTCACTAAAACTGACTCCCAAGAGTGGGAATTTGGATCAAAATGATCCCTAAGTGACTGTTGCCTAGATGATTTATTTGTCGAAGAAGGGGAACTGACCTCTAAACAAATATTTTGGAAAATATTTAAAATTGATCAGGCACCAAATAGTCAAACTCCCATTACCACCCCCATGATTTACAAACCCCACTATCTGAATCCCATTAGTCCAACCCATTTGAATTACCAAATGACATTGATAATCATGACTCTAGGTCCTTCACCCCTTATTTCGACAACGAATATGAGACAAGCGAAGGGGAATATTGGATAGAATCTGATGTGGAGTTGGATGATGATAACCTCATCTACAATATTACTGAATTCGTCTACATGCTTTTTGCATCCTCCCCACAATTCACCAACACTGACGATGGCATTTCCCTAGTCTATCCTCAACTAGTCGATTGGGACCAACAAGGCTCGCCAGTCCTGGATACATTTCAGAATGATGAGGCAATTGCAGAATTTATGGCATTACGTGAGGACATACCTAATGGTGACCACAAGGCAGAATTCACTATTGATCTAGATTGCATGGCATACTTCGGCGAGACTGCTCCGTCCTTCAGTCGCAAAAGTAAAAATAAAAATAAGATAAAAAATGAAACGTCTCTAGGTGAAAATCGAAAGGTACCTTTTGACGATAAAATAGTAAAAACAAAGGACGTATCTGTGGGTGAAAACCTCTCTGAGGTGCCCAAAGATGGGGGACTAGACTTTCTTCCTATGCAACAAGAGAAGTCGGGTATGCTGATAGAAGATACCATAGAAGATAACATATCGACTGCAGAAGGTCCCAAAATGGTCCTCTTTGTTGCATCATTGACTGAAGAAGAGAGACCGGAATTTCATAAATTATTTGTTGAACGTAAAATAAAATTTGTATGGTCCTATGCAGACATGCTAGGATTAGATCCAAAACTGGTCTTGCACCATCTGCCCTTATTTCCTAATGTCAAACCAGTCAAGCAGAAGTTACACAAAATGCACCCTCAAGTCACTCTATTCGTCAAGGCAAAGTTGAAGAAGCTTCTAGATGTGGGATTCATATGGTCTATTGATTATGTTGAATGGATATCTAACTTGGTTCCGGTAACAAAACCAAATGGGTTGATCTGTGTCTGTACAGATTTTAGAGATCTAAATAAGGCATGCCGAAAGGATGACTTTCCTTTACCCAACATTGACATCATAGTTGACCTTACAGTAGGATATGAGATGCTATCCCTCATAGATGGTTTCTCCGACTATAATCAAATTCGCATTGCCCCAGAAGACCAGCACAAAACGACATTTAATTTCCCATGGGGAACATACTGTTGGAATGTCATGCCCTTCGGTCTCAAAAATGCAAGTGCCACATATCAAAGGGCTATGACTAAAATCTTCCATGACATGATGCATAAAATAATGGAAGATTATGTAGATGACCTATTGGCTAAATCAGCGACCAGGAAAGATCACCTCAGGGTTTTAGACATAATTTTCAAATGACTGCAAAAATACAAACTCCGACTAAATCCTAAGAAATGTGTCTTCGGTGTAACGTCAGGTAAACTCTTGGGCTACATAGTTTCTCGAAGAGGCATTGAGGTTGATCCGGAAAAAAAGTCAAAGAAATCATAGACATTCCTCCTCTCAGAGGAATCGATGAACTCAGAACTCTACAAGGCAAGGTACAATCTATTTGGTGCTTCATCGCCCAATTGGTTGACAAGTGCCACCCATTCCAATAGCTGTTGCACAAGGCTATCCCTTTTGTGTGGAAAGACAAATGTCAAGAAGCCTTTCAACAAATCAAAGACTACCTATTGTCAACACTAGTTCTCATGCCTCTCATTCATGGAAAGCCATTGATCCTATACATCTCAACAACTAGTTCAACACTAGACGCATTATTAGCACAAAACGACCAAGAAGAAAAAGAAAGAGCTATATACTACATTAGTCGGAAGTTGGTCGGGTATGAGATGAACTACACACCAATTGAACGAGCTTTCCTAGTCGTGGTCTTTATAGCACAAAAAATAAGGCATTACATGCTAAGCCATCAGATGCAACTAGTAGCGAAGATCGACCCCCTAAAATATTTGTTGAGCAGGGCAACATTAATAGGACGTCTAGAAAAATGGGTCATGATTCTAAGTGAATATGATATTCAATATGTGGAAAGAAAGGTGATAAAAGGACAAGTCATTGCAGACCAACTGGCAGACGCACCTTTGCAAAGTGATCACCCGTTAGTGGCAGATTTTCCATATGAGTCGATATTCCATATGGAACCTAAGTCACCTTAGCGACTCTACTTTGACAGATCACACACAAATCATGGCTCGGGGGCAAGAATCTTGTTTATCACTCCTCAAGGAGACTCCATTCCTAAGTCTTTCCGTATTGCCTTTCCATGCACAAACAATGTGGTAGAATATGAGGCATTGGTTACAAGACTAAGAATGGCAATAAAATGGAAAATTAGAGCACTACATGTCTATGGAGATTCTCAGCTTGTCATCAACTAGGTTAATGATGACTATGACACAAAAGATGAGAAGTTGATGCCCTATAAGTGAATGGTTGACAATTTTCAAACATAGTTTCATATGGTAACTTTTGAACAAGTTTCGAGAACACAAAACAAAGCAGCAGATGCAATGGCTACAATAGGCTCTCTCCTCGACATCCCAAGCAACCTACCATAGTTGTAATTTCTCATAAAACAATTGTTGGTTCCTGCCTATGACATTCCAGAGTCAGAAATGGTCTGCGAAGTTGTTGGTCCCAATTCTCCTTGGTATCAAGACATTCACGATTACCTTAAGTCCCAAACCCTTCCACCCCACCTATCCAATAACCAGAGGAAGTCCTTCATTTGAAAAGCTGCAAGATATGCCATCGTCAGCAACACCCTTTATCGCCGTAGCTTTGAAAACACCATCCTTAGATGTATCAACACCAACGAAGCGAGTACAACCTTACACGAAGTACATGACGGTATATGCGGATCTCATTCGAGTGGTCCTACTCTAGCCAAGAAGATAACGAGACTTGGGTACCACTGGCTGACCATTGAAAAGGATGCATTAGAATATGCCAAGACTTGTCACCAATGCTAGGTTCATAGTGATTTGATCCATGCTCCAACGTAGGAACTTCGACCAATCACCTCTCCTTGGCCCTTCGCTCAATGGGGACTTGACCTCGTGGGTAAGATCCATCCAACCTTGTCCAATGGCCATAAATTCATTATCACCGCCACTGAGTATTTTACGAGATGGATTGAAGCCATCCCATTGACATATATTATTGGCAAACAAATATCCAAGTTCATCCTTAACTACATCATTTGTCGGTATGGCCTTCCACAATCCATCATCACTAACAATGGACGTCCGTTCAAAAACCAAGACGTTCGTGAGTTATGTGAGCGATTTCATATCCAACACCATTTTTCCTCTCCATACTACCCATAAGGAAATGGTCAAGCTGAGGCGTCAAATAAGACCATTGTTAAAATCCTCAAAAAGAATGTCAATGATGTTGGCCGTGACTAGCACATACAACTCAACCTTGCTCTGTGGGCTTACCGCACTAGCATTTGCATGCCTACAGGAGCCATTCCTTTCACCCTAGTCTTTGGAGCTGAGGCCATCTTGTCCATTGAGGTTGAAATTCCTTCCCTATGAGTCTCCCTAAAGGGTTTAATTAATAAAGAAGATTACAGATAGTCGCGCTTGCATGAGCTGGAAATGCTAGAAGAAAGAAGAAAAAATTCCCTCAACCATCTACAAGCATATCAAAACCGTCTCTGTCGCAGTTATAATAAGAGGGTCATGGTTAGGAAATTTCACATTGGTGACTTAGTTCTAATGCAGAACCCTAAGAACCAAGTTGATAGAGAAAAACAAGGAAAGTTTAAACCAAACTAGTTGGGTCCTTATGTCATCATCTCTTCTTTTGGTTCTGGAGCCTACCAGTTGGTGACTCCAGAGGGAGAACACTTGATAGAGTCTATCAACAGTCTACATCTTTGGAAGTTCTACGCATAGCATCAGGAGATTGAGCTGAGAATGGTAAAAATATAAAAAAAATGAAAAATGATAAAGAAATCGTTGCCTTGATGAAAACTTGGCAAACAGGCGTCTCGACAACAACAAATTAAATAAATAAATAAATGGAAAAATAGTAAAGAGAAAAATGATTCGTCCAACAATGAAAACTTGGCAAACAAGCGCTTTGAATAAGTACCATGGTGAAAACCTAGCAAACAAGCGCCATGCGTAATCAATCATTGCTCTGCCATCTACTGTCACTTTTTTTGCCTTCACCTAGAATGGAAGACATCGCATGCCATTATCACGCCAATTGACATGACATTATACCCTTCCTTTCATGGTTGATAAACGATTGACATCAAGTCCTGACGATTATCCATCTAGCAAACTAACAACATCCCATCCATATTCCTTAAAGTTGGCTAATTCTTGGACCTGACTGGGGGCAAAATTTGTATCATATAACTACAATGGATGTCACATATGGCTTTGAAAAACATGGAAAAAAGTCCTAAAAAAAGACCTAAACATTGGAAAATGTCCTGCAAAAAGACCTAAACATAGCAAAATGTCCTGAAAAAAGACAAAAACATAGCAAAAAGTCCTGGGAAACAGACAAAAACATCGCAAAATGCCTTGAAGAAAGGCATAAAAATTGAAAAATGTCCTGAAGAAAACCACCACAAAATGTCCAACACAGGATCATCTCTGGTCAAAATTTGTCCTGTCAATCAATCAAGTCTTTATTGTTTTTCCAAACTACATTGTCTCTGCGCATTTGCTACATAGGCAAGACTCATTTTTGAGTCCCCGAGACATTAGGTCAATCCTTTTAGTTTGTCAAAATAAAATCATGACACAATCTTTGGTCATCAATACAAAGTCATTGGTCGTGTCGAACTACAAGGTCTCTGAGTGTATGACGTAGGCAAGGCCATCTATCGATGAGCCCCCAAGGCCACACTAGGTCAGTCCATTAGGGTTCATGACATCACACTGGCACACACATCAAAAAAATTTCAAGACAACGAAAATATTTCCCAAATGAACAAAACTCATAAAGAAAATTATGACAATCATTTATCGCAGCATGACAATCTCATCAGAACATATCATCATGACAATAGCGACATTTGGTCAGCACGAGTCAAACTCAATCAAAACTAGTCAAATCACCATAGCCTGTCAAACTGCCAACCCCTGGTTAATCTTCGAATGTGTCCTTCTAAACGATAACCTCTGTCATTCATGCCTTAGGATGTGTCTTTCCTAGGCATCATCATTGTCATTTGACATTTTGAGCGATCCTCTTGACATCTAAGGATCACTCCTCGTAACATCAGTATTCTTCAGATGTGTCCTTCTAAAGAACCAATTCTGTCATCTATGCCTCATGATGTGTCCTTCCTAAGCATCGTCATCATTTCGAGGGACCCCTTTCGACTATTAAGGATCAAATCCTCTTGACGTCAACATTATTCAGGATGTGTCCTTCCTGAATTCGATAATTCTTGGCATTTTTCATCTAACATCATCAAAACTTTAAACATTTCGGCATCTCAACATTATCAAACATGGAATCTTGACATTAGAACAATGGATATCCAAACGCACTTGGCAAACATTTGACACTTGTCTTTTGGCTTTTTATCATGTTATTAGTTTTTCAACGAGATCCCACTAACAGGGTTTAGAGAAGCAGCAACGTATCATGACGATTGACACGCATGACTACTAGTTTCTCAACGAGGTCCTGATTTTGGGATTTAGAAAAACGACGACGTATCATGATAAGGGCTCTATTTTGTTATATTTTTTGGCAATCATGTCGCTAGTTTCTCAAGGATGTCTTGGAAACAGGATTTAAAGAAGTAATGACGTTTCATGATTTGTCTGTCTTTTTATGCTTGTGGTTGATTATGACAAAAAGATTGGGGCAATCACGCTCTTAGTATGAGTCATGATCATCTTTGTCTGTGAATGTTGGTCTTATGTAATGGTACGACCTTGCACACCTTGATCTATGTCATATCATGGTGTTTGTGGGCCATTACAACAGTCTGCCCAATGATGATTAAGAGCAATAATATTAAAGTCTACGGTAAAGCTTTGAAGGATTTGGTCTTGGAACTAACATGCATCTCCTTCGGTCTGGTCACCTTCTCTTCTTTGGTTTGGTCATCTTCTCTTGTTAATCTGGTCATCTCCTCTCGTCCATCTCACGATGATATCCTATGACATTCAAAAACATAAGTGCATACATGATCATATAAACATTGCATTAGGTCCATACATACATCATCCATAGAATTTACATAATCACAAACATTGCAGTAACATAAGCATCAACATTGCACCCATTTAATAAATACATTATGCATATTATTATCATCATCATCTCATATAGGTAAGCACTACATTGTCATGACATCATAATCATAAGCACACATCATAGGACATACATGGCATCATAAATTAGGCATCATACATAGGACATCACATCATATACATAACTCAAATAACATCACATAACACACATGTAGGCTGCATCAAAACAGCATCATCATATAAATCCCATCTCAAAAATGTACAATGTCACAGGATAGAGTCAACAGATATCCCAAAAATGGAGTTTGTAGGCTCAATAATATACATAATGTGTCATAATAACAACCATGCCCCTAGGGTAGACTCTCATCATCCCCTTGTGGTGAAGAATGTGGAGGCAGAAGCTCTGTCACTGGCACTGAAATCATAGGCGGACCTGTAGCAACCTCTTTTTGTGCTACCGGTGGAACTGAGAATGAAGGTGTCATCTCCACGGTAATGAACATCTGTGATGTCACTGCTGCCTGACTCTGAGAGGTAGATGGATCTACAACTGGTGGTTGTCCCTGTACCAACCTCTGTAATGAACCAGTCGACCCGTGACTATGGCTCGAATGGTGACTCGGTGTGTGCCTACGTGAGTGGTGTGACCTATGCCCTGATGTGTGCCCTGTCAAGGTAGATCCTTCGACACTGGTGTGACTCCTACTGCCACTGGCACTGCCTAATTTGTGGCCACTGCCTGTCCTCGTCTGTGACCGTGACAAGGTATGATCTCGTCACTCAGGTGGCACTGCCTGCTCATACAATGTCTTGTACTGTCCCAATCTCGTGCTCACCCTGGCCAACTCGTGAGCCATATCCCTTGCAAGCCCTGTACATAACATTGGAAACTTTGTGCACCACTAGGCCGAGTCCTACTGGTGGATCACTGCCTGATCCCGCTCTACCCGAGCTACCTCTAGCTCTGACTACAAGGCTCTAACCTGGGCCATGCTCTCGTCTAGTCTCCTCTGTAAATCTACCACCCTCTGGTCTGTCGCGGCATCATGGGGCAACGTTGAACAGGAAGGTATCTCCTCCTCACCCTCTACCATCTGCCATCTGAGGAGTCTCTCGGCCTCATCCATGGCATCATCCTCCTCTTCATCATCGTCGGCCACATCCTCTGCCACCCCCGCATCCTCCTCATGTCTCCCCTCCTCCACTGCATCCTCCTCATGTCTCCCCTCCTCCACCACATCCTCCTCATGTATCCCCTCCTCTACCACATCCTACTCATGTCTCTCCTCCTCCTCCTCCTCCTCCCCCTTCTGTCATGGCTACTCTGCTTCCTCTCTCTCACCCTCCTCGGCAACCTCTGGGATGGCATCTAATGGCACTCTAGCCATACACTGTCGCACCCTCCGGCCCTGTCTCTGAATGTCTCGCCTCTGCCTCCTACTGTCTCCTCCATCATCTCCATCATCTCCATCATCCCCACCCCGACCTCCGTCTCTACCCCCATCCCTGCCTCCATCTCCCCCTGCCCCTATCCCTGCCTCCATCCCTCCCTCGGCCTCTGCCCCTGTCACCGTCCCTACCTCTCCGGCTGGGCCTCAGCACATGGGTACTCATTGGTCTGTGTACCTACCACCATAAATCATAGTCCGCTGTGGTCCCGAGATTGGTTATCCCACCTCTCCATCCCCATGCCTGGGCTCCTAGCCCATCAATCTACTGCTCTGCGAAGGCCACTGGAATGGATGGTCCCCAAGCATACTCTCTAGACGACTGGGCATACTCGGTTGTCTCTGTAGGTGCACCCTACTGCTCTCCAAACTACCTAAGGACACTTTGCGAAAAATACATCTCGATAATCAGTGAGGTCTGCACGGTCCTCCCAATCAAATATTTGTACTATCTGCAAAGGCTCAAGTGGTCGTCCTCATCATCTCACTGCCCACAGTCTCTGTATGGTCTCCAGATGAAGGACACCATCATGTCGATCTGATGTCGCCACCAACTGGTCTCTCCCATCCGAATCTACTATAAGGCACCTGCGTAATAATAGGCATAGGGCATCCCCTTGGTCAACTGTGGTCTATCAATCAATGGACGAAATATGGCTATGTGCTCCCAAGCCCAAATCATCATCAGAGTAGTCCCGCACGAGATACTCTCTTCTCTCCTATAAGCAACATCGTGTAACTGATGGTAGAGTGTCCCAAGCAAATAGGGACCCCAGGAATACACTGTCTTATCGCGTCTCATCCCAACAAGGATGTCTCCCCACCCAATAGGGAATCTATGTCCCCAACGGTCAGGAATCAAAATACCTCCAATCAAAGTCATAAGGAATGCATCAAAGTGAGCGTAGTGCTCCACCATGAACTCCCATCTGATCTCATATCCCTAGATGCCCAGTCCTGCACCTTGATCTTGGTAGTACGCTCGGAAGGTCTGCTCGCCATGGCGAGGGTCATAGACGATCCGCTCCCCTCAGATCGGCACTCGCAAAATCTGGTAGACATCCTCCAAGCTAATAGTGGTCTCACCTGTCGGCAGGTGGAACGAATAGGTCTCTGAATGCCAACGCTCACACAACATAGTAAGTAATACCCTATTTGCTCGAATGGTAGGCATGTAAGCAACATAGAACAATCCCAGTCGCATCAACTGGTGCCGCTCTCGCGGGCTCAACTGGTCAGCAAACCAAAATGTCATCAGTCTTCTCTCTCGTGTGTAAATTGAGGCAAGCTGCCTCTGCAAAAAGCCAAACAAATCGTTAGTACCTTTTGCACAGACTCTCAGTATTATCAAAGCATTTAAAGTTTCACAAACATCAAAATCAGCTCCGGTCAAGGTCAAAGGCAAATGCGTCGCACTAAGGAAATTGCGTCTCAAAATGTCAATTGTGTTGTTCTATACATCAAATGCGGTCCACAATTGCAAATGCGTCATTTGTTTGGTCAAATGCGTCGCATGTATACACTTGCGTCACGAAATTTGACACTTGCGTCACAGAAAAGCGAATGCATTGCATAATAAAAATTGCATGGAGCAAACTGGCGAATACGTTGCACATAGACGATTGCGGCATTCAATCATTCAAATGCAACTCGAAAGGTCGAATGCATCACAGGTTTTGAAAAATGCGGCTCAAACTACCATTCCACCCTAATTCCTTTCCATACTTGCGTCGCAACGCATCATATGCGTGAAACGCGAAGGCGAATGCGTCGAACGCAAACGCATATGCATCGTGGCGCATTCATTATTCACCCTATAAACCTAATTATGACACACAAAACAAAAAATTACAAAGTGGGACAAGGGTACATACCGCTAGCTCTGAGCCCTCTAGGCGCTTGAATGTCTGCATGATCTCCCCACGATGCTCTGTGACTAGAATCACCATCCTCGTTGCGCTCCTTTTCGCTCTGAGCTCTCAAAATTCACAAGGTAAATAGTGAAAATGAATTGACTTTTACCCTTTGTCAACCTATTTATAAGGTCAAAATGACATTTTCTCAAGTGAGTTACTGCTTGAGGCCCATTTGACCAAGTTTGACTACCCCGTAGGCTGTCTTAAACATGTCAGAATCCAAAACCGACTGCGCCCTTGTTTTTCTGGTCACCAATTTGACTTATCAAGACCTTTTACAAATTTTTCTGCGATTGACCCCAAATTTGAAAAATTTCCCAAGGGGGCATTGATACTCTGTACCTTCACTGGGGCATATTTTGATTTATTTTTTGTCACAACGCGACAAGTGACATATGACAAAGAGGGGCAAAATGTAGACACCTAAAAATGACCTAGGCCTGCAAACTTCATTTTTACCACTTTCGTCGTAGCATAATTATGAAATTTAATTATGTATTTGGTCCACATTCGACTATTGATTAAATAATTCATGTCCTTTTATTCTTCATGATTATTAAATAAATAAATTTTATTTATTTATTAAATATGTCATTAATTGTCTAAGTCTTCCTCTAATTAAATAAATTTCTAAATTTGTTTAATTATCTTTATTCATTAATTCTTCCTAATTTTTAAATAAATAAGTCACTAATTGTCTTAATTAAATGAATGAATCAATTTATTGAATTAATTAATCATATCTGCTAAATTAAATAATTATCTTTAATTATTTAATTGACAAAATTAATATTCCTCTCATTTTAAATAAATGAAATTATTTAAAATGTCATCACAATCTTAACTGACAGTCCATTTTGGTAAATAATCTAAAAAGATTATTTATTTGTCTCACAAAATTCATATTTTGAGTTGATTGGTAGCTTTCTTCCAAAAATCAAATAAAGCAAGCAGGTTCTTGATTTTAATCAAATTTGCTTTTTAGTCCATCTTTTATAAATCTCACAAAGCAGACTATCTTTATCTTCTCAATTTTGAAAATCTTTATTTTCAAAATTAATTATCTCCTCTTTTCTCCACCACTGATTCAATTTTCTCCTATGACATCTCGATCACTCGTCTAAGGATTTTTCCCTAACCCTAATTCGGGATTATTAGATTGAATCTCGTCCTCTAATTTTAGGTTTTTGTCAAGAGTCGATCTCGTCCATCCATTCAAAATTGTGTTTTCTATAAAATGACAATTTTTTTCATAATTTTGGGACCACTTCATTAATATAGGCATTATAGTCATTTAGCATTCATAGTTATTATTTTCATTTATCATATTGTCATAGGCATAGAAATTTAAGATTCAAATCCTTCAAAGCTTGTTTAGGACAATGGCATAGTCAAGATTGCTCACACACTCGATTTGAGGGCAACACAAATCAACAAGTTAGAAGGTGTAATGGAGATCAACTATGGAGATTGAAGACACTAGGTGAGATTGTTTTATTTTTTGTGTTTTCATTTATTTTCCTTTGCACTTCATTATCTCTTTGGGTTTTATTATTGTGCTTTCAATTCATTTGATAATCTAAACCTTATAAAAACAACCCTTAGTTACAATAGGAAAAATAAAATCAATATAGAGTTTAAAGGATTTATCAAGTGAGTAAGAGAGCTATGGGAGCAACCTCATCTAAGAGATTTTGAACTAGAGTTTGATATACCATTTAGAGAGCTTGGTTTTCATAGAGTTCATTTCAAAGCCTCTACTTTTATTGTTCCTATGGTAAACATGTATAATAACCTTCAATGCCTCGAAGGAGAGGTTGTTGGTCGATTTGTAACCCATTTTTTATGAAGAAAAACGTTATTTTCTAGAAATTTACTGATTTTTCTCACTTTTCTTATTGTTGTACGGTCTGTACGAACACTAAGATAATCTAAAACCTATTGGATGTTGTAGATTAATGAATTAGATTTCATTTTCACCTTTCTAGAGGTTCTAACTCTTTGTATAGTGGAAGTTATCTTGTTTTTATTGCAGCTACCTACTTTCACAGTGTTTTTGGATTGAAGGGTTTCATGATGTAATTCAACCCATTCCACTTTTTGTGCCTACTGTAACTTGTAGAATGGGTCCTCTAACTTGTAAAATACATGTCTAACCTACTTAGAATGTTGTGGAGTCAAGGTTGGGTGTTTGGGATGATGTTCTAGGGTTGTAGCAGGGTATTTTTATGATGAAAATGAGGGTTTCAAATGGTGTTTTGACAAAATGTGGGAAGGATTGTCCATGTAATGTACTATTTTCTATGTACAGGGCCTAGTAAGTGTGTTTGGTGCTTTGTTTGGGTATGGTAGGTGTGGGAGATAGGAGTTTCATTAAAACCCCAAGTATTTTGCTTGAAATAGAGGGTTTGGTGTATTAGGGGTCTAGAGGTCTTGGACCTGGAAACAAATCATGGAATTTGAGGTTTTGACACATAACATACTATTGTTTGAGGAGTTTGAGTGAAGATCTAGTGTTTAAAATGTCGTCTCTTTGTAAATAGGGCTAATTTAGTAGCCTTTGTGCGAGATGGTCTATTGGATCTTAATGATAGTACAAAGAAAAATGGTGTGATTTCTTGTGAATTTTTCTTAAGGTCTGTGTTAAAGCTTGATTAATGTTTGGTTGGCCATTTGATGACCTTCTCTAAAAGATAAGCCCATTTGATGAGATTTGCAAACTATAAGTTAGGCAAGGGTTTATTGAAAACCCATACTCATAACCTTCCCACAACCAACCAAAGGCTAAAACACCCTCAAAAAGGTCTGCACAATTTTAAAAATTCAAGAGATATCACTTACCCCAAAGATTTCTTCAAACCCTAGCAGTAAACCACCATTTTCCATTAAAAAATGCATCATTTGACATCTAGGGCATCACCTAAAGCCATCTATTCACCTCCCTTGCACACAAAAATTTTCACACATGTTTTATAACCATAACTAAGCCTTTCCATCAAGTTATAGAAGCATACAGCGGGTGAAAGGCTTAATATGACATTTTAATGCATTCAAAACCCTTAAAACAAGGTATACAAACTAACCCTCAGTAATTGGCTTCTAAAATGAACAAAACCACTCGAAATCCAACCAAACCAAAACTAAAACAGAGTTAAGTCTATTTCCCACCAAATTCCATCGAAAAGAGAGCACAATCACCCTGTACGGAACCGTACAGTTCAATGAACCATCAAATCCTAAAGTGCAAAAGGGTAGCAATCTTTGACGAGGTATTACTTGGATACCATAGTGCTTACAAAATCTTTGTATGAACCTATGGGATCACATTGGGGTCATCTACAATAAAATCTCTCATTTTTTGTTATCCCAGAGTGGTTTTCCCATGGTTTCCATTTTTCAGTTGATGGAAAAAGTGTCAAATGCAAGTAGTGGAAAGTTGCAAAGTGGTGCAACTTTCATTCTACAACTCATGTGACCAAATAAACTATTCCAACATGTATGAATAGGTATGTTTATGCTAGGCATGGTCCTCTTTCACACCCAAACACACAGAATCGCTTCGAACTACGTTCAACCAAATCGATCTCTTAAGGGTCCAAAGTGCAAAATGGCTGCAAACTTCAACATGTTGCTACTTAGATACCGTGATGCTTATAAAATTCTCATCTGATCCTATGGGATTGTGTTAGACCCCTCTACAATAACCTCTCAGTTTTTGTTACCTTGCAGTAGTTTTCCTGTAGTGTCTAGTTTTCAGTTGATAAAAAAAGTGTCAAATGGAAGTAATGGAAAGTTGCAAAGTGGTGCAATTTTTGTTCTGCAACTCGTGTGACCAAAAAAAATATTCCAATGCATTTGAATATGTATGTTTACATTAGGCATGGTCTTCTTTTGCACCCAAACATGCAAAATCACTTTGAGCTATGTTCAACTAGATCGATCCCTTAAGGTTCCAAAGTGCAAAATGGTTCAAACTTCAGCATGTTGTTACTCGGATACCATGATGATTAAAATATTCTCTTCTAACCCTATGGGATTGTGTTGGCTGCCTCTGCAATAACCTCTCTTGGTTTTTGTTATCTTGGAGTGGTTTTTCTATGGTGTTCAATTTTCAGTTAATGGAAAAAGTGTCAAATGCAAGTAGTGGAAAGTTGCAAAATGATGCAACTTTCATTCTGCAACTTGTGTGACCAAATGAACTGTTCCAACATGTTCGAATAGGTATTTTTACACTAGGAATGGTCATGTTTTGTACCCAAACACGTGGAATCACTCCAAGCTACATTCAACTGGATCGATCCCTTAAGGGTCCAAAGTGCAAAATGACTGCAAACTTCAGCATGTTGTTACTCAAATACTGTGATGCTTAGAAACTTCTCATCTGATCATATGGGATCATGTTGGACCCCTATACAATAACCTCTCTCATTTTTTTTTATCTTGGAGTGGTTTTCCTGTGGTGTCCAGTTTTCAATTGATCGAAAAAAGTGTCAAATAGAAGTAGTGGAAAGTTGCAAAGTGGTGCAACTTTTGTTCTACAATTTGTGTGACCAAAAAAACTATTCCAACACATCCAAATAGACATTTTTATGCTAGGAATGGTCCTCTTTCACACCCAAAGATATGGAATCGCTCTGAGCTACATTCAACCGGATCGATCCCTTAAGGGTCCAAAGTGAAAAATGGCTGCAAACTTCGACATGTTGTTACTCAGATACCGTGACACTTACAAACTTCTCATCTAATCCTATGGGATCATGTTGGGACCCTCTGTAATAACCTCTCTTTTTTATCATATTGGAGTGGTTTTCCTGTGGTGTCCAGTTTTTAGTTGATGGAAAAAGTGTCAAATGCAAGTAGTGGAAAGTTGCAAAGTGGTGCAACTTTCGTTCTACAACTCGTGTGACCAAATGAACTATTCCAACACATCTGAATAGGTATGTTTACACTAGGAATGGTCCTCTTTCGCACCCAAACATGCAGAATCGCTTCGAGCTACGTTCAACCGGATCGATCCCTTAAGGGACCAAAGTGCAAAATGGCTGCAAACTTCAACATGTTGTTACTCAGATACCATGATGTTTAGAAACTTTTCATCTAATCCTATGGAATCACGTTGGGCCCCTTTACAATAACCTCTCTCAGTTTTTGTTATCTCGGAGTGGTTTTCCCATGGTGTCCAGTTTTTAGTTGATGGAAAAAGTGTCAAATGCAAGTAGTGGAAAGTTGCACAAACTAGTGCAACTTTCATTCTGCAACTCATGTGACCAAACAGACTATTCCAACACATTTGAATAGATATGTTTACGTTAGGCATGGTTCTCTTTCGCACCCAAACACACAGAATCACTTCGAGCTACGTTTAACCGGATCGATCCCTTAAGGGTTCAAGTGTAATATGTTGAAATAATTCATTTCACCTATTGTTCAAACTGTGTCTCGGTGATATGGGCCTGATGTAAGTAGGATAGGGAGTAGGAATAAGAAAATAGCATTGGTAAAGGCATTGGAAGAGACTACTAATGTTGCCCTTGTTCAAAATCCAAAATTGAGGCCCCTCAAAAGGTGAAAAGAAGAAATTGTTTGAAAATAAGTTAGAATAGGTTGGAAATAGGGTGAGGTTGTGGAGTTTGATGTGTTCAAAAGGTCTATAAGGATAGGGGAGGTCAAAATTATGTTATCGCATGATGCCCTACTTGGGAAAACATGGGTTTTGAATGAAAAAGAGATGTTTGAGGGAGTAAAGTGGGTAAAGTGAAGAGGCAACATAATTTGGTAGTCAATTAAGTTTGTGCAGGTAGAATGAAGAGTGTTGGAATAGGTTTTGAGGTTCAGGTTCGGGTTTGGGGGTTCAATTCACTAGTTAGCCCAAAAAAATTTGGAGGGGGGTTTGGTTCATTTTGGGTTTGATGGTACAAAAATCATGTAAAAAGAAAATATAAATATATATGCAGCCTAGAAGCATGCATTAGGAATAGAATATCACATAACATCATATAAACAACAAAACCACCATAAACTTGAATGCCATTTAAAACGTGCATGATAAATATTCATCTTTGAAACTTGAATTGTGGTAGCTTGATATACATAGTCTATTGATGCTAGGGTTCAGTTTATATTATTTTGAAAAAAGAAACCAATTGAGTAGAGTTATCAGTGTTCTTCATAAATCATAAAAAATTGTATAGTGCACTAGCCATTTTTATGTCTTCTTGTAGTCTCAAACATTATTTTGTATCATTGTTACATTGGTCTTGAGATTGGTAGCTTAATATAGCTCCACAATACAAAATATGGTTTACCTGTGCAGTGTAACAATGGCATAGGTAGATTTTTCTTTCAAAGAATGAAAGGGTGAGTGCACAATTGAGATGTATATACACATATCTTTTTTGTAATATCATGGATACTTTTTGAAACTTCCATTCATTGCTAATCTAAAAGGAAAAGTCTTATACACATCCTTTGCTTAATTGAGTTGTTCCAATCAAAGGATTAAATATATTGGAATCTTTTTATCAATCATTTCATAAAATACCAATTGAAAACGTGTTTTTTTCTTTTAGATAAAGTTGTTTACAATTAATCAAGTTATTTATTCAAGACAAACCATGAAGGACAACAATGATCAATGTTATGGCTAACCAATTAATAAGTATACATGTGAATAATTCAAGCATGTACATGTGAATAAGGGAAACACAAGTAGTCACAAACACATATGCCTTGAAGTATACACAACTTAAAACAAAGTATATGCGCGAATACAAGGTATACACATGAAAACGCATAAGTCGCAAGTGCAAGCAGAATGAAGAGTGTTGGAATACGTTTTGAGGTTCGAGTTCGGGTTCAGGGGTTCGGTTCACCAACTAGGCCAAATGTTTTTGGAGGGGGGTTTGGTTCATTTTGAATACGTTGGTACAAAACTCATGTAAAAATAAAATATAAATATATATGCAGCCTAGAAGCATGCATTAGGATTAGAATATCACATAACATCATATAAACAATAAAACCACCATAAAATTGAATGTCATTTAAAGCATGCATGATAAATATTCATCTTTGAAACTTGAATTGTGGTAGCTTGATAAACAGAGTCTATTGATGCTAGGGTTCAATTTATATGATTTTGAAAAAAGAAGCCAACTGAGTAGAGTTATCAGTGTTCTTCATAAATCATAAGAATTTGTTTAGTACACTAGCCATTTTGATGTCTTCTTGCAGTCTCAAACATTATTTTGTATCATTGTTACATTGGTCTTGAGATTGGTAGCTTAATATAGCTCCACAATACAAAATTTGGTTTACTTGTGCAGTGTAATAATGGCATAGGCAGATTTTTCTTTCAAAGAACGAAAGGGTGAGTGCACAATTGAAGTGTATAAACACATATTTTTGTAATATCAAGGATACTTTTTGAAACTTCCATGCATTGCTAATATAAAAGGAAAACTCTTATACATATCCTTTGCTTAATTGAGTTGTTCCAATCAAAGGATTAAGTATATTGGAATATTTTTATCAATAATTTCATAGAATACCAATTGAAAATGTGTTTTTTTCTTATAGATAAAATTGTTTACCATCAATCAATTAATTTATTCAAGACAAACCATGAAGAACAACAATGGTCAATGCTATGGATAACCAATTAATAAGTATACACGTGAATAAGTCAAGCATGTACATGTGAATAAGGGAAGCACAAGTAGTCACAAACACATATGTCTTGAAGTATACATACAAATACATAGTATTCACAACTTAAGACAAAGTATATGCACGAATACAAGGTATATGCATGAAAATGCATAAGTCGCAAAGTATACATTGGAACACACGTAAGTCACAAAGTATACACGTACATTGTGAAGTAAACACTTCAATACACATAACTCATATCTATTGAACCATGAATTTATAACATGCAAATATGGACACCATTGATAAAAAAAATTTGTATTAACCAAATAGCCATGTACACATACATCAATATATGTCGATATAAGTATAAAATATAGGTACAAAATAGCCATATAGGCTTACAAGAATGCCATATAGGCATACAATGTCAAATATATCCAATACAAAATGTGTATAAAATTGCCATGTAGGCATACAACAAAGGGATCTAGAATCAAAAGTCATTGCTCTCTAGGCTCTTAAAATAAAATCTTTCCCTTTGTTGGTTGATCGGATGGTGATAGGTCTATCACTCATTTCTGCTGCACTCAAGGAGTGCTCCTACTCCTCCTACTATTGTTAAGTTCTTGGTGAAGTTTTAACTATTACAATAAGAAGTAAAGACATTAATATATAGAAATTACATTATACAAAATGATATATTTAAAAAAAAATCACTTACGGCCATCTCACGATCACTCTCCTTGAGGGAAATATTTGCACGCTGATGCCAAGGCATGCTTAAGCCCTATATAAACCATCCAAATAGAAATTAAACTACGAATCAATAATTTGGTTTGATTTTTCACTCGAACTAACATCTATAATAATGAATGTAAATTGAAATTTAGTAATTTGCCTCATACCTCCCCTGTTAGAGCCATCGAGGATTGTATAGCGGATGAAACACCGATATCCATTGCCCTCATAACATTTGGAGGTGTTTCCACAACCAACATCTGAAAATAAAACAACAAATTATTTAATCACAAAAAAGTTACAATAGCGATGGACACGTCATGACTTATAGTGTATGAGATCTAATGAACAAAATTTTGAGTACTTATTAAACTATATATTTCTAATTATCATGATTGCTATTTTCCCTATCCATATCTTGTTCGAAAGGACATGTTTTTAGGATTTTACCCATAGTAGCAAGCCGCTGAATCATTTGATTAAATGCTTTCATAGACATGTACGATAGCTGTGGTGGCATAGAGAAGGCAGTGAACTATTTGAAAAAATGCCTGAAAAAAAAGGGGTCTCATGGTGATGGAATTCCATTACAAACAAATGCACGTCATGGCATTCCATCACCATAAGAATGCATTTCTTTCAATAATTTTTTCAAAAAGTTCATTTCCTTCTCGATGACCAGTATTATTGCTTACTATTATGCTTTGATAGATATTTTTCCAAGCATCCATAGTTTGTTGGAAAACACCTATTTTAGGCTTTTAGCCATAGCAGCTCAAGGAAGCACGAGTAGTTTGATAAAATGCTTTAGTGCACATGTATGACTTTCTAAACAACTATATTGTAGTTGAAATTTTGTCATCTATCAGCATCTAGTTATTAGTTATGGAATGTGAAGTAATGCTTTGAGTTTGAATGATGTGAAATGCAATGCAACCAACAATATGAATATAAACTACATAAATCTATTAAGTACAATTCATTAGTTAAACTCTTTATTCTATTACCTACATGAAGGTTTGAGTAAATCCACTGGCACTGGGAGGTGTTCCCTCGAAACCTCCAATATTACCTTGTTCAACATCCAAAATCACATTTTAAAATACCATTCATAAAAAAATGCTATTAACATGTAATAAATTTATAATTGTTTACTAGTTATGTACCCCACTGATAGGTGTATTGCAAAAATAAGTAGGTGGAGGTTTGGTGTATCCAATCTCAACACTATGACCCTATAATTTAATTAAAATCATAAAACTAAATTAGTTAATCTTGCATTTCAAAATAAAAATTTAATAAATTAAATTCAATGAACATGCTAACTTTTACTTGAGTATCAATTCCATACGCATCCTGCAAAATGTCAGCCACACTCTCCATCTCTATAGCTGCATAAGGATCCTCTACAGCAGCCTCCTGAGTGCCGGTGGGGTCATATGAACAAGTCGCCCTGCAAGATTGACACACATGGGTTTGAAGGCCACCACTTGAAGACTCCCCTGGATGGCGTTGTAGAATAGGGCTAGTATGATGGATGACACTCTAGGTCAAAGTGTTGATCGCCTGCAATGTCTCTATGTCTACACTCTCCTTTGTGACTACAGGTTTAACAATGTGCTCACAAAGTAGCCTAGCGAGAGCTCGTCTCCCTTTTCGTGTAGGATCTGGCTGTGCACTGGGCCTATCCTGAGCTGACCCTCCACCTCTCCCCTAGAAGTTTGTCATATCAAAATAATTTAGTATTTTTTTCAATATGAACTCATTGTATAGTTTCCTAAGAAAATACTAGGGGACTTCACAATAGTTGCATAGTCGGTCATCAAAGACCATGTACCACATATCATAAAAATGGTTCCTAATATCTTGGTGGTGGCACTAATGAATAAGAAACCTCTTCGCATTGAGGCTAAGATTTTTATTTATTCGTGGATCAGTGAATAATGAGCACAAATCACCTTTTGTAATTTTTAAATCATTTACTTATTTATGTGATAGTTTATTTGCATAATATGCCCTAACCGCCTGCCTCCTATTTTTCCATCTAGTTATTTGTTTGTTAATTGAATCTACATTTTTTAACATATCTTTCAATGAATTTGTGAGGGTCATTCTTTCTATGGTTGAACCATTTGGATCACTCAACCTACTAATAAAATCCTCAATATGTTTTTTGTTGTTCTCAATCTCACTCTTTAAATTTTGTTGAGTGTCAGGAGGGTGTTCAGGGATTGGTGGAGGAGGTTGTTGTTGAGGTTGATTTTCTTGTTGATGATTTTGTTCTTCAAGATTTGGTTGCTCTTCTTCTTGAGGATTTTGTGGGTTTGCGGGTTCATTTGCATCTCCTAAAAAATTTTAAATTTATATATCAAATTTAACCTAAAACTAAGAAATTCAAAACAAACAACAAACAATACTTACCTCTCCCACCTCTTCGTCGTCATGGTGCCATCCTTGCAAAGAAATAACAACTCTTCTTGAATATTTGTGCCCAATACCTCCTCCTAGAACATAAGCGTGAAAGTTGGGGGTTTTGGCCACGAGCAGAAGAAGAAAACTGTCGAAGTGAAAATGAAGACTTTCACTTTTTTTTTGCTTTTAACATGCTATAACGTGATCGCATTATAACGTGCTCGCGTTATAGCATTTTGAAATTTGTTTTAGAAAGTGACCACAAAATTGGTACCCAAGTTCATGCACCCGCCTATAATAAAACAAACAACATAAATGTAAATCCAGTATACTGATAAATAAAAACATGAATTTACTTATCCTGGGTGTACCGACCTGAATAAGCTCCCTTTTAAGAGGAATGTGTAGAAGTTGCCTTAGTAAGCTCTGAAATCTACAGAGGATATTCAGTGAAAGCAGAGGAGAATTCGCAATGAAAATGACCCTGGAAATTCCCTCTTATAAAAGCATTAAAATGGGTAAATTGAATGCATTAAATTGTGGTGGTTGAGTTTCAAATTTGAATTTTTGTGGGAAACAATCTGTCATTTCATTTTGTAGTGGCCATCTATGCCTGAGTTATACTGTGGTCTTTAGGAAATCAATTTTATATTTGGTTTAATTGTCAAAATAGGTGGCTTTATTAAATTCAATCAAATATATGAATTATACTATGTTTTTGGTATATTAGGGAGCCTTACACCATTAACTGTCTATGCAGGTAGCAGAAGTAGATGGAGTTAATGCATGAAGATGTGAAGGGAAGTGTGGATGAATGTACAATTGATAGCTCATAAAGCTGATCATTTTTTTTGTATTATGTCAGAATGTGCACCATTAATTGTTTATAATGTTTTAAATTATGTGACATTGTGCACCATTAACTATTTATAATGTTTTAAATTATGTGACATTGTGCACCATTAACTATTTATGTATACATGTAAATACAATGTACTAGAAGTTTTAAGCCACTTGCATGGAGTGGTTATTGTAAACATCACTGTACTTTATTTAATTCAGAAATAACTTTATTTTGTGTAAGTTGACTTGTGTTGAAAACATAATTGCACCAATGTATGTTTAAATTTTTTTTTTGTTGGTTGGTTATAGACTAAGTAGTGAACATATACTAGTGTAATGTCTAATTTTTTATTGGCATAACTAAAACATTTTAATGACTAAAATGTAAACGAATATTGGGGGGACAAGTGAATGGGGAGTAAACAACAATCGGATCATGAACGACAATCGAGGGTTTTCCCCTAGGTGAATTGGATGGTAAAATATTCTTAGGCATTCCAATTTGTAGGATATTATCTTACATTAATGTTTTTTAGTTCCTGCAGAAGGAATTATAGGCACCATCTGTGCTTTAACTGGTGATTAAATCTTTTGCTTGCATTTAATCAAAATTCATTATTTTCTTTTTCATATATTATCTTTTAAATTTTATACATTATATTTTAATTTTTTTAAAGTTAAATGCATGATTTTTAACTTTTCAAATTCCAAAAATTATTTTTCCTCAATTTTATTGGCTAAATTTTTTTCAGTGAGTGGATTTTGAGGGAGCATAAACTTTTTATTGCAGTTTTTTAAGGTTTTTCTACCACAAAGACCATAATCGAAAACATATTTAACTAGAACTCTTCAAAATTTGTTTACTTGTTATGTTTTCCATTCTATGCATTTATTTATTTGTCACATGTCTTAAATAAAATATAATTAAAATAACAAATTCAAATATATAAAATAATCTAATAACAAATTAAAAAAGTAATGTGTTTTTAATATATTATGTTATTAAGTTGACAACATATTATAATATTCATATATATATATATACTATAGACTATATAATATGTAACATATATAATTATAATATCTAATATATAATTTAATATATTAGATAATAATATTATAATATTATATTTTAATTTTAAATTATGTAATATATTATCTTTTTTAATAATTTAATATATTTTAATTATATTATATTATTAAATATTTTTAATAGACATTATATTATATATTACATTAACATCTAATATATTAAATTAATCTTGATATACAGTGATTTACCTTTTTTCATTGCTATTTATTTAAAAAAATTCCTTTTACCTAAAAATAAAAAGATATTAAAACAAGTAATGAATATTCATTTGTATAAAAAATTATTTAAAAATCTTAATTTATCACTTAAATTCATCTAGTTAAATTTAATAAATTTAAATATTAAATTTAAAATTGTTACATACCTTTATATATATTATATATTATTTTTAAAAACATTCTATATTAAAAAAATGTCCAAATAAAAAAATTTAAACATTTTATTACTATCTAATAGAATTATACCATAATCATTATTCATTTTTAAAAGAAAGGATTTAGGCAAGGCCCTCCCACTATAAATGAACTCATTCAATTTACATGTCATTACATATAAGTCATGTTCGTAATTAGTGATTAGCCGATAGGCTATTATAGGTGGGAAATCCCATCAGATTAGTCTATTGTCTGATGTCGGTGGACTATTCCTGTGGGCAATCCCACCGGAATGGTTTTAAGTGGTTCCTCATAATTAACGCCATTAGTGTGCTAGAGTGGGTTGCGTACAAAAATAAAAGGATCATTCATATCAGTAAACAGTACCAGCTACTACCTACGCACTGTACATTAATTTTACCTCGACTTTTGGGGTTTTGCGTGCGAGCTAAAGTAGCATGTGTATGTGTGTATTCCCTATTTTCCTATTTCCATTTCTTTTTCAAGTGGCCTTCTTTAGAATAAAATGGAAATTGCGGTTATGACAGGAGGAGAGCAAGGAAACATCATAAGGGAGAAGGTAATTTCTATTTTTATGCTTCCTGCGCTATTTTAATTAAAACCCTTCCATTATTATTCAATGGTTGTTAACCCTTTGCTTTTACTAGTGTCATTGGGTTATTTCTTCTAACTAAGAAGGGGCGAACCTTCAACCAATTAGTTCTATCACTTTCAAGTTGTTTTAGTGTGAGATGCCTATTGCAATGCAAACCCTTTGTATTAAGGAAATGGCTGTTAACCCTCCATTCCTTTTACCACTGGTGTTGGAGAAATTTTGCAGTTGAAGTAAATGCCACTTTCCAAGGTATTTTCTTGTAGGTCCACTATATCTCTCATCCTTGCATAGGCAAGAAGGATGTTGGCAAAGCTTATGGGGTCGGGCTTTACACCTGCCAGTCACATTTGCTTGAAGCCTTATAAAGCCTATTCAATAAATCCATTTTGTGCATATCCTATAATCGTTGCAATCTAGAAGACCAAAACCTTTGAGGCATTTATTCAAACAGTCATGTGTTTCGTCTAGGTTACTGCATTTTGCATACATGTCTACTAGGGCCGTTGTAACTACACATCTGATAAAATGTGTCTTCTTAGGTAGTCTGATATATATCTTTTACCAAAGGAGGTAGGTGGCAGAGGTGGAGAGGGAAGAAAAGAGAGGGAGGGTGTTGAGAGGAGGCACTGTTGTTTCCATTTGAGAACTTAATTCTTGAATTGAAATTGTTGTCAATTGTAAGTAAAGAGTTCATAATAATAATGTCACAGTTATTTTTAATTGTTAGGTTTGCTACATTGGGTTCAGTCTTAATTAGGGTTTCTTGGCTTTGAAAAGTTCTTTGTAATGGAGTTTTTCAATTGGGCTAAGAAACAATGTTAATGGGTGCTTACTAGTACTGATTTTTTTTGAAACGAGCAGCATTTCAATCCAAGAATTATTGTAACGGGGAATAGGGGCACTATAGTGTGGAAATAATGGGAATGGGTTGTGTAAGATTAAAGAAAGAGTATTCCCACAAAACTAATCGAGCTTGTTAAGTTAGTTACCATGTAATTATGCCATATAAGCAATGAGGGGATTCATTGGAATGTATTAAGACTAAAAGGCAAGAATTAAGTCTATTGTATTTGCAATGCAGTACAGTCCCTTGTACTCATGTACATTTAGGAATCAAGTGGGATAGTTTTTGTTCCAATGTACACAAAATGTCTACAATTTTCCTTTTAAGAGTTGCAATGGCTTTATTTCCAATAGTACAAGCATCAGATGTTAGGACATGGTGACTTTGAGCATGAATATAATGAGCTATTCTGTTCCAACTGAATGCAAAAATATATGTGGGAACTTGAATACAGTGGTAATGAGCATGTGTTAATTAGGACTGATAGAATAGGTAGATGTTTTATCTAGATGCATAAGGGTCACTAGAAACTGGGTATTATAAATTCTATCTATCCTAGAATGACATTTGTATAATAATGCTTATGTTTTCTTATCAACATGCATACAATGCTTCTTTTTTCTAATCAATATACTATGTGTTGATGGTGTTTTTTGCACAATAACAACTTAGACAAGATACAAGTATCCGATCTCTCTTGATAGGTAAATCTCTATCAGCAAGCCTCAAAAGATAACCCCAAGGTCTCTAATGTCAGGTCTTGACAATGCATAAACAACTCAGTGATAAATATGAAAATGTTGGTAATCACAAAGGGACCTTACTACAAGAAAATACTTAATCCTTAAATTTATCAGATCTAGCAATATGGTGATACTTCCAATCCTAAATCTAACCCAAATGATAAAGAAAGAGCAAAAGAGATAAGGTTTTAGAGAGATTCTTAAATTTAACACTAAACCTAAGATTAACAATGCAAATGATGAAACACTTGAAATGGACCAATCCCTTAGAAACTGATTTCTGCTTAACCTAGATAAATCTGCAATCTTACACAAATAGTTCAATCTTCTAAGGTATTAAAGATTTTCAGATCATGAATACTCCTCCAAAATAATCCTATTGCAATTTCAATGAACAAATAATCACAATTGAACTAAGCACAATGAATGCAAAAGTCCGAATGCAAAAGTCCAGGCTAACTTTGTAAAGCAACTAACAATCAACTAGCTGCAAAAAGTATGGACTAAAGATTGTTGTAAACACTTCAAGCATCAAACCACAAACATCATCAAATCATCTAACATTAAACCTAGCACATCTATCAAATAAAATTAAGCAACTTCCAAAGATAGAATAACAAAAAGCATGCCAGATAAAACACAACACAAGAAAGGCACCAATTCACAATGTCTTCACTTGCATTAAATTACCCAAAGTAGCAACAATTCTAGTATTTTGTTATAACACTTGCTTGCTTGAAAAATAAGACTAACTCCTAAATCTAAATCTTGCTATACTGCTTAGTTTTCTCTAATATCAAAACTATCTATCCCTTACAAATGAGGAAGAATGCCATATTTATAGAAACCCCCCAAGATATGTCAACCTAATTAGGGTTTACAATAATAAATGACCACAAAACAAGTCGGCCAAGAGGAATTCAAAATATGCCAAAATATGCATTAAATGCATGTATTCCATTCAAGTTGGCTTGGGTCTCCAACATAATCTGGACCAATGCACGTAAAGGAGAAGAGAAATAATGGGGAAGCAAAAATTCTGATGTAGCATTGCATTAACTACTTCCCCCTTTATCCTTAGCACACTCCATCTTATCATGCACCATCAAAAATATCCTATCCAAGTCGGTTGTAGGTGGCATAATCAAGACCTTAATCCTTCTTTCAATGGACTTTATATCATCTCTTGAATGCTTTACCATTTTATCCCAATCTACCTTACTTGTTTGATATTTATGAATTACTGCAATCTAGGTAGTTGCATCATCCAATTGATGTTCAGTGATAGGGCCCTCATTTACTGGAGAATACACATCATGCCACCATCTTCTCAACTGCTCCAAGCTAAGGTGTTTTGGCACAAATCTCTTTCTCCCTGTCATCACCTCAAAGAAGGAAATGCACTTATTGTAAATTTCAATCAAGGTTTCCTCAATTTGTTTCCCCTGTTTATATACTTTCTTTAAAACCTTTTGCCTTATTTGCAAAGCTTCATACCATTTGCAAGGTTCAACGGCTTTAGAGGAAGGAAGAGTTCCATCACTTACCAATTTGTCCTCAGTATACTCCATGATGGTCTTAGTCTTTTGCAACAGGATATCTATGTCCTTATCCTGTGCTAGCACATTTCTTAGCCAATCTAATGATCTCATTGCATCTCCTCCAGTCAAAAGGATGTCCTTGATAGCATCATCTCCCTTGGTTTGTACCCCCTGTAACCAGCAGATTGTAACATGTGTGGTGCGTTTCATTCTTTCCAACCCTGATATTGTTTCTTGTGGTAGGAAGCTTGCAGCAGATGATGAGGAACTGATGGATTGCAAAGGATTCATCAAGTCTTGCAAATATCTCTTGATTTTATCATTTTCCTTCTTCAATTCCTATTTGGTTTGTACTTCTTTCTTCAACCTACCCAAGATCACAACACTAGATCCCTCATATTCTTCAATCTCTTGTTCCATGGAAGTAGGTCCTAGGTTGATGGTCTACACATTGCAATCGCTTCCAGTCACATCATCCCTATTCTTATCAAGGGCGGGAGTAGCAATGTGAACCACCCTGTTATTTTCTCCATCTCTCTCAATCTTGGAGATGACCCTGGATTTCTTCTTTCCCTTACCCTTTCCTATATTTTCCAATAGCTCATCCCAATTGGAAGGGGTGTCATCTACAACAATCTGTTTACTCTTTAATTCTTTATCCAACCAACCTAGAACAATAGATTATGATTGTACTTTTCTTTGTCCAACTTCATCCTGTTGATCCTTGGGTGTATCTTTGCTCAAATCCTGTTTCTTAGAAATTTCCTCAACTTTATCTTCTTTTTCTTTATTACATTGTTCTTCTTCATGCACTGGTGATGGAGTACTAACTAGTATTTCCTCTCTCTGAGGAGGTTTATCTTCTTCACTTCTTACAAGTGAATCCTTATAAGTTACCAAAGGAGACTGCAACACCCTCTCTATTTCTACCTCAGCACTATAGAGCTCACCTTCTTGAAATTCTTCTCCTTCTAGATCTTGATGACTTTCTACTTCTTTGGATTCACCTAGTTCACCTAGTGTACTATGAGATTCATGAGAAAGAGGAATATTATCATGTTGTTCTATAGTAGGAGTGACTAGAGGAGCATCCTTCCTCGACACATTGTCCTTAGGAGGAGTTCTTGATCTCCTTGTATATACATGTGTCCTTTCTTCCGAGCTCTTGACATTTATCACAGGTGGGATAACTTCCTCCCATGCCTTCGAGCTTTCCTTTTCCTTCTACGACAATCTTACTATCCTCCTTCTCTTGGGCATAGGGACACTAACCTCTTTATCTTCCCTTTCAACTTCATCTTTTGCTAACTTCTTGGTCCTTGAAATGTGCCTCCTTTTATTTGCAATAGGCTTTCTTTGTTTTTCTTCCTCTTGTACTTCCTCTGCTTGAACATCTTTAATCTTGATCTTAAAAGGAGAGCTCACCTTTCCCTTACCCTTAGGATCCTACTTAGCTAACTCCTCAGAAGTGGAATAAGACTCCAAGTCTGCCATTAGATCATAGGTGCATTGCACACCTTCACTTTCTAGTTCCCACATCTTATGCTTGAGCCACAACTTTGTATACTTAATCACCAAAGTCATAAGTTTCTCTAACTCTATTTTCTCTTCCTCCAACTAGTCTATTACTCCCATTGGTTTATCCTTCACTACCTCATAATCATGGCCCTGAATAAAATCTCCATCATCTTCAACTTGATTTGGAATGGCCTTCACATTATATAGCTGAACCAAGTTAACAGTTATCCTGGAAAACTTCTTCCTTTTAATCTCAAATTCATCACTGCAATTGGCCCAATAGTCCTCTATATCATCCTTGTGACTATATTCTTTGTTGGCCTTCTTCTATGCTTTGCCATTCCTATCAAACCTAGATCTCTTGGAATGAAAGGATAACCCAAGAGTACTCATTTCTTCTTCAGAAGCATAGGCCGAATTAATAGAAGGGAATGCCTCACTAGTGCCTATCCTCAGAGGAAAATCTCCACCAAATCCAGTCTTATGCCTATCCTTCTTCACAATTGCATCAAAATCACATATTTTCCTTGTGACCTCCAAAAGTATAATGTGATATGTGGGATACCTATGAATTATGTATGGAGCCCTCTAACAACCATCTATCCTTATATATGAAAAGGTTGGAAACTTTATGAACCAAGCCCCATACATTTTGATTAGCTCCTTGGCATTGCCAAATATCCTTACATGCTCTGCACCTTGGAGCAACCTAGTGATGTACATGGTGAATGCATCATTCACCCTCCTATAGCTGGAGTTACCTAGGTGTAACTATGGATAAACCTCATAAATTACATCTTGTCCAAACACACCCCTTGTACTTAGTCCTTTATATGGATGAAATCTTGCAAGTGCATTAACCAAGTAGGAGGTCATTGTGAAGGTCTTCATCTGCAGGACATTACACATTTGTTCATGAATCATGGCACTTATAATGCTTTCCCAATGATAATTAGCATTCTACTCCATCCTCACAATGACATGGAACATCCAATTCTCAAATACTCCTACACTCTTTAACCCTACCACCCTACTAAGAAGGGTGATAACATCATAGTATTCCTTCTTGAATTTAGCTTTGAATAGTTGCTTGGGTAGCTTGGAAAAGTGGGACTTAGGCTTCTCCAACCAGGAATTGATGGCCTGCTGGGACTTGATGGTATCTTCCTCATAGAACTTCTTTTCCATATCTATATCAAAAGCCACCACATGAGACCTATCTGGCATGTCAAAGGCTTAGGCTATAGACACAGGATTTAGATTTGCTACAATTCTCCCTTGAGGGCCAATTATCCTTTGTGTACCCCTGCCATAGTGTCTGGCACATTCGAGCACCAATTCATAACACTACACTATAGGAGGAAATCCAGCTACATGTGCCAACCCTAATTCCAACATCTTTCTGGCTAACAAAGGGAGATTATGTGCTACCATCCTTGTCTTGAACTCTTCATAATCCCACAATCCAACGTTTGTATTAGTTACCTCTGACCAGATGGAAGTCAGCTTTCTCTCAGGGATTTTTCTCTTGATATCCATTTTTATTCTTTCTACCTCATAAATAGAAGACCCCTCTGCACTTGGATCCATCACTCTACCCCTAGTTCCACTTGTCACTGCCTTACTTGACTCAGCCTACATTTAACAAAGAAACCATAATAAAGATCACATGAAACCCAAGTTAATTAATCACAAATGACATATTCAACCTCAATATAAGTCCCATGATAAGAAAAATTCTCTAAAACCTCAAGAATTAATCATATCGAAGTTCAGGTTTTCAGTCCTCCTGCAGAATCCAGGCCAAAGAGGAATTTTAGAAAATTCCTAGCCAGGTGAATTTTAGCGAAATAAACATAATAGCAACCAATAATCATTTAATCAACTATCATTAACTAAGAAAAAACATGATACATCTTTAAATAATTTAAATTGATCATACAATGAATAATCACCAGCTAATAAATCATGCTATCTCTCAGTTCTTCATTTTCAACAAAGTTTCAGAGAATTCCGCCCAAGGCGGGAATCTGTGAAAACAACAATAGTCTACGAATTCTAGGAAAATGAAGGAACAAAGAAAATTTTGGTAAAATCCAAAGGAAACAGAAATCTGCAAAGCAGGAAAAACTCTGGATTATTGCACATTTCGGGAACATGAAGAGAAAATAGAAAATCAGAGAATTCTAGGAGTTAAGGAATTTTGTGAAGACTTTGAAACACCGAATGTCAATTTTTTCTTGCGACTTCACTCAAATTGATCGAATGATCACAAATTTGAGGATCCTGGGCTTGAAACTAGCTTGAATTTAACCTCCTATAAATCACCTTTAAATTTGAGGCTCATCCTAAAGTAAATCAAGAGTAATTGGTGATGCCCTAAGCACGAAACCCTAAAATTATACCATGAACATACAAGACAAGCTTGGGCTTAGCTTACTCGTTTTCTAGGTTTATAGAAGGTTCATTATGACCTACACAAGTGAGCTACCTCATAATGAAATCAAAAAACAAGCTTGAAAAACTCACTTGGGGATCATCAATTTAACAAAATCGAACAACCCTAACTTCAGATGTTCAATGCCAAAACATACAAAAATTCTAACTCCAAGCACACTCAAAATGCCAAAGAATCATTCAAATTCAACAATAAAAAGCAAGGAAATGCATACATACCATTGATGAAGTGAGACTCAATTACAACAATGATAGGGAACAATATTTAGTGCCTTGGCAAACAATAGATGACGTCCAAGAAAATCACCACCAAATCTAAGAATTCACAAATCGAACACGCCAAATCTAGCCAAGCACTCAAGATCAAGCACCTCAAATCAATAGAAAGCAAGTGATAAAACTTAATGTCACAAAACTCCCAAAAATTGATTAAATACCTACCGCAAAAATCGTATAAAGAGCATTAATGCAGTTGACAAAACAACCTTGACCAAAACCCGGGAACCCGGTAGGACAACAGAATTTCAGAGAAATCCGATCACTACAGAATTCTGCGAAGGACCAAAATCTCTAGATCATAGTGCAAAGCAGCCACCACTAGGTATTGAGAGTATCCGGGGAATTCTACCAAGAGTGGATTTTCCCGAGAGCAGTGAAAAACCTAGAATGAGTCAAAAACTTGAGGTTTTGAATCAATATCATAGAGGGATCACCAATGTAGGTAAAATAAACATTCAAGCTCATACCAAAGCAAATAAATCCCCAAGATCAAAGGGCCAAAACACCAAGAACGAAAGAAAAAGAGGGTCCCTGCTTTTAGCGGGGTGTGTGTGCGAAAAACTACACAACAAATGGCGACTCTTGCTGGGAAAATGCTCCAGAGCATTTAAGTGAAAAACTAGAATCAAGAACCCAGAATCTCTAGTTTTAGTCCCTGCATTAGGTCATCAATCTGGTAGAGTTTCAAAACTCAAAGGTAAGCAAACCATTCTTGTACTAGGGTCAAAGTTTGTGCATATGTGTTCATTCATGTTTTCCTTGGTTACAATGAGGATCAAATTTGGTCTAGCTAGGCTACATAGAGATTCAAACTCCAAAAGAAACTTGGATAGAGCCTCACTACCAGTCAAGCATCCATAGCCCCAATGAGGTTATCATTGTGATTCCCCCCAAGCATAGCTCTACTGCCAGCCAGGCGTCCATAGCCCCAGTAGAGATACTTGGATACCCCTGATAAGTTGAGTTTTTTATTTTGATTTTCAATATATCTTTTTTTTCTTTCTTTTTGATATTTCTTTTCTTTTCAATTTTGTTTCAACTTGTGAACAATGAAGTTCACACTCAGGGTTGGGAACCACAGTGGCACTGAAGCAAAATATAATATTTTTCACCTAAATAGATTTCATAGGAACCCCTTGCAACCTTGGAATTTTAAAAGATCTGTGTAAAAGGTAAGACCCAAATACATTCCAGATTTAACTTAATCCCCTAGATTATCCACTCAAAACACTTAATACATATGACACCAAATAGAGGAATTTCACCAACTGACTCTGGAAAAAAGATTGAAGTTTGTAAAATAAATATTCAAAACAATCCCAGATAATAATATGATTTCCATGCAGGCGCAACACACCCAAAAGAAAACAAGAAAACCTCCAAAGCAAGAGCGAAGCAAAGCAAAGCAAACCACAAGCAAACCAAAAGCTAACCAAAACAGGAACAAACCAACAACAAAATAGAAAAGGAAACCTACCCTAACCAAAGCAAAGCAAACCAAATAGAAAAGAAAACCTATTCTAACTATGTACAAGGAAAGAGTTGTAAACAACTCAAGATTGGAAGTAATGCTTCAAGTACTGCCCATTGATAGGCAGTAGAATATCCTCCCCAATGAGGGTTTCCAAGTGAAAAACATTATCTTCCAGGATCTCTGAAATCTGATAGGGGCCAAGCCAAAGTTTGTCAAATTTACCGTGCTCCCCTTTTCGGTCATGTGCTTTATCCCAGTAAAGAACCAAGTCAAAAATCCTAAAGGATTTTACCTTAGCTCTCCTATCAAACCATCTTTTAACTATGCCTTGATGCTTGGAATTTTTTTCTAAAACTTCATCTCTTCTTTCTTCAAGGTGCAACAACTCTGCCAGGCGGGCCTCACGCCTATTCTCTTCATCATAATATTCATTAATAAACTGCACATTAGGGATCCTTAATTGAATAGGAAATATAGGTTCCATGCCATACACAAGGTGGTAAGGAGAGGTTCCTAGGAAAGTCTTCTGCCTTGTACGATTTGTCCATAGAGAAAATTTAAGCTGACTATGCCAATCCTTGGGATTCTTCTCTAATAACTTACGGATGACTATTAAGAGGTTTTTATTGGAAGACTCAACCAAACCATTACCTTGTGGATAATAATTGGATGCAAACTTTATTACAATTCCATGATCAAAGGCCCAATTAGAAAACTTCAATGATGCAAATGTAGGACCATTATCACAAACTAAAGATGGAAGACATCCAAATCGATTAATAATACCTAATTCAATGAAATTAATTACCACTTCAGAAGTACATTGTTTGCATGCAAGAGCCTCAGTCCATCGTGTGAAATAATCAATGACAGTGAGAATATACATGTGGCTTGCAGAAGAAGGTGGATTGATTGGACCTATGAAGTCTATTCCCCATTGTGCGAAAAGTTTTACCTCAAAGATTGGTTGAAGTGGAAGAGCTGCATATTTTTCCCCGGTTGCTGCAGTTTGACACACATGGCAAGTTCTGACATGATTGTGTGTGTCCTTGAACAATGTAGGCCAATAATAAATCGAGCTCAGAATCAAGTTTGTAGTGGAAGGTGCAGATCCATGGCCAGTACCATATCTGTCATGAAATTCTACCATGACCCTTTCGGCCTCCTGTTATCCCAAACATCTTAAATTTAAACCTTCATGGTTCATTTTGTATAAAACAAATCCCTTCAACATGAAATTTCCACTCTTCAAATGTAATTCCCTTCTTTGTACTGCATTAAGATGGTCAAGACACCGTTGATTCAAAAGATAGTGAATGATATCATCATACCAGGCCCCTCGAGAAACATCTTCAAGATTGTAATGTTGGGCTGCAAGGTCAGGGTCCATTTCTGCCATTGTTCTTGTAAGCCCTTTCCCTCTTACCAACTTCATAGGATGAATCTCAATATTGTATTCCTGCAACATGGTCACCCACTTTTCTCGGTGTTCTCCCAACTCATTTTGCATCAACAACAACTTGACTGCAAGATCAAGAACTATTGCAAAGACCTTGTTCCTGAGAATATAATACCTGAACTTCTTCACAACTTTGACCAAGGAATAGGCTTGTTTCTCCACACTTGGATACCTTATTTCTGCATCTTTCAATGGTGTGCTCATAAATGCTATGGGGTGTTCATTCCCTTGATCAAACTTTTGAGTCAACATGCCAACACAGGAGTGATCAAAAGCAAATGAATATATGTAAAATGGATTATCATAATCAGGACTCACCAAAACTGGAGCTTCAACAATGGCCCTTTTGATTTCTACAAATGCTTCTTTAGCTTATGTACTCCATTCAACTTTGGCTTCCTACTTCAACATAACATTCAATAGCTTGACTATTTCTGCAAATCTTGTGATAAACTTCCTTACAAAATTAATTTTTCCAAAGAATGACTTCATCTCTTTCTTGCTAGTTGGTGGCTGAATCTTAAGTATGGCTTCCACTCGCTCAGGGTCAATTGCAATTCCTTTCTCTGAGATAACATGTCCCAACAACTTTCCCTTAGTAACTCCAAAGATGCACTTATTTGGATTAAGAGATATGCCAAATTCTCTACACCTCTGAAACACTCTGCATAAATTGGCTATATGATCACCTCTCTTTTTAGAAAAGACTGTCAAATCATCCATATAAATAATTATGTATTTACTGATTATATCCTTAAAAGATATGTCCATAGCTCTCTAGAATGTGGATCCTACATTGATCAAACTGAAAGGAATCCTTCTATAAGCGAAAGTACCCCACTTTGTGGTGAAAGTGGTTTTATGCCTGTCTTCATACTATACCATAACTTGATTGTATCTAGAGTAGCCATCTAGAAAAGACATCATTTGAGACCCATTGACAATCTGAAGTACTTCATCCAGTTAAGGTCCTAGATAATTGTCCTTTTCTGATGCTCTGTTAAGGTTCCTAAAATCCACACACAGTCTGATTTCACCATTCTTTTTTCTCATAGGAACTAGGTTTGTGACCTAGGTTGAATCTCTAATTGGGAATATGATTATGGTAGACAATACCTTATGCACTTCCTTCTGGATTATGGGCTCCAGCAAGGCATTAATCGGTCTTTGCCTCTACTTGAAGGGTCTTACTCCTGGCTTTAGAGGGATAGTGTGAGTTATAATTGATGTGTCATATGTCTTCAGGTCTTCATAACTCCAAGCTATCACATCCTGATATGTATGTAGGCCACACCCATACCCATATTGGTTAGGGCACCTTTTAGGCACATACCAAATTTGACTAATATTGGTCATAACAACAAAAAAAAGGTAAGCCACAAAGATTTAAAATTAAACTAAAGTCACATAGAAGATAGAAAACATCTAACTCAACCACTTAATATCTCATTTCTAACCCTTCCCCCAAAGGAATCTAAAATTTGAAGAAGACCAAGTCAATAAATGGAAATAGCATGAGGCAATCATATGTTAGCAATGCTAAAAAAATGAGCCTTTCAAGGGCAAGCCAAATATCTTTGCATTAAAAGAATACAACCATAAGCTATAAAGGTCCTAAGATGGACAATCAAAACTTGGAGGAGAAGGGACACCACTTGAAGGGCCAACATTATCAACTCCTACTACCAGTGTTGTTTTCTTTTCAACTTCACAGACCTTTGAATCAAGTTATGATAGTAGGTTGGTAGGAATGGAATAGTTTAATCTAGGTCAAAGCATCAAAATAATGAGGGCAATGCTCTATAAAGTTTAGTATGGCAGGGTTTCGATGCATAACAACAGACGTTGAGGGGGCCATGAAGCAAGGAAAGGATGATCAAGGGCAATAAGCAAAAGGTCGTTGTATACCAAATGAGCGGTTTTATCATAAGGGACAATCCACCTTGACTATCATTTGTGACAATAAATGAATCTTGTTTGTGCAAATTGTGATGGTTAAACACCTTGATGACTTTGTGTACAATCCCTTTATCTCCATATGCACAAAGGGCAGAGTAATAAGGACTTAGGAGAGTGATCAGACTGAAAGACCATCAATGAGATAGTCAACCCAATGAAGAAATACTACTATCAAATGAATTTATGACAGTCCTTTTGCAAAGGACAGGAGTTAAGAGAAGCAATATCAAAATGTACTGATGAAAAAGAGAAAACCAAAAAAAAACAAAACAAAAAACATACTATATTTTACAATTTCCCCGCTATAAACAACCAGCACATTCTTTAGGCTAAGTGCATAGAGAGATTCTCTCTGCACATTAGAACCTAATTAAACAATGCAATTCATGCTGAAATAATATTGTAGTTCAAATATACTATACACAAAGCACTCTGTGGGCTTACCCACATAATGGAAGATTTTAATTACAAGGATGGAAACCTTGATAATCCATCGATTCTAGTCTCTTTGGTGAGGCCTAAAATGCTCGAGATACTCTAGGAAGCCATGCTCATTTCTGGCTAGGAAAAGAGAAGAGAGGAGGTGTAAAGTTCCTCCATTCTCAGGATGTAAAATGAGGCATTCATCACACATCTTGGTGGCCCTGAATAATCTTGGAATAAACCAACACATTATATGCACATTCACAATAAGTTCTAGGTATTTAACATCCTTGGTATCTAGTTTCTTCTCTCTTGACAAACAGTCACCTTCGTTATCATTTTTCTTACAGTTATAAGTTTGTTGGCTTACCGATGTCTTATCGAGGGCCGAGATGTCACATCTACAGTGTCTGTTCATTTCCACATCAATGGATTGAGTTTTCATTGTTGATGGTGTACAAATTCTTACTGACTTCCCCATAAAGCTAGCAACATCGCCCAGTAAGTTGGAATGTTTTCATAGAACTTGCCACAAGCATATTTCTTGAAATTATCTGTAAGAATTGGTTTCATTTCTTGAAAGTATCCTTATATTATAGTAAAATAAAATCAAATTTATAGTTTACTTATATGACTTTTACACCAAGATCCACCTACTTAATCTACATATAATCTTTATATTCGTCTTTGTCGTCGCAAAGTCCTATCGAAATTGAATTTTAGCGCTTGAAAGGGTTCTTTAGTTATTATGTGGAAGGTGTTTCCTTTTTGAAGTGAATCGAACTAATTTATAGATTGTCATCTTCATTTGTTCTAAAAGAAATGCAAAAATATTTAAATCATCTTATGTGTTTGATGGTTCTAGAAGAGATGCAAAACGATTTAAATCATCTTACTTGTTTGGTGGCTCTAGAAGAAATGTAAAACGATTTAAATCATCTTAGTGTTCACATTGCTTTACTAACTATCCATTTGATTGCAGTCTTTAGATAAGGTGATTGGACATGCTTACAACTTTTTACTTTAGTATATAGTGATGCATAAAGCTACACTTATATTGTAGTGAATTAAAAATTAAATGCATGCATTATACTTTTGGGGAATATTTGATTCAAATGTATACATTTTGTAGATTCAAATTTATATTTTCTTACGATTTTTTCCCCTACCCTTCAATTTATTGTCAAAGTATATCTGGCTATTGGCGTAGCCATTGCACCTCATTTTTTATTAACAAAAAACAGGTTTTGAAGGGACCAAAAACCCTGAACAAAAAAAGGAAGTGGCAAAAAAGATAAGACATATGACTACCCACCCAAAAAAACCACAAAAAACTGGCTGATTAACCATTGCACCTCGTTGAGGTGCAAGTGCTAGTTAATTTTTTTAACAATTTTCCACCACTTCTAATTAGAGAGGCTCATAAATTAAAATGAAAATTTGATAAAGATAAAATTTATGATATATGTAAAGTATTTTAATTAATGATTGGTATTTTAAGTATTTTTAGTTCCTACCCATGGAACTATAGGGAAGGCCATTTCTTAACTAGTGATTAACAGTGTTTATTTCAACCAATCAAAATGGATAATTTTCTTTTCATTCATTATTTTAATTCTTCTAAAGTAAAATATATGATTTTTAATTTAAATTAATTTCCTCAAATATCATTGACTAAAGCAATTTAGGTTTGTTTTAGGTGATGAGGACGAATTTTGCCCAATTGAGCATAATATTTTTTTTTTACAATTTTATTGGCTTTTTTTTGCTGCAAGGCAACTTAGAGGCTACTTCTCATTTAATATTTGATATCTAAGAATACAATTATTATGAAAAAGTTAAAGTTTTGAAATTCTTTTTTAAAAACTTTTGAAAAATAGTTACATATAGTGATTTAAAATTGCTTTGAAATTCTTTTTAAAAACTTTTGAAAGATAGTTACAAATAGTGATTTAAAATTCTATATTGGGTAAAAGATAACCAAAGCAAAATGTTTCCAGCATTATGAAACAAATTTTTTACATGGAAAAAATGTGTTGATGAGGTTAGAAGTAATTTTTTTTTTTTTAAATTTAACTATATTCAATTTATTCTCTCAAAATTTTAATTATTATATGGCAACAAACCAATCAAATTTATTATTTTAAATTATTTATCAAGTTTCAATTCAATTATTGCAACTTATAATTATTATATGGTAACAAACCAATCAAACTTATTATTCTAATTTTAATTATTATATGGCAACAAACCAATCAAACTTATTATTCTAAATTATTTATCAAGTTTCAATTCCATTATTAAAATTTATAATTATTATATGGTAACAAACCATTCAAACTTATTATTCTAATTTTAATTATTATATGACAACAAACCAATCAAACTTATTATTATAAATTATTTATCAAGTTTCAATTTGATTATTGTAACTTATAATTATTATGTGGTAACAAACCAATCAAACATATTATTCTAAACTCTATCAAGTATCAATTCCTGCCATAGAACTATAGTGGTTTAGACCAATCAAAAATATTAAGTTTTTTCCAAAAAAAATAGTTTTCAAACTTGTAATTTTTAAATAATTTAAACTAACCATTTTTTATAGATAATAAAATAAACAAACAATTTTTCTCATTCTCATTAGACACTGTTTTCTGTTACAAAATAAAAGAAGACACCAAAACTTGTAATAAAGTTACAACGAGTGATGTGTGGCCACTAAAATCTCCAACTAATGCAAATAAAGTTGGTTTAGTTGGTGAAAACTGAATAATAAATAGTTTCAAACTATGTAGTTATGGTGAACCATTTTTAAGAGTTTTTAAAAGCACTCATAGTAGATATAACAGGTATGAATGTCTATCTCAAAAAACAAAAAAATTAATAGATTTAGAATACGATTATGGTATGTCCTCTTGCACTATGCATAGATAAGGTTTTGTCTCCTTTTTTTCCCATTAGAAAGATATATTTATTTTAGTTCTCCCAACAACCGAGCTACATATTATAGGTAGTGGTAGATTTTTCTCTAGAAATTTTGAACTACAATGCTTCAGTATATGTTGGATGTGTAATGTATAAGATATACCTAATGGATATTCAAAGGTTGTATTCTATTGAAAATGTCGACTATTCTAATTATAATGGTAGCAAAGAAGTTGTAATAAATTTCAATAAAACTAATTTTTTTCTTGCTAGTGATATTTGGAAATGATATCTAACAATTATGGATTATAATATATTACAAGAAAATTTGAACTACAATGCTTCAACCTTTATTGGATGTGTAATACAAGATATACCTAATGGATATTCAAAGGTGTGTATTCTATTGAACATGCCAACTGGTCTAATTATAATGGTAGCGAAGAAGTTGCAATGAATTTTGATAAAACTGATTTTTTCTTGCTAGTGATATTTGGAAATGATATCTAACAATTATGGATTATAATTTATATTACAGGTTACTTGGATAGATCAAGGTGAGGTAGAAGATAGAATGGTTCAAGAAATGTATGAGCAACTAAATAGTAGTGGAATGAAATTTTAATTTTCTTTTTGGCATTTGTTGTGAAAAATAGTGAATGTGAAATCTTATGATATGTGTGTTGAATGCAGAATATGGAGTGAGTGAACATGTTAATGCAAAAGGAGATGTTTACAGCTATGGAATAATTTTATTATAGATGATGACTGTAAAGAAGCCAACCAATAGCATATGTTCTTGCATAAGTGGGTGAGTAGATGTTTTATGAATACAATATAAGTGGTTGGTTGTTATTTGTTGAGTGCTTCCAAGAACACTGATGAAAATAAGGTATTGAATTGCCTTAGGCAACTCATCCATCTGGGTTTTCTTTGCACAAAAGAATCCCCAAAAGAGTGATCAAATATGATTGACACTATAAAAATGTTGCATATTATCAAAGACAATTTTCTAGGAGTTGTTCCAAATACAACATTTCACTTAGATTTATTATCGGTGTTGAGTAGCAGAAATGTTGCTGACAATGATGATGAAAGCCTAAGTTCTTCATTTTGAAGAGAAAAACCAAAAAAAATAGTATGAATATTTTGAATAGTTTTTAATGGTTTTGTGTTTATATGGGTCAAGTCTTTTCTCAAATAAATTTGAGTTCCAAATTTTATCATTGAACATCCTTCTAGATATTCCATTGTTAAATGATTGGCAAGTGATTAGTTATTGCGTATTAGAATTTTATGAAACCAATAATATGCATTAGAGCTCTCAAAATGTGTATTTTTATTCACATTGGCAAGTGGTTAGTTATTGGCTATCACTATAATAACGCACAACCGGGTACTTAAGAGAAAGTTTTATGGATACTATAGTTGTTTAATCTATTCATAATTAGGAAGTAATTTTAATTAATTTTTTCATCTCTCGTAATAGGAAGTTTGCACCCTCTTGTGGAATTGTTATGAAGTGCGATGCTATTTCACTTTTGATAGTTTGAAGATGAAAAGAAACATAAACTATACCATTATCAAGCGTCGGCCTATTACACACAAATATCTCATTTGATTCCTCCATAATTTCTCTACATCCATTGGGGATTTTAGTTTTCTAATGTTGGATATAATTGGACCACTTAGTCCTTCATATGCAACATCAACTTTACATTTTCTAGGTAATGTAAGCCTTCCATAAATATTTTAGGTTGTATAGATATAATTTACATTTTTTATATTTGTAAAATATCCTCTTATTTATAATACTTTCGAGTTCAGATGTACTTTTTGATATATCCTTTTTTATTATATCGCAAAATTTTTTGGTTTTGATGATTAATAGATTAACTATATATATCCACTTCTTCATCCATTCATAATATATGATAATAAAGCTTCAAGTATATACCCTTAAACCCTATCCCAACAACCTGGAAACTCAAAAAAACATTCATTGAATGACATAGTAGAAGGGAATTTGTTTGATCTGATTTGTTCTTTTAATCACATGGGGGTTTGTGACAATAGTCTGATCTATGCATGGCATCTCTAATTGTTTTGAATTATCACTTATATTTACACATAAACCCTACACCAAAAAATAGGGTAGTTGTGCAACATTTCACAATATACACAATGATATCATCAAAGAGGATAGATCAGTTCTTTGAGAAATGACTTAAAAACCTCATTCAACAAGCTTTAAAATGTTGATAGAGCGATAATGAGGCTAAATGGCATGACAAGAAATTCATAATGGTCTTCATGAGTTCTAAAAGTCATCTTAGGAATGTCCTTCTGACATAGATTAATAATAGTCCAATCATAAAGAAAGCTTGGAGAAGAAGCAGAGAAGAAGTGGGTGCCATGTAGTTCATTCAGGAGCTCATCAGCCACTGGAATAGGAAATCTACCCTTGACAGTAATTTTATTCAGCTCTTGAAAATAAATATGAATTTTTCCCAAGGCCCATATTTTTTGAACTAGATAAATTGGTGAATAGTAAGGACCTATGCTTAGTTGAATGACACTACTTGGAATAGGTCTTAGATTTTTTTTTTCTATTTTTGTCTTTTAGAGGAAAGAGTACCAATAAGGGTGGATATTATGGTTACATTCTCTAGCATTGGCTGAATCACATAATCTTCTATATATTGCAATGGTAACCCTTTAGGTTCTCCAAAGACAAATGCATGTCAGGACTATAATTCTTGTAATTCCATTGACCAAGTTGAAGTAGATTATTCAAGGCTTTGAATATCACAAAGCTAGGTGATAATTCCAAACATTGTTTTTGTTGGTATATGGAGCCTAATCAGACTTGGAGGTTAAATTTTCCCCACTTTTATCGGCATGATTTCCCCCAAATTATTTAACAGGGTTGAGAGGCAATGCCCTGGCGGGGGCTTAGGGGCAACATCCCTAAAACCTCTCACGATTTTTTTATTATTTTATAAAGGTGTCGGGTGTTATTTTTCTATTGGCTGACATAAAAAAACTCTATTTTGTAACCAACATAAGTTTTGATAAAAGGATAAGGATTAGGGTTTTCATTGATATTGTATTGTAGCATTTGCAACGGTATTGAGTTGCAAGGATTACTGGTTGTAATCAATTTGATTTACTAGATAATAATATTGGACTCTCTATTGGTGGATGTAGCCTGACGTTAAATATTGTCTCTCACTATTATTATTTATGTGTCTTTCATTCCTTTGTTTAATCTTTATTTGCATTTAATTGATATTTTCTGCATACAATTCCTAACAATTTTCTACTAGTCATCATAAAAAGGGGCTTCTAACTAACAACAGTTTCAAGTCAAAGATTACTATCTAAGATCACAAATCAAACCAAGCTCATAAAATATCAGCAAATGCAATAAGTCTTCAAACCATTTCAGTGAATACTCACTTTAAAATATTTCAGTTACCATCAAAGCTAGATAAGCTTTTGAACTGATTTATCTTAACATCAAGATCTTATGCAACCACTCTTAGCTTTCAATAGGAAATTCACACAAAATTCTAGTAGTATTAATTTTCATAAAACATCATCTATTCATGAACCAACACCAATTAGCAGATTTGCATCTAAAACATCCTTTTATATCTTAGATAGGCATGTTCTATTGGATGTGTCCAAAATTATTATTAATGTTAACGAGTAGACTATTAATTGTAATGCAAATCTGACCGCGTCTATGTCTAAAATTATTATTATTATTATTATTATTATTATTATTATTATTATTATTATTATTATTATTATTTTAAGCAAAAATGGTAGAGCCATTATATAAATTAATATAAGTATAAACATAGATTTGCATATTATAATCCTGGTTCAAAGAGGCATACCGATAGGAAAGAACCAGGAGAAGAAAAGCTTCGGTTGTAGCCCCAAAAAAAATAAATTATTTTTTATATTTTCTTTCCCATACCCTAATTGAGAACATGCTCTCAAATCAATTACAAGTTTTTCAAAAATCCCCATCAAAACCCATAATTACAAAAGTTTTGTATCAGCAAATAGCCCAAATTATGAAAATTTCCCAAATTAGGCTCCCTTATCAAAACATAATTCACTATCTACATCATTCGTTGTGCGAACATTTTGAAGTAACCCGAGCTAAATGGCAGCCTCAATCACCATGTGAACAGAAAAGAGGAAAATTCGTCGATAGTGCACTCAAATTGAAAATAGAGTCGGCCAATAGGAGCAAATGTTAACAAAACCAATACCCTTCATGATGGAAGCCATGTTCCCATAGACAGTAACCACATTCTCTATACATGAATTAGTTATGCCAGTAGTAGGCTATGATGGGTGATCCCACCATAGTAGTTTACAATTTTTGGCCAACCTAGACACTGAAATAATTTTTTCTAACTAAATCTTCACTTTTAGGCACCTATAGCAGCTAAATCGTGAGGAATTTGAAGATGATAAAAAATAGAGTTTCGTGACATTTTTTTTTGTAGATTCTAAAAAAATCATTTTTTTTGGAATCAGATTGCACCTCTTTTTTCATCTCCCTCAAAAACTAGTTTTTTTCATAAAACAACATTTTTAAGGAGTGACGCTCACCGTATAATGCATAACTTTTTTTCCATGAATGATAAAATTCTAATTCTTTCAAATTTAGATTTGGAACTCTAATATCTAGTGCTTCCACTTGGTTACTGTTTTATTAAATATTTTTCTCTTAATCAATTTTTGAAGTCAAACCAATTACAATTCAGACATAGGTGGACCGTATAACATGTAACTTTTTTTGTATCGAAATTCAATTTTTTTTTGTTGGATCAAGGACTTCAATATTTGGTGCACTCACATTTTTCAAATTTTTTTTTGATAATCTTCTATTTTTTCACATGTGCAGAATAGAGTGCTTGATTTTAGGTGAAAAACCTACATTCACAAGAAATAAAAAATAAATATAATTATAAATTTAAATTTATTTAAAATTATACTTTTTGGGAAGCTTATAATAAGGACTACATACTTACAAAAAATAAATTTTAAATGAATTCATTTGATCCCCCAAAAGGTAAATCAAAAGTGATTTTTTATCAGCATTTTGATAGGTGTAAAGGAGACTCTATTATAGGTATGAATTAAAACTAGCAGAGTTCTATCCAAGGGGGTTCGATCTAAGGTAGTTTGACAATTGGAATGCTTTAAATGGAACTTTTTAAGGCTTAAATCATTATATTTTCTAAAAGTATGTGATTTCAGCAAAAATCAAAATCTCCTAGAAATTATAAAACAACTTTGTGGGACGACTGTGATAGTGCACTCAAATTGAAAATTATTGCCGATGTTAACCAGTTGAATAATATCTGTGATTTGTATCCGAGTGGCACAAATATGACCACGAAAGTCATACATATGGGGTATGAGGCATCTTTTGTTCCTTTTGATTTGGTTTATTATTTGATCACCACCTCCAGATGTAGTTTCATTGATTAATTGATTATTTATTTATTTATTTTATCAACATTGTTGCTAAAACTTATCAAACACAACTAATTAAAACATAACTATTTTATAACTTTTTGGCAGGAACTTTGCTGCACTACAACTCTTGTTTTAATATGGTTTTTTAATTATTAAATTTTAAAGGTAAAAATTGAAAGAAAAGTACAAAGAGGGAAAGATAAAATGTGTTAACAAGATAAAATATTTGTTAATTTGAGCTCTACTTTTATATTTATATTTTAAGTTATATTTTTTAGTTTTTAAATATAAAAGAATAGATATTAATAATCAAAATCACATAACAAATTTATGTTCTTAATATCTTTTATAAAATTAGAAATAACTCTCTACAAGAAAGTAGCAAAAATGAATTGTTTAATTATGAATGCAAAAATGATACAATAGATACATAATGCATAAAAGATGTCTTACTTATATAGACAAGGTGAGAGGATAGGAGAACATAAGATTATAACATGTGTCACAATCATGCCATGATAAAAAAAATATAACCTAAAAATGTATTAAGTAAACTTAACTAACAAGTGTGAATAAGACCAAAATAGTAACTAATTAGTTTTTGATAAAGGAACAAACAAGTTTTAGAGGGAACCCGAAACCCTTAACAAAACGAAAGCGAGAGATAGAGCATTAATAGAGCCCAACTAAAAAAACAAAATGTTGCCCACAAAGAAGAAAAAAAAAGAAACTAAGGAAGCATAACAAAAAGCCGACAAAAAACCACAAAACAACTAGCCACTAGGCTAGATTCCTAAGGATCTTCATCATCTCCTACTCCAATTTGTTCATATTAATCTCACAAACTTCTTGATCTCTTGGATATTCACTAAAGCCTAATTTTCCTTCCTTTTCAAGCTTGCTCTGGTCCTGTTGCTCGACCCCCCACTATCCAACTGACCTTCCTCTTTGTACGCATCAACAAACACAATAATCCTAACCTGATACGCATTTTCCAAGTTCTCCACCATGGTATTCATAGTCTTAGCAGTGTATTTTAAGATCTTATGGCTCATAACCAGTACTTTGTGGAGAGAATCTTTGATGTTCCTCAGCTGCTTCTCCATCTTAGACTGCTTGCCTTCATGGTTGCTTTTAAAATTCTGTAACTCATCAATAGTTTTCTTGAGGCATTCAACCATATATTTATTCTCATCCTCCATCCATAAATCAGTGGCTCTAACACTACCTCTATTATTATTGTCATCATCTTTCTCCATTTTACCACTCATGGCTCTCTGGTTCAATTTAATCTCCTTAATTTCAAAGAACACCCATCTAATTAACCTAAAAAAATCCACCAACCCATTTTAGGCTATAGAAATAATATTAGTAGGGAATTCTCATTCCTCCTTGAAGTAGTGATCCTCGGCTTTGAGATCCATAGGAAAATGGGGCCTCTCATCTTTGTCGGTAGCAGGGTAGTTGAAGTACTTAGACGGTGAATCTGACTGCGAGTCCTCATCATTTACATCATAGGAGGGATCCTCTGAAACATTTTTCTTACTCTTCTTCTAGGGAGAATCACTATATTTCCCTTTCCCCTTAACAGCTACCCTATCTTTAGAAGAGGGAGTCTAGTGGGACAGAGCCAACATGGCTTTAAAGTGATCATAAATAAGAACAAGCAAGCCTTTGTGGAGAATGGAATGCCTAGTAGGGTTTTGTCTATGGCTCTACAAACTGGCATTCAGAGATGAGGAAAGATAGAAAGGAATTGAAACCCTAACCTGATGCCTGAAGTGGTTGAGGAGAATGAAATGATACCCGAAGACTCTAGTGCAAAGGCCATCCAGAGTGGCATACTCCATTAGCATGTTCAAGACCCTCCTCTAGTGTGAGACAATCCTCTTTGAGTCGTAATAACTTTTGGTAGTCCTTTGCAAATCCTCCCTCTCAACCTCCAACTTTGGAAATTTATTGACCGCCCAGTCAAAAAGCTTTCTATCCCTATAGAACTTGATAATCACTATATTTTCCCTTTCCCCTTAACAACTACCCTATCTTTGGAAGAGGGAGTCTAGTGGGACAGATCCAGCATGGCTTTAAATTGATCATAAATAAGAACAAGCAATCCTTCGTGGAGAATGGAATGCCTAGGAGGTTCTATCTATGGCTCTGGAAACTGGAATTTAGAGATGAGGCAAGATAGAAAGGAAGTGAAACCCTAACCTGATGCCTGAAGTGGTTGAGGAGAATGAAATGATACCCAAAGACTCTAGTGTAGCGGTCATCCAAAGTGACATACTCCATTAGCACGTTCAAGACCCTCCTCCAGTGCGAGACAATCCTCTTTGAGTCATAATAACTTCTGGAAGTCCTTCACAAATCCTCCCTCTCAACCTTCAACTTTGGAAATTTATTGACTGCCTGATCAAAAATAAATTTAGGGAGGAACAAATAAATGCAAGAATGCAAAGATAAGTCTTGGCAATAAAACCTTGTAAGGTATCCATGATCAAAATATTTCTTGTAAATAGACTACAGAAAAAAAATCCATAGGAATTTAATCCCTCTCCAAAAGAGAGAATGCATGAAAACAAACATGGCCAAGTGATGGAAGGACTCAAGCCATCCTCCCAAAGACTACATCCATCATAAATGTGCAATCAATAACCCACCATATGAAAAAGAGTGAGACTTTAGATCCCCCACAATGAAGTAGTCGGTGTGCTAATGGTGAACACATGAACATAAATGCTAAAAAGTGTCAATTTAAATAAGAAAATAAAATTTCTCCCCTTGGGAAGAAACAAATCCAATGGTGTATGAAAAATATACGTGAACTCCAAAAATAGAAATGGAAAGAAGTCTCATGATAGGTGCTTCTAAAAACTAGTTAAGTGTCTCCATGCTAGAGTATTCCATAAACAAAATCAGATGCAATCCCATTTAAAGAAGATAAATCTAGGTTGCATGGAATCTCATAAACAATAATCTCCTAAGATAATGAAGGTGTGATAACAATTGTGTTGTAATTTTCATAGAAGAACAAATGAATATTCTCAAGTGTCCTCCAAATTTGCAATATTAGACTCACAAAATAAATTCAAATTCCTATCAAGTAGTCATCCAACAAAAGTGAATTTGGAAGATGGTAATGATCTTGTTAAACTATAGTACTAGAAGCCATGACATTGATCTCTAAAGGGAGATGTGGAGATGATGAAAGCTTGGAATAAGTCTTGTGTAGAAGAGGGGGACCAACCACACCAAGGCTCCAAGTCATAGAGAGTTGAGAGTGGAGGCCTACCCTAATCTACCTCAAGTTGGATAAGAATTTTAGATCAAGGATAGAGAATTAAGAGCACTCTCAAGTGCTTATACCACTCTACTAACTCGGGAGATTGAACAGAGCTAAACGAACAAACTTTTGGAACCTAAACTATACCTCAAGTAGCTCTCTGCTCGAGGACAACAATGTAGGTTAGGGATGAATGCATGACACATTAACATCTCTCTGGGGGCACTAGCGTCCGCAAGACTAGAAAATACAAAAGTATAGTGGAAATGCCAAAAATCTACTACCATTTTTAGTAAATGGAGTTTAAAGATACTAAATGGAACAATAAATAACAGAATGAACTAGATAACTAAAAATATGATGAAGGAGATGATGAAAGTAAAAGTGATGAAGATGAAAGTAATGAAGATTAACTCACTATGAGTCTGCTTCACCAGTAAGCTCCACATGTACGCGTACCTACACACAGCCAGGAGGGGAAAAATCTTGGGGCTGCACAAGGGTTTGCCTCAATCAAACCCCCACTTTGGTGTTTCCACCTCCATAGATAGCCAAGAAAGCCACAAGATATAAAATATGATTAAAAAAAATGAAAAGAAACTGAACAATAGCAATGACACTATTCTATGTAAATCAACAAACAATATCACCTTCTCAATTGAGGTGCTCTCAAGCACATAGATGAGGATGCAATCTTGTTAAGGTATATGTTGCAACAACAACGAAGAAGAAGTCCCTCAAGACATGAAGTTGTAATTCAAATGGTGGAAAAAGTGCAGCAAGACGTAGAGAAGATCTGTATGAACTCAACTAATGTGTAGAGGTGTTGGAAATATGTGCCTTAATCTCACAGGTTGAAACCTCTGGAAGAGCAAAGTCAGTATGACCTTCATTGTGTCTGGCCAACTAGCAAATGTGAAACCTTTTGAAATATTCAGGTCATCGATACCTTACTTATGTCTTGTTGACTAGTGTTGTCGCTGTGACATGTGGTGTTCATTGTAACCCTCTACCGAGTGGAGATCTCTGGCTGACAGGCCACTCTTATCGAATATTGGGGAGACTCTAGGTGACAAGCAGTTTCGGGGAGAGACTTGGACATTCGGTATGTCTCATACCGACAAGAGAAGTCTCACCGATAAGTTTTCACTTGAAGTCTTCAGGGTAACACAAAGGCTTCACTATGAACTCTTGGCGACTTATGTTTGTCTCACCGATGCTTGTCGAGGTAACTTGGAAGTCTAGGTAAGAAGTCTTGCCGATGGTTGGTTCTCTTGCCGATGGGTATGAACATCGGTGTAACCTCCTGGCGATAGCAGCAAGTCTTGCCGATAGGTGTGAACATTCATAGTAACATCTAAGTGATAGCGATAGTCTTGCTGATGGAAATGCTAATGTCTATGTGACTTTGGAACTTGGGTATGATGTCTCATCAAAAACGATGGTCTTGTTGAATAGTGATACAAGTGATGATCATCAGTATGAGGTCTTGGTGACAAGGTGAAGTCTGAGCGACAGCTTTCTAAACTCGGTGTAACCTCTTGCCGATAGTGATGAATCTTGGCGATATCGACAGTTAGGCTTTGTGGCATCGGGGAGACATGGTTAGTGTCTCACCGACATACGAATACATTGTGAACACCTTTGACTGATTGGGAGACCATCCTATGTGGTGTGTCTTCGACCAATCAGAGAAGTCGAATGGGAACCGCTAGTAGTTGGACTGTTGTAGCTATTACTAAGAGGAAGTTTGACAGACAGGGGCGTCATGGTTATACTCAAAGATTGAAGATCGTGATCGGTTAGATGGTTGGATTGTTCGATGGTTGAATGAATAGTTCGATGAGTGATCAGTAAATGTAATTCTGAGAGTATTTTAACTTGAATATTCTATATCAAGGTTGATCATTGTGAATGCTGTTGTAAATTGACATCAAAGAGAGTGAAGCCCGTACTCTGTATGTAATTTCATTACTATAATACTATGATATCCAAAAAATTTAACCTATTCTAAGCAATCAAAATGCAATGGAAAACATAATGAAACACCTCAAGATTAGCCTAAGAACTTTGTACTTGTGCAAAGAGGAAAGTGTAAAATGATGACAAATAGATATACCTTCCTTCTTGCAGCTGAAACTCCTTGGTTGGCCCTTGATTTGGATTGACTTGTATGCTCCTTGATGGCTCTTGATATGGCTAAATGCAAGTCTTGACTATATGCTTGAATGTAGATGCAAATGGATGAAAGTTGAAGGTTATATGAGTATAGAAAATGACAGCATTTAGTTGCAAAATGGCTAAGTCCCCCAAATGCCTTAGAGGATGGGGCATTTATAGAGAAACTTGAATACTCTAGAGAATTCAATGGTTGGGATTTATCCAACAAGACCAAGATGAAGGACTAAGGTGAGTTGAGGACTCACAAGCCCTCACATCTTGACATGTGGATTGTGAAGTGGATAAAGGTAGGATGATGTGTAGGTGATGTAGAAGAGAGGTACATGATGTGGAGGAAGGACAAGTACCTTCCAAGTACCTTGGGGAGTGAGAATATTTCTTTAAAAAGGAAATTCTTATCCCCAAGTGGGAGTGAAAATGACACTTGAATAATTTTGGAATTTCTCAAAAATCTCCATGGGAAAAGAGAAAGAGTTTGGAGAAATAAATGTGTATTAAAAATTCACATTCATAGGAGAATCTAATGGATAAGAGAGGGTCTCCAAAAAGGTGGGAATTGGTCACATGTGCATAAGGTGACATGTCAAACATTCTAGAAGCCTTGGAAAGACAAAATGTGAATTAAAAATTCACATGGGGAGGAGAGAGACATAGGATGAATAAATGAGAATTAAAAATTATCATGGGAAAGAGGGTCAATGCCCAAAAAGGAAAAATGGAAAGATTGACTAAAAAGTGGTTCTAAAAGTGGTTAATGACTTTGATTAAAGTTGTGCAAATAATTGATTATGATAATTAATGGAAGATTAGAGACAAGTGGCAAATGTAGAAGGATGTGACATTAATCCTTGATTAAGAGGATGCACACCCTAAATATGAATTAATTAAATTAATTCAAATTAGAGATGGATTATGGAGGATGTGACAAGGAGGGAGAAAAGAATAATTTTAAAATGATTTTAATTCAAAAGATTAGAATGACTAAATTAAATAAATTGGTGTATTTATTTAATTTAGAGAGGATAAAGGCACCAGATAAAATGTTTAATTATTAAATTAAATACTTTAAGAGTCTTATGTGGGAAGTGTAATATTAATTAAATAAATTAATATTGATAGAATTGATTAATAAAGAGGTAAATTTGATCATATGGAAGTGATCAAATTTGGGTGTCTACATTTTGCCCCTCTTCGAAATATTGTTAAAATAACAATGTTTCGAAGAAAAATAAAATGACAGGGATGAAGAAAGTGATAGGGATTGATGCCCTAGTCTGAAAGAGGAGGGAAAAAAGGAGAGGGATGCCTCAGTTCTTGCCTCAAATGGATGGAAGAAAATGATAGGGTATGCCCCCTTGAGAGGGTGGTTGGGGAAGAAACAAGGGGGCCCCAGACAACTTATCGATTGAAATAAATGGAGGAGACCATTGGATAGAGGGTGAAAAACCAAGCAACTTTGACTTTTGAATGGAGTTGATTGGACGTATGGTTTGCAAATCGCAGCTTCGGGAAAGAAGGGGATAAGTTGGAAGAAAAAAAGGTAAATAAAAGGTAAAAAATAACTTTTATTTGAAAAGGGGGGGAAAAGAGGGGTTAAAAGGTAATTTGAAGAATTACCTTGTCTCATTGTTACTATAGGAATTGAGGAAAGGGTAAAGAAGAGGGAGGTGAGACGAAGCAACAATTCCGCAAGATTATGATACGGAGATTATTCACCGAGTAAATGACCTACGGAGACGTTGGACCCACTTCACGGTGCTCCATAAGGTGAGTACAAAAACCCATGCTATGTATTTTAAATATTTAATCATGTTTTTAAGATGGGTAAAAAAATGTAAAATGTGGGTTTGGTGGGCGGGGGGGAATAGGAAAATGGGTAGTTGAGGGAATTGCAAAAAAAGAGGAAAAATGGTAGATTTTAGGGGGGGGAGGTAAAGAGGGCATGCTGCCACACAGAGGGGCAAATGCACCCCCAACTGGGGTGGAGATGCCCCAGAAGGAGGGAAGAGCTTCCCCGAGCTGGGGTGGACACGCCTCGGCAGGGGCAGGCTCGCCCCAGCAACCAGGTGGACACACCCCGAGCTAGGGCGGGCACGCCCCGACAAGGGCAGAGCCGCCCCAAGCTGGGGTGGGGTCACCCTAGCAGCTCGGGGCGGACATGCCCCAGCAGCTAGGGGTGGACACACCTCGAGCTAGGGCACGGATGCCACGGCAGCGGCAGCCCGGGGTGGACACGCCTCGGCAGAGGCAACCCGAGGCAGACACGCCCCGGTAGTGGCAGCCCAAGGCAAACACGCCCCGAGCTGGGGCAGAGCCACCCCAAACTGGGGCATAGTCACCTTGGCAGTTGGGTGGACATGCCCCGAGCGGGGGTGGAGCCACCCTGAGCTGGGGTGAGGTCACCTTGGCAACAAGGCAGACACACCCTGGGGAGGGGCGGAGCTGCCCCGGGAGCTGGGGCAGAGTCGACTCGAAAAAAGGGGGAGAGGGATTTGATGATGGAGGGCAGAAAGAAGAGACTGCCCTGATGGGGGCAAGATGAGGATGAAGAGAGAAAAGAAAAGTAAAGATGTCCTGGGGCCAGGAAGATTGTGTACTAATAAACAGTTGGTGTGGATGCAGGGTTTGGGGTAGATACGAACACATGAGTGATAGTTGAAGGTACTGACAGTGACCATAGCAACGATGATGGGCGTGGATCATGTGGCCTTAGATCATGCGGGGTTATTGCACTTTTTAGAGGTGCCAGTGATGAGGGTGCATCGAGCGATGCTGACGGCCCTAATAGAGAGATGGAGTTCAGAGACATCGACATTTCATCTACCGATGGGGGAGATGACAGTGACACTAGAGGATGTATGGTGCATCTTGAAGCTGCTGATAACAGGGATATTGTTGAGTGATGTGGTGTCGAGTGGGGCCGAGTTAGAGTAGACTATGATAGTGTTATTTGGACATGTTGCCCTACCTCTTCAAGGTCCATAGTTGGATCTAGATAGATGCTTGATAGTGGGAGTACCACCTTTTCCTTTATTCCTAGTTGGGTTGATCAGTAGGATATTACTGCCAGATCGTAGCAGGCGGTATTGTAGTCTAAGGTTTATGGAGGCGATTCGACACATTGTTGAGTAGCGTGAGGGACATATTACATGGGGTACTTGTGTCCTAGCCCAGTTGTATAGGGATATGCATCTGATTTGCTATCAGGAGACAGTGAGTTTGACACACATGACCCTGCTACAAGTGTGGGCATGGGAGCTTATTATGGTGATGAGATCGATTGTTGTTAGGGTGGGAGATGTGGATGATAGAGAGTTGGTGGCATGGGGGTATGGAGAGGCGAGGGGCTGGGTTATTCGTCATAGGGGGTTGGGAGATATGGAGGGATGGAGGAGGATGGTGGATGATTTGGAGGAGGGAGGCATAGTGTGGCGACCTTATATGCATCGACACTTCAGGGGATGGAGAGAGCAGACTGAGAGATAGAGTGGGTATTTTATGACTCAGTGTGTCCTGATTGGGATTCTTCCGTAGATAGTGGAGATGCACCAACCAGATAGGGTGGTGAGATAGTTTGGGCTGACACAGGATATTCCTGGTGCATCGATGATGTTTCAGTGGTTCACTAGAGAGCGACCATGGGGGCATCTGATTAGCCTGAGGGAGGCCAGAGCAGCATGGGCGGCGATAGTGTAGGTAGCCAATCCTAGGAGATGTGTGGGAGCAGAGGATGTAGGTGTGACAGTACGATATGACTGGTGGTTTCGCAACCACCAATGGGAGAGGATTACACCATTGGTGCCGATTGTAGGAGCTGTAGGATTTGGATCAAAGGATGAGCATCGTGGGGCTAGAGAGAGAGTATGACATGAGGGTGGGAGAGGTCCCAAGCTGGATGTGGGAGGAGAGAGGATGGAGGCAGTGGGATAGGCAACGAAGAGGAGGAGGATTAGGGGGCGGCAGAGGAGGGTTAGAGAGGTGGTACGACATGAGGGTGGGAGAGATCCTGAGCCAGATGTGGGAGGATAGGAGGAGTCATAGGTGGAGATGATACATGCAGTGGAGGGTAGAGCTGGCCAGCAAACTGGTATAGGGGGTAGGGTACGATAGAGGAGAGTGTTGGTACGGGCCAATCAAGGAGGGGAGAGACAGCAGGATGGAGGTCAAGAGGAGATGGAGGCTAGGAGTCAACCAGAGATGATAGTGGGTAGGAGGCGACTGATGAGGGTACAGACCATGACAGAGCAGGAGGGGATGGGAGGGGGAGGATAGCAGGAGGGAGCCCGAGAGGAGACTGAGGCCAGGAGTCAGCCAAAGAGGATAGCGAGCAGGAGGAGGCTGATGAGGATACTGACTATGATAAAGCAAGAGGGGATGGGTGGGGGTGGTCAGCAGGATAGGGCCTGAGAGGAGGTTGAGGCCAGGAGTCGGTCAAGGAGGATGGGGAGTAGGGGACAATAGAGGGGGGGCATATGGCATCAGGGCAGGAGCCTCCTGTTGTAGAGATAGGGGAGAGTGAGGATGAGGAGCAGCCAGAGATAGGAGAGCCGAGGAGATTGATGAGAGTGGGGAGGCATGGTCAGCCACAGAGAGTGTGAGTCTGTCCTTCCGTAAAGGACTTGGAGGATCAGCAAGAGTAGGAGGGCAGGGAGGGTGATGATGTTATGGAGATAGACGGAGATATGTCAGATATGGATATTTGGGATGCAGAGCCATTGGCAGTGGTTCCTATCATTTCCTTAGGAGATTTGATTGTTTAGCGGAGAGACACTATGGAGAGGCTTCAGAGTACAGATCAGAGGTTGAGGGTAGCAGAGGCAGAGGTGATCAGACTCAGAGTCAAGCTATTGAGAGCACTAGTAGCAAGTCAGAGGGATTATAGATTTATGGTTGACCTCTTATCCACACAGGTAGAGGTGATGGGGAGGGAGAGAGAGGGTCTGGAGGCTGTCATACAGGGGCTATGAGATGAGTTAGTTGTCATCAGTTGGGACCGTGACAAACTATAGGTAGAGACCATTATATTACAGGCCAGAGGGGAGTCAGTGGGGATGACCAATCATGTATCAGCAAGTAGTGGGCAGTAGGTGGATGATCTCCAACAGGAGTGAGATGAGCTACGAGACAGAGTGTTTTGCTTAGAGCAGATGGTGGGAAAGATGGGGGTGATGCAGGAGAGAGAGATACAAGAGAAGGAGCAGGTTTGTATTATGCAGGTGAAGAGAGATGTAGCATAGGCATGGGTACAGGTAGTGGAGGCAAAGAGGGACATAGCGCAGGCGCGAGTTCAAGTGTTGGAGGATGAGAGAGAGTTGGCAAAGGCATAGATTCATTCTCTTCAGAGAAGGAGAGAGGAGGCAGGCTCAGAGGTATTAGTGTTGTAGGGAGAGCAAGATACAGCGGTGTTGAGAGTCCAAGAGCTGCAGGGGGAGAGGGATGGAGCAGTGGGTCGGTCGTAGGTTGCACAGTGAGAGAGAGATGTTGCAGAGATATGGATGCAGACGATACAAGGGGAGCGGGATGCAGCAGTGGTTCAATGGCAGGCCACTCAGAGGGAGAGAGATGTTGTGAAGATACGAATGCAGACACTACAGGGGGAGCGAGATGTAGTAGTGGCACAGTGGTAGTCTATGCAGGTCAATGATGTGATGGGGAGAGATATGCATGGATTATAGGGGAGAGAGATGTAGCAGTAGCCAGGGCAGTGGCTGTTGAGGAGATGAGAGATCGGATGCAGGTGGAGATGGCATAGTTATGCCTATCCCAGGAGGCCTGGGAGCAAGAGAGGAGAGTTATTACGAGGGATCAGGATAGGTATCGTTAGGAGCTGAATTCCACTCGGGTTCAGGTTGCGGAGTGAGAGGAGAATGCGAGAGAGGCAAGATTTTGGATGGTCATGTACTACCATGCAGTTCCAGACCCGACCCAACAGATATTTCTAATGTGAGGGGACTCTGTAGAGTTGGATTGGAAAGTAGCTTCCAAGCACACCTACAAAGCAACATGTTAATCCGCAAACAAAAAATGTTAGAAAAAAAAGAGAAACCATGCAGGAAGATAGTCACATAGACAATCAAAAATTGAAGGAAAAGCTTTCAAAGTGGTCCCTCGAGAACCCTTCAAAAGAAAAGGGGTCTACTCAAGGGATGCACATTTTTGAAAGTGAGCATTTTTCTCAAATCAATTCAACATCAAGGAATCCTTTTGAAAAATGTTCACTTCATCAATGAATTTGAAAGGAAGAAGGTCCCCTCACAAAGGGAAGGTTGGGCTTTACCCCCAGGAGAAGGTGCTCCCTCCTCGGAGAAAAGTTTTTTAAATTATTTTTTTACGAACCCATGATGAAGGAAAAATATTTTGTTATGGGTCCTTGTTGAGGAATGTGATTTTTGAAAAATAAGTTTTGAAGGTATTTTCAAGAAAATATTCACTGGCCATCGAATGTGTTTTCTAAAAATTGAAGTGACATGAGAGCCCCCCCTTAGGATGGTGTGTGTTGAATGCAGAGACATGTGGCATTCCAAGGAGAGAAAAGAAAAAATGAAAAAGTGATGTTGTGTCTGTAGAACATAGCAAGATGTAACCATGGTAATTTCATCACACACACAAGGAACAACACTTGAGCACCACAACATCAAGAAACAAGCATGAAAGATAAGAGAACAAAAATGAAAGAAGATACAAAAACATTACAAACAAGAGACATAGGGGCGATCTAGGATATTTTAGGGTCAAAGCTATGCATAAATATAGATAAGTATAATCTAGTATATTAATGAACTATCACCAGCCCCCTTCTATATCAAACCATATGAAGAATGCACAAGAAGAAAAAATAAAAATAAAATAAAAAATTGGGTCAATATGGAAGGAAAGTCTAAATTCCCCCAACTCTTTGCATCGTCCCCAATTGTCAAAAATCAATACACATAATAGGGGAAGAATTATGCAACAAATAGAGGTCCAAGTTTTACGACACATAAACACTCTTGTATCCAAGCACCTACGAGCATGACAAGGGTCATCCAGGAACACATAATGCAAGCACAAGGGGAACACAAACATACACACACACACACAATATACTCTACATATAAAGAAGAAGCACCCCCTAGTCCTCATCAACCAAGAGGTCATCAACCTCCCAATCTAGATCATTATAAGGGGAAGATAGGTGAGATTGCAAGGAAAAAATATTAAGGGGGAACCCTTCGACCCTCTTGCAACAAGAGCTAAGGAAGAAGGCCCTGCAAGGTCTTCTTTGCTTAGTTCCTATGGGGTGAAAGCTAGCGATTTCCCAAAGAGCGCTGATAGGGTTGGCACCTTGTCTAGAGAGTTAAACATGCACTTCATAGGAGTTCCATGTGTTAATGAAACGGATGAGGGATGTGGCACCCAAAATTCACTTCTAGGCTCATTGAGTGACTTAGAAGTAGTGACAAACTCTGGGGATGCTAGGACTTCCTCCATCACCAGGATGACACATGCTAATGTAGAACCACCCTTTGAAGAAGGTGGGCCCCTCTTTCAACCATCATTGCTAGTAGGTACGTCCTCCATCTTTTGCTTCTTTGAAGGATGCAAGATCCCCACAGACAAGGCAGAAGGTGTGGAGGAGGAGGAGAAGGCCGCAACGGACACCACCGAGGTGTTTGAGCATGTCCACAGGCTTTGAGAATGGTGGTATGTTTGGGAGGTACATCAAGAGGGGCGGCTCAACTAAAGGAGCAATAAACACCTGCACCTTTCTCTGGTGAGGGTCGTTTATGCTTGTAGCAGGAGCTGGAAGCAGCACCAAAGCTGATGGAACTAAATCAGAGGGGATGGGAGAGAAAGATACATCAGAAGGTTCTAGAGCAGAAACTACCCACTCCCCTTCCTTCCTTTGTAGGGCGACCTGCTCAGTAGCCAAAACCTTTCACTGACACTTGCACTCATGCACAAGGTGGTTCTTGTGACTCTAAGACCTAGAGGTCAGAAGCTAAGATGGAACAAAGGACTCTTGTTTGACCATCAAAGTGACTATCACAACTATTTTTGATGGAGATACTCCTAGATAGGAACAAGTGGGAGAGGTTGGGAAGAGGTTGGAACAAAAATGGGGGGAATTGGCACTAACACCTTAGTGGTGGGCCTCTTCCTATTCACCGCCTTAAGGGCGAGAGTAGTAGGAGGCCATGGAGGCAAAGACATAGAGGACTCCCCATGGGGACCCTTCCCCTTACCATATCAAACAATTCGAGGCACTGTGGGTAAGATGGGAAGTTTGAACACTAGACGCTTAGGCTTTCGCCAAGCAGGCTCCATCAGGTTCTCTAACAAATGCTTAGAAGACAATGATGGCACCACAACAAGGTAAGAGGAAGTGATAGGCGAAATAAAAAAAGAGGAGGAAGGAGAACCTTGAGCACACTTCTCTTCCTCCCTTCTTAGAGCCAAGGTGACATCACTTTCAACCTTCAAGCAAGACCTATGTGAGACATCATAGGGAGAAGGATGGTATCTCACCTTTGGCATTATGCCCCCACTCTTGTACTTCACATAGGTTTGATATAAGAGATTCATCTCAAGAGGAAGTGCACCAATGGGCCCAAGCCAGAAGTGATCCAATAAGTAGCCACCACATACAATCAAAAATTTATAGCTAGTATCGTGGACTACATGCACTGTACCCTTATGGATGAACTTTAGACACTTATGCACAATTGAGGGAACTGCATTCATAGCAACCAACCAAGGGATACCCAGTTTAACCCTAAAGAGTTCAGACCCTCAGATTATGTCAAAGTATAAATTTATGGATCTAGGTCCAAATAAAATAGATAAGTTGATGTAGCTAATGGGATGTACAAAAATCCCATCATGTGTACGAATGGTACTCCTAGATTCATTATACCCATCTCTATGCAAGAAGTTAATCAACATAATCTCCTCAGTGATGACATTCACCCGACATGTTGGGTCAACAAGAAAACATGTTACAATGTTTCCATTGATTCGTGCAAGGATGTATAAGGGAGATGACTCTCTATTATAGTTCATCAACAAGTCCTACAAGGTGAAAGTTATGCCAAGGGATCCATTCGCAGGTTGTGCAAATAGGATGGGAAGATGTAAAAAGGAGGCCATCACGTATACCAAGCAGAACTTTCATAGAGCCCCCAAGAGTTTTGCAACTAGACAATGAACCAACTAAGGTTTCATTCTACAATTCCTAAGGAACCTTCCAACTACACCACTAGGGGTCGTAGGTCGGCTTGCAAGGCTGAGAGCCTCACAACGCTCACACCCACAACACTCCTAAGATATGAGGAAATGGTCTTTCAACACTGCTAAATGGAACCAAAATGTAGAAGAGGGGTACTGACCACACCAAGGCTCCAGGTCACAGAGAGGCAAGAGCAGAGGGATGCCCTAATCTACCTCAAGTTGGATAATGGTTTTAGATAGAGGATAAAGAATGAAGAGGACTCTCAAGTGCTTCTACCACTCTACTAGCTCACGAGATTGAACAGAGCTAAACAAGAAGACTTCTAGAACCTGAACTGTACCTCAAGTAGCTCTTTGCTAGAGGAAAATAGTGCAAGTCAAGGATGGTAGCATGGTGTATCGATGTCTCTCTAGGGGCGCTAGTGCCCATATGACTAGAAAGTACCAAAGTACAATGGAAATTCCAAAAATCTACTAACTGTTTTAGCAAATGGAGTTTAAAGACCTTACTTAATAGAACAATAAATAATAGAATGAACTAGATAACTAAAAAGATGATGAAGGAGATGATGAAAGTAAAAGTGATCAAGATTAATTCACTATGAGTCTGGTTCGCCAGCAAGCTCCACACGTATGTGTACCTACACACAGCTAAGAGGGGAAAAATGTTGGGGCTATATAGGGGTTTGTCTCAGTCAAACCCCCGCTTTGGTGTTTCGACCTCCACTGACAGCCAGGAAAGCCATGAGATATGAAATATGATAAAGAAAACAATGGAAAGAAACCAAACAATAGAAATGACACTATGCTACGTAAATCAACAAACAATATCACCTTCTCAATCGATGTGCCCTCAAGCACGTAGAGGAGGATCAAATTTGGTAAGGTCTACCTTGTCGCAACAATGAAGAAGTAGTCCCTTGGGACACAAAGTTGCAATTCCAATGGTGACAAAAGTGCAACAAGATGTAGAGAAGATTTGTATGAATTCAACTAATAGGTAGAGGATGGACTAAAAATGCTCAAGATATGTTGAAGAGATGAAGTATTGCCAAGACGATGAAGTCCAATATAAAGATAGGCATTTGAAGTGGAATAAGGAGGGAAACAACCATTCTCGGGTCAATTGGAAGGGGAAAAGGCGTTACGCTTTGTCACCAATGGATAATGTAACATATCTGTGGATTCTAGAGGCAAGAATCTGTTAGGGATGAAAGCAGGTTGCATAGACATTTGTGTGTTGCACGCACATCCTTGACAAAAATTCCCCCACTAACACAACAGACAAGCACCAAGTGGATGGAAAGCAGGTAGGTGATGTGGAATTATTTATTTGGGTTTGATTTTTCTAAAGTAGAGGGTGTAAAAGGGGAATTTGTGAGAGGTATGCGAATTCACTCCTATAAATCTTGAAAACTTCAAGTTTTAAGTGACCAAACGTCTCCCCATAAATGTAATTCACACTAGATGCATGAATGTGAATACTAGTCAAAGAAATCACTTCACTATTAGGGGAAAAATGTGTTGGTGTGAAAAAGTAAATCACTTAATTAATTATTATTAGGTCCCTATTCACATTGACATGCTTAAGTTTACTTAGGTCATATTTTTTGTCTTAACTCATAGGATTAAGGCACATGACATCATCTAATTATGTCCTACATTTTTAGCTAAGGTTTCATCTTTATCCTTATATCAAGGATTTATCATTGTCTACTTTTTTGCATCTAATAAAATAGTAGGCTTCATAGGAAATTAGTTTATTTAATCTTATTTTATAGGGTGTTTTAATTTGGTGATACTTGGAGTGTTATGGGAGTTCAATTATCAACTTCAACATAGTATTAGAACTCCTAATTTATAACTCTACCTTTTTTTAGAGATTTAGCCTTGGAAATTCAAATGGTGCATCCTATTGCAAAATGGACCTCAATGTCATGCTTAGAAGGCATCAAAATTCTAAGATTGCTTGTCCAAATGTTAAAATTGGAGTTTAAAAAAATTTAAGTGACCTTTTTTAGGGGGTTTGAAATTTTGTGAATTTCTTATACAATCAAACAAATCCATATAACTGTATATTGTTGTAACAATTTCCATTAATTCACTATAGCCTACAAAAAAAATTAGCCTCTTGTGTAAAAAATTTCACATTTTTTGATAAGTTTAAAACATTAATAGCAATTTTGTAATTTATTTCAACATGTGACTTCACTAGGCACTGACATCACCTCCAACTAGTTGAATCCTTTAATATTTTGTTCCATGATAACATCAAAGATAGAGGGCTTATTCATTAGGGTTATACTAGGGGTGAAATCCCTAGGTTTGATGAGGGGCTACTCCACCCAACACCCACATAGAACACAACAATAGATATCAACACAGAAAATGCAAGATAAAAAACAACCCACTTTCAATTACTTCTAGAAAATGAAATTACAGATTCAAAAATTACAATGTTACAGCTACATGGGCTTGATTCTACAAGTAAAATCAACAATGTAAGAACAGTCTATTATTCAAGCCACAATCAACACTAATGGAGGTTCCCCCATAATCTTTGTTCATCCCTTTATTTGGCACCAATAACCACCTTAGAATGCTCTAGAAAGTGTAGCTCCCCCTTTTGTTTTGGTGCCCAAAACTCTAGTCATTTACTTTCCCACCCAGGAAGATATTTCTTGAAATTCACATTTTAGTGGCATTGCTTCTCGGAGCCATAAATTTTTACTTAAGTGTTTGAATTGCTATTATAATACATTGTTGGAAACATTTCAAAGAGATCTACAACATTTTATCCATTTTTTGAGCTTTTTTAGGGCTTCTAAGGACTTAAAATTTGAGTTTGAAGCTATATTGGAGAAATTTTTTGGGATGAAAACTTTTAGCATCTCTCAAATGGTACATGATATTGAGATGATTCTTTTTCCATCAAATACATTTTTTAATTCCACTCCTTGGGGTAACTCTTCAAGTCCATGCATGCTCGTTTAAGTCAACTTACTAAAATAATAAGTGACTATATTTGACCTTTTCAAACTTCAAACTTTTTTGCACCCCTTAAGTGTCATCATTTGACTCAAAACAACAAAAGAAAATAAGGAAGAAACAATTTTTAGGGTGATGCAAAATTTCCCCTACACTACTAGATGCTCCTACATCAAACACCAAGGGTAATTTGAGTAGTGATCTTATCACATATTTGGTGTTGGAGGAAAACCAAGATGGTCAACCTATTCCTTAGAAAAACATGATGAATCTTCAATAGGCCTTCCCTTCCATTTAACTAGATATTCTTCATATTTCCCATTTCTTATACTTCTTCCCACACAACTATCTAAGATTTCTTCTCTTCCTTATTTGAAGTAGGTGCTATAATATTCCACTATTATTTTATTGGTCCATCCTCCATATCTCATTAATGATACTCTATCAAATCAACAATATTGGACATAGGAGAGATGTTTATCCCATGCACTTGGCAACTCCACCTCATAAGCATTTTCTGAATCATGATTCTTCGAGATCTTGCATGGTCCAAACTCCTTCATTTTCAACTTGTTATACACTCCCATTGGGAACCTTTGTTTCCTCAGGTGAACCATGACTTCATATCCAACCTGGAATTCTTTAAATCTTTGATTTTGATCTGCCTTAGCCTTGTATTGAGAATTCATCTTCTTGATATGATTTCTTCTTCTTCATGTAAGTTCTTCAAGTGCTCTACAAAATCTTCAGCCTCAACACTGCTCTTTTCCCCTTTGTCCATCTTCCTCAACTCAAGAGCATTCCTCAAACTACTCTCATATACAATTTGGAATGGGCATTTTCCAATACTCTTGTTGATAAAGCTATTGTAAGAAAAAATTTCCTATGGTAAAATCAAATCTTATTCCTTGGGCTTATCTCCTACTAAGCATCTAAATAGGTTTCCCAAACTCCTATTCACGACCTCTGTTTGTCCATCAGTTTGTGGATGGTGTGCATAATTGAACTTCAAATTTGTCTTCAACTTCTTCCATGCCTTCCATCAATAATCAACAAATTTGGCATCTTTGTTTGGAACTATACTCTTTGGTGGACCATGTAGTCTCACCACCTCTCTAATGACACAAATCTGCAATGTGAACAACATCACTGGTCTTATGCCATGAAATAAAATGTGTCATTTTTGAAAATCTATCAACCACCACAAATATTGAATTATGCCATCTATTTGTCCTTGGTAAATCAAGAACAAAGTCCATGTTAATATCTTCTCATGGCCTCTTTGGTATAGGTAATAGCTTATATAGCCTAGTATTCAAACTTACCCCTTTAACCATTTGGCATACTCTACAACTATGTACAAACTTCCTCACATCTTGTTATAACTATGGCCAATAACAATTTTCACTAACAAGAGCAATGTGTTGGTTCTTTTTCTAGCTAATGCCTTGAAATCCTCTAAAAGATAACCAATTATTATGCTCAAGGACTTGAATATCAATGGCCAATGAATGAGAGATTTATCTTACACTTTCCTCCCCTGTACTTTAGGCTTTGTAAAACCTAGGGGGTCACCCTTTATGACACTAGATCTAGATTTTCAGCTAGTGGTGCAACATAGTGTCCAATAGATAAACTTCACATTAAATAACAAGGGTTTGTATGGATACACTCATGAATGGTACACCTCTTGTTCTCATTTCCATCCAAGCCTGAAGTTGAAACATAAAATTTACACATAAAACTTAAAGCATAAAATGGTTTTTAAAATTTAGATTTATTTTTGAAGATGGGGGAAGAAAACAATGCAAGACCGGTGGATGCCTTGGGCTACAAAGTCATATGTTATGCATTGCATATGATAGAACCAAACATATTATGATGGTCATCTAATAGACTATCACCTTATGATAATTTGACTAGCACAAGCCTACTATGCAGTCATACTTAACAATCTCTGCAAAAAAATAACATTCCCATTAATTTATGGAAATCATTTACTCTGTCCCTTGGGAAAACAAGAAACCATTAAACTGACTCAAGACATCAAATGTGCTTGAAAATTTGATATAACCCTTGACTACATAGATTAAAGAACATTATCATTTACAATTGGAGACAATTACATCAATAGTGTATAGTCATATAAGTTATAGTTTTAAAATACGGAGGCCCTACCAATGTAATGACTAAGTAACACAAGCCTTACCCTGTGGCATTCAACACCTTTTGTATATAGCCTTCTTCCTTAGCCAAAACTCAGAGCCTACCAAACCTTAGTCCCACCTCTGAAATGAGTACAATACTTGCCTTTATAGTTTAGGCATAACTCAAATGATTTCAAACCTAACACTAATGTAATTAGGATTAACAAAAAGGAAGAAATCCAAGCAGATCATACAAAATCAAATCTTAGAGATGTAAAGAGAAATCCCAAGTGCAAACATTTGTTTCTCGCGGCCAAAGATGAGGAACCTCCCCAAATTATGCATCAAAGGACACCTGCAGGGTACCATTAGTTAATTCCACCACTCAATTACCTTGGGATCATGGAAAAATCAACGAGGGTGATAGGAGCAGTTGAAAAAATCCTTTGTAGAGTATAGTGATACATTTATGACACCATCTTGTTACCTCAATCCCGAGAAATTGTTGATAGAGGTGGCACGAAGCATTTTTTTCCTCTCCCAAACTATGCAATTAGACATTCAACTTGGAATGTGAATTGTTGATTTGTTGAAATAGGGCAAGATCAATGATCAAAACTACTTTGACAAAGATTGAAATTTTTAACAAGGATTTGATATGCTTTGAAAATTCTCGACCAATAGGAATATTCCAAGTCATATTCAATTTACACGTTTGTGTGGGCCGGTTAAGAAGAACGCCTTCAAAAATTTATGTGATGTCAACTAGAAGTCCACGTGGCAACCTTCTATAGTTTTGTAGCTTGAAATGGGACCTACCTTGAAAGATCAATGGACTCATAAATCTATTTGAATCATGCCACATGTTGCCCTTCTATAATTACACATTCAGAAATTGGACTCCTTTTGAATATCTTTTTGACTTGTGCAACCATACCAAATGCTACCAAGTGTCAACTTTTCCACGGTTCCACGCCCTCTTTTTGTCATTAGTGATATAGCTCTTGTGGATATGCAAAAGCTAATGAGGATAGGTGTCACCCTTTCTGTAGTTCTGCAGGTTCTCTTTTGTTTAATAAAATATAGCCTGGGGACATGCAAAAAACTAACCAAAAGCTAGGGATAATGTGACACGTGTAAAACAATCTTAACTTGAAGGGGTCCCTAGTAGGTCATATAGGAGTAGATGACAAGAATAATTCTTTCTTTGAGGTTGCAGTGCTATAAAATCCATCTAAACAAATAAGAGAAATATATTAGGAAAAGTATGAAGGCATTTTATAAGTCAATTAATCCAAGGATGTTAATTCTATATTTATATGATTATTTGGATATTGAAGATAAAAATGTTTGTAATTTGCAAATTAAAATGACCATACGGAAATTTGATTTCTAAACTTGAAAGTTATTTTGAAGATTGTGTTCCACATTTCTAATATTTTTCATGTTGATATAAAATCATATGAGATTACACATTTGAATTTGAATTTGATTCTCTATTTTCTCTTTCTTGTTGTTTTTTATTTGATTTTATATAATGATTCTCTTCTCTTAATAGAGCTCAACAAGATCTACAATTGAGATTTTTAAAAAGTACAACCTTAATCTTGTCTTTGTAGTCTTTGATAATAAGTTGGTTGTATTGTATGTTGGAGGTGTTTTGTATAATTTTCATGTTTTATTATTGTATGAAGGAGCCATTTGTTGGATATGAAAGCCAACAGTCACTTCCCTTTTGCTTCCAATTTGGTGACTCTTCACATTATTCTTCAAAGGGACATTCTTATGGATAATGTAATCATGAATAATATCAATTGAACAGTATAAGTTGCTCAATGAATGTACTGTACAAAACAAAGATAATATTAAGAGTGTTCCCCTACTTTAAAGTGGATGTAGTCAATTGGTGAACCACTATAAAAAATTTGTGTTATGTGTCTTTGTGTTGTATGTTTTTGATTTGTTCCACACATTAGTTTTTGTTCACTCTTTCTTTTCAACAAATTGGTATTAGAGCTCGATGAAGAAGCTCATTAAGAAATTGTGATATTTTTTGAGGAAAATGGAGGAAGTAGATAAATGGAAAATTGAGAAAATCTCAGGACATAATTTTGGATTATGGAAGGTACAAATGGAATTGTTACTAATTAGAGGAGATATCTCACTTGTGGTGGAAGGTAAGGTCGAGAAGCCAACTATGATTGTTGGTGAGGAGTGAGATATTGGATAGGAAAGCGAGAACAACCATTATCTTGTCATTATCCAACAATGTCGCTTTTAATGTTATAGCCAAAAAGACTTCAAAGGAATTGTGGGACAAACTCACTGATATGTATGAGATGACTTCAACTTCTTGTAAAGTATTCCTTATGAAGATGTATAATATGAAGATGAAGGATGTACTATGTCCAATCCTTTGAATGAATTCAATACTCTAATCAACCAATTGCTTTCAGTAAATTATATTAATTTGGATGACAAAAGCAAAGCTATTTTATTATTGTGCTCTATTCTGAATAGCTAGAAAGGAGTAGTGATGGCAATCAACACTTCGGTATTCAAAAAAAGAAAACTCAAATTTGACAATGTTGCTGGAACTCTTCTTAGCAAATATATGAGAAGGAAAAATGAAGGAACCACATCTGATGATGCCTTGATTTTTGACAACAGAGGTAGAGATCAAGAAAGAGGCAAAAATAACAATCAAAGGAGATCAAAATCTGCAACAAGATCAATGTCTAGAGGGAGAAATGGAGGTTGTTGATTTTGTGGTATAGAAGGGCATACCAAAAAGAATAGTTGGTCTTATAAGAAAGTTTAAAATCAAAGGGCAATGAAGTTAACACCACATACGAAAAAGATGGTGTTTTAGTCTTGTCTACAAGTGATGTTGCTCTTGATTCATGAGTGTTGGACTTTGACCATGCTTCCTTCCACATAACCTCATGTTGGGAAGCCTTTCAAAACTATCAAGAAGGAAAATTTGGCAAAGTCTACCTTGGTGATAATGAGCCATGTGATACCATTGGAAAAGGTGACATGATGTTGACCTATTAAATAATGGAAACAAATGGCTTTTACAAGATTCGAGACATGTTCCCAAGCTAAAAAGAAATCTAATTTTTGTGGGTCAACTTGATGCTCAAGGATGTAGCATCATCTTTTCTTCAAACACTTGGAAGGTGACCAAAGGAGCCTTGATGATTACAAAGGGATGCAAAGTGGGTGCTTTATATGTGCTAAACAGTCATGCTAAAATGGGAGTTGCAATGGCAGTTGTGGACAGTGAAACAAAACTTTCGCATAAGAGGCTTAGACATATGAGAAAAAGAGGACTTGAAATATTGCTCAAAAGGGATCAACTAGGTGTGTAGGATCATCATGGAAAAAAAAGGCCCTTAAGTGGCAAAAAGTTCAAAAAAATTAGAGTTAGGCAACTTGACGTAAAAATTTGAATAAGTTATCTATATTATTTCAAAAATATGTAAGAATAGAATTTGTAGAAAATTGAATGTAGTTTCTAAACTACTAGGTTTATTTATAAAAAAACAAAAATCATTTAGTGAAAATTTGAAATTTCAATGCAGTACTACTTAAATTTCAGGGAAAAAATAAGTAGGTGTCTATCTGACCACCCTAACCACAATAAAATGATAATAATTTTTTATAATATTTTAGATATAAGTAGAGGACTCATGTCCTAATGTGATGCATATTTTTTTGTAATTTTTTTCCAAGTAAATAATTAATTATGAATTTTTTATTACAACTTTTAAAAAATAAAAAAACTTGTATGTCTAACCACCTTAACTTGGTCAAAACTTCATGAAATTCATTTCTTTTACTTTTAATCCTATAGTATGCAAAGCATAGAGTGTGACGCATGTTGTGGATTCAAAAAATGTGATACCATTTGAAAGATACAGATGTTTTCTAATCAGCCTATCAATTAGGACTTTAGTTGTAATTCAAATAGAAAATAAATAATAATTATTTATTAAATTCAAAGTAAAGCATAATTTATATTGGTAGAAAGCTGAGAATCTTCTTTAAAAATCCTTTTCAGTTCTTCAAGTTTGGGTAAAAAAAAAGTCATTAGCCACATACCCTACCAAAACCCATCATATCGCCACTTTTTGGCCCATCATGATCCTGCACATACCCAACTTCTAGGTTTGCAATCCATTGATTTGGAGTAACATGAGCATTACATCTATGGTAAAAAGGGTGAATCAGTTTTCCAAAGACTGGTCATATGACATGAAGACAAAACCTTTGGAGTTAGTGCACTCAGATGTGTTAGGTCCCATGGAGGTAACCTCTTTTGGAGGAGCTAATTATTTTGTCATTTTTCTTGAAGATTGTACTCACAAAGTGTGGGTTTATATGCTCAATAGAAAACAAAATAAAAATTCAAAATTTAAAACTTCCAAAGTCAATTGAAAATTAGACTGGCCCAACAAGACTAAATGTTTAAAGATGGATAATGGATGAGATTTTTTCTCTTTGGAGTTTGATAATTTTTGTGCATATAATGACATCCAACACATTAAAATTGTTACATTCAAACCTCAAGAAAATAGTGCAGCTAAGAGGATGGATCGAATGATTTTAGAGAGAGTTTGGAGTATGCTCTCTAATATAAGTTTAAACAAGGAATTTTGGGTAGAGGCGATCAATACAAGGGTAAACCCCCAATAGTGGGTTACAATTTTTCAAATGAAGAAAAATTAGAAATTCCCATCAAAAAGGTTAAAATGGTTTACCCCTTCTAATGAAGGGGGTTCAAATGAACCCCCTCTTGCACCATATAGGGGGGGTTTGAATGAACCCCCTTCATTAGAAGGGGGGTTCTAATGAACCCCCTTTTTTCACCTTCCCCTCCACCATTTCAAATTTTATGCATTTTTTTTACTATTGAAGCTTGGGAAGGAGGTGCAAATGGAGTCAACTTGATAAACCAAGTTGGATTATTGTAGTGATTGAAATGTGCTTTCCAACAACTATAAATTTAATATATTTTGTTTTTATTTTTTATTTTAGTTTTTAGTTTTATTGTACATAGGTTTTTCACTGAACATCAAGTTCGATGAAAAATCATTGTGGAAAAATAGTAAATTTAAGCAAAAAAAAAATGAAAAATATATACATTCTAGGTATTGATGTCCTTGTTCCAACAAAAAAAGAAAAATTGAATTTCAATACATACCAAAAAATTTATGCGAGCCGAAGTGCACCTGTCTAAATTATAAATGTTTTAACTTCAAAACTTAAAAAAAAGAAAAATATTCAACAAAATGCTATGAAACAAAATGAAAGCACTAGGTACTTGTGTTACCAACCTAAATTCAAAAGAATCAAAATTTTATCCTTTGTAGAAAAAAAATTATGTGAGCCGAAGTACACACCACTTTTTAAAAATGTTGTTTACTATTAAAAACTAGTTATCAAAGGAGACGCAAAAAAATTACAATTTAATTTCAATTTAAAAAATATATACATTTAAAATCTACAGACAAAACCTCACAAGTCACTACTTTACATCATTTTCAAATTCCTAATAGTTTACCTACTATAAGTGTCAAAAAGTGAAGTTTTCTCTGAAAATATTGATTTCAATGTCAAGTTTGGCCAAAAAGTGTAACCCATTATTGTGGGATGACCCACAATAGTATATTTGATCAATCAAAGTCCTTCATCTTGTATGGGCTTTGACATTCCAGAGCAGAGATGATTGAGAAGATGAATTTCATACAATCACCTATGGGTATTTGGCTGTGAAGCTTTTGCTCATCTTCCCAAGGAGAAGAGGACTAAATTGAATTCCAAGTCCAAAAGGTGCATCTTTATTGGCTACGAAAGAAAAAATATGGTTTTAGATTATGATATTTCATTTCCAAGCAACTCGTTCATAGCAAAGATGTCATCTTTAATGAAAAACTATTTCCCGGTCTACAAAAACAAGGGATACAAGCAAAATAATATATGCCAATTCATGATATGGGTAGTGGAAGTGATTCACAATTTTCACATCCAAATCATTATCCAAATTGGACTCAATATTCTCCTAAAATCTCTACACAACCTCCTCAAGTCTTTGTGCAGCCAATAAACAATAATAAATTTCCTTTATCGCATCACATTCTCCCCAATTCGATGCCTTCAACTAGCACAGACCTGCGGCCTTTTTGTCATGATAACAGATGACGACACAGCTCGAGACTTAGAAAATAACCCAAAAACAAGAGAATAATTTTATTATTCATAAAATGGAGCTTCTTACATGCAGAGGATCTCAAATCCCCAAGTTTTACAACACAAGCAAGTTATAGCAAGCTACAAAATAACCCTTTCGCAATATACGAGTTTTTCCCCAAAAAGTTACCCCAAAAATTAGAAACCTGCCCATAAATAGAGCTCCTCTTTAGTTTGGATCCAAAACAACATTCAAATTTGAGTTTAGGTAGTTTGGCGCCGAAAATTTACAACATGAAGTTCAAATTTCAAAAGAGCATTTGCAATTGTATCTTCCAGAAAGTGCGCCAACTTCCTGGGGCCATAACTTTTGATCTGGGACTCTGATTCGCAAACCGTTTGAACCGTTGAAAAGGTCACGAAGTCAACAATGCACTCAAAATATGCTACACTGATTTCAACAAGTTTTGGGGCTGATCCAGGAACTCTAAGTGCCTCAAATCCAACTCAGAAGATTTTTAGGTGTAAATCTGGGAAACTAAAACTGCAATATCTTTCCACCTAGGAATAGAAAATAAAAACCATAAATTGGGAATTTCATTAGGAAAAAAAGGGTATCCAAAAATGTAAAAACATCTAAAAACTAAGAAACTTGAAATTTAACTATTTTTGGGTGATGCAAGATTGCCCTTACACCACTGGATGCTCTTGCATCAGACACCCAGGGTAATTTGAGAAGTGACCTTGTCATGTCTCAGATGGTGGAGGAAAAAACCCAAATGGTCAACCTCTGCCTTAGGCAACCAGGATGAATCCTCAAAAGGCCTTCCTTTCCATTTCACCAGATATTCTTCATACTGCTTGTTCCTAGTACTCCTTCCCACATGACTATTTAGGATTTCTTCAATCTCCTCCTTTTCTGAAGTAGGTGTTGGAATCCCACACTGTCCCATCTTTGGTACTTCCTCTGCGCCACCTTTATGATACTCTATCAAATCTGAAATATTGAACATAGGGGAAATGTTGAATCCATTTGGCAACTCTACCTCATGTGCATTCCCTGAATCATGCCTCTTCAAAGTTTTATAGGGACCGAACTTCTTCATCTTCAATTTGTTATATGTTCCCACTAGAAACCTTTCTTTCCTCAAGTGGACCATCACTTCATCACCAATCTGAAACTCCTTATACCTCCTCTTCTGATCTTCCTTAGCCTTATACTGCATATTCATCTTGTTAATATGTTCTCTTACCTTCTCATGTATGTCCTTGATGTGTTCTGCAAAATCTTTAGCTTCAGCACTTATTTTCTTCTCTTGGTCCATCTTCCTCAATTCTGGAGCTATTCTGGGGCTACCTCCATACACAATCTGGAATGGTGATCTACCAATGCTTCTGTTGACAGAATTATTGTAAGAAAATTCTTTCTAGGGTAAGATCAAGTCCCATCCCTTGGGTTTATCTCCTACCAAACATCTCAGTAGGTTACCCAGACTCCTGTTAACAACCTTTGTTTGTGGATGGTGTGCAGAACTGAACTTCAACTCTGTCTTCAGCTTCTTCCACAAGGTCCTCCAAAAGTACCCCACAAATTTGGTGTCATGATCTGAAACAATACTCTTTGGCAGACCATGTAGCCTCACAACCTCTTTGAAGAACAAGTCAGCAATGTGGACTGCATCATGGGTCTTCTGACATGGAATGAAATGTGCCATCTTTGAAAACCTGTCAACTACCACAAATACTGAAGCATTCCCTCGTTGTCCTTGGCAAACCAAGAACAAAGTCCATACTTATATCCTCCCATGGCCTCTCTGGTACAGGTAAGGGCTGATATAAGCCTATGTTCTAACTCACTCCTTTAGCCATCTGACGTACCCTACAACTTTGTACAAACTTCTTCACATCTTGTGACAACTGCTTGGCCAGCCAATGTTTCCACTGGATAATGGAAATGGTCTTATCCCAACTAAAATGTCCTACCATTCCTCCACTATGCT